>KZ505655.1:2224765-2363892 GCA_002844005.1 Limosa lapponica baueri
GAAAGGAAAGGAAAGGAAAGGAAAGGAAAGGAAAGGAAAGGAAAGGAAAGGAAAGGAAAGGAAAGGAAAGGAAAGGAAAGGAAAGGGATGTTTCTGGAAAATAGCCAACACAACAATGGTATGAACAGGAAAACTAATTCCTAAATACATAAAGATACCCAAATTCCAAAGAACATAGTGATCCCTGACAGTATCCTGTGCAGCCTGAATGCCTCGTAGTCAAAGAGGTTTCCATTTCCGTATTATGCACTGTACCTCATTGTTGAAAGGATTTTCCCTTGATTACAGGGACATAAACAAAGGGAGCACTGTTCCATGTTGCTCTTTGATTCAGCTTTGAGCTTTGTTAGGTCAGAAAACAGGCTGCAGAATATTTTCGTTGTTTGATACACCCTATTCCTGTCCAGAGAGTTGTTGCCAAGATGTTCTAGGTTACCCAGCACTGCTACATACCTAGTCTCCTGGTACATAGTGCCCTGCAGCTGTTTTGGCTTGTCTTTTCCTCCCTCTCTTACTAGCCAGTGTGCCAGCTGAACTGGGTTGAAAAGATAACAGTATTGCCCACAACTAATATAGAAAACCCCACCCAAGTATAGAAATGGGGCTTAATCTGAATGCAAACTATTTTCTGCACCTCCACTGAGAACTCCACCTGGAGTACTATGTCCAGCTTTAGAGTCCTCAGCACAGAAAAGACAAGGACCAGCTGGAGCAGGTCCAGAGGAGGGTCACAAAAATTATCAGAGGGATGGAACACCTCTCCTATGAGGACAGGCTGAGAAAGTAGGGATTGTTCAGCCTGAAGAAGAGAAGGCTCCAGGGAGACCTTGTGTAGCCTTTCAGTACTTAAAGGGGGCCTACAGAAAAGATGGGGTCAAACTTCTTAGCAGGGCTTGTTGTGATAGGACAAGGGATAATAGTTTTAAGCAGAAAGAGAGTAGATTTAGACTAGATATAAGGAAGAATTTTTTTACAATAGAGTGGTGAAACACTGGACTAGGTTCCCCAGAGAAGTGGTAGGTACCCCAACCCTGGAAACATTCAAGATCAGGTTGGACAGGGCTCTGAGCAACCTGATGTAGTTGAAGATGTCCCTGCTCATTGCAGGGGCTTGGACTAGAAGACTTTTAAAGATCACTCCCAACTCAAACTATTCTATTATTCTATGATTCTATGATTATGACACAAAATCCAACAACACTCTTTTCAGCATGATGTAGGGAGATCATTGTGTGAGGAAAGTGTAGCCAAGTAAGGACAATGCTAGAAATATTTTATTAGGTACCTGCAAAGAATGGGGTATGATAATGAACTTGATGAAGTATGCAGTGTGGCTATACCTGGATCGACCAGGGACGAATTTAAGGCCCTTATTTTCAATGTTTCCAGGCATTTAGGCATGAAATTTCATTTCCAGGTTTATCTCTAACATGATCTCACAGGCAAGGAAACCTGCCACAGATGGGGAACAAGTACAAAATCTGTTCATTTGAGAACCAGAGTGAGATGTACATTCAGTTTTTGTCAGGTCATTTCTGTGTTACATTCCCTTTATTTTCTATAACCTCTCTCTTTTCTTCCAGGAAATACAATAGTGCAGTGTCAAAGCCTGTACAATGTTGAGAATGCTGGAATGCTCCAATGGGCGTTCCAGAAACCACATGTTAACGCTAGTGCAGGACAAGCTGCTGCTATAATGTAAGATTCTTCATCTCCTATTGATGCTTATGGTTCAGTTTTTTAAATGGGCAGCACCTTGTAAAAGTACTTTCAGGTCTGTTACACCTATTATGCTAGGGTCACCTTACCCTGCATTTCTAGGAGGGGAGGGGGGAAGAGAAGGAAAAGAACTGTGTTATCAGCAAGAGGAGGCTGGACACAGTCTGTCAGATCCTTCCACTTCTGAGCAATTAGAATTGAAAGAGCTAGGAGAGACTTAGCTGTAACAAAAATCGGGATTATCACACTAAATTCAGCAGAGTTGTACAGACAAAAAAACAGTGTGGAGGAAAGGACAGTACACAAATATTAACTGAATGCAAAGAATTTTTATAAAGTCTTTTATGAGATCTCTGGAGAAAATACTTAAGAACGTCTAATCCACATGAAAGACTAATCTCCATAGTGTTTGGAATTAAATATCAATGTATGGTACATGATAAGTGGCATAACTACAATTAATTCCAAGATAGATGAAATATATCCTACTCCAAAAAGTGTAACTGAACCATGGTCCACCTTTAAATCGATAATACAGAGACATGGCCTCAGCCCTGATTCCCCCACCCCATATGGTTCGTGTTCACAACTTCTACAGAGGGCAATGCACAGCTCTAATTTGTGTAAATGAACAGCCATGCTTACCATCTCTGTGCATTTTAATCAGCTGAAATTGCCACCAAGCTTGTCCATTTGGACAGAAAAGAGTTCTTAGCCAGAAAAAGATAGCAGATCATGCCAGAAAGAGTTATTGTTTGTAAAATTATTTTAAATTGTCTAGGAACTGGGGGTAAACAGTAACTGATTTCTCTGATTCGCATATATTCTTCAAGATTTTGCAAAATATGATAAAAAGGAAAAGCAGAAGACTCATAAAAAATATTTTTATATGATTCAAAACCATTCATTCAGGCTTTGACATTTTGTGTTTTCTGATATGACATATTAAAATTGGAAAATAGAAATATTCTCAATAAAGTCCTGATCAGAAAATTTCAACCATATTAAAGCATATATGTTCAAAATTATCCACAGTCAAATTCAACAAATTTGTGATAGGTGTTTTATTTGAAAAAGTCTAATCTGCTGACTGAGAAATGTAGATTGAGATACCATGTAACTCAATATTCAAAGCTAAAGAAAATATAAGAAAGCAAATATTGTAAGCATCAACAAAATCAAAGCTACTTGAGTTTAACATACAAAAGGGTAAAATAAAATGCTTTTTGCTTTGATTTTCCTCTTGATATTCCTGCCAGGATAGTGTACTGTGGTATTAGACATCTGGGTTAAACTCTAGAGCTTACTGGATTTGATCAAGGCTTTTTCTGTCATTTTAATCTTTTAAAAACACGACCAAACAGATATGGCAAAAGATTATGGAACCTAGTTTATCTGTTATAGTCTATCCTCTTTTGTTAAGATATTCTTATGCTTCAAAAATTGAGCAGATACATCTCAGAACTTAAAAAAAGATTAATCTTTTCTAATTGTGACTTGTGATGTCCAGCTAAAGAAATTATAAATCATAGAATTATACTTAGCCAATCTGATCCAATCACAAGGCACACTTTAATTTTCAATAAAGATGTTAAACTCTTGCTCCTCTTAGAAGCAGCATGTGCCAGCTTCAGGCAGAGATTTGAATGCTGGCACTGATCCAGGAACAAAGAGGAACTTGAAATGGAGCTGCTACTGAAATACACGCACAGCTTCTTCAGATGAGATGTCAGCAGCACTTGTTCTTATGTCTGATAATGAAGCTTTATTTTTCTCAAATGATGAATTACAGGACACATACACATAAAGTATTTAACTCTTCCACGAGAGGTGGGTACTTGAAGCTGCCAGTTGAAAGAACGTATTTAACTCAAGGCATAACAGTACTATTGGTAAACCACAACTTCTTAGACTGCCACTATAATTTAAATTAAGTAGAAGCCTAGCTTATAAACTCACACTATGACCCTTACTTTATGGTCCCTTTATATCTCTTGGGTCCTGATCACAATGAAACTTTCTCAGTCCAAAGCAATTTAATGCAAACATTCCTGGGGCAGGCTATAAAATGTGATTTTTGCAGTCAATCTTTTATGGGTATTTTGGATGAATATTGTATACCCAGTTGAAAAAAGGGATGACGAATGTAGACATTACGACATATGTGTGGGGTTTAGCTGAGTCTGTATTTGCACATGAATATTAACCCTGGTAATTGAGAAAACCTGTCTCTCCACACATCTTGTTCATTTCCACAAAAAGTATGTGCATAGATTTAAGAGAGAATTAATGCTTTGCCTTACTTAATTACAAATTTTCTGGCTATGAGACTCCCCACGTTAGCTTCTCTTTGAGGGCAATGGAATCAACAGATGCCGTGTTACACCTACTAGATGGGCATAATTCTACTTGCTACTAAGCACTAACAATAACACATGGAGATGTAAGTTGTGAATCAAGTTCAGCAGACAGCATGGTTTCCAATTCTTAAGCATTTTGCAGCAAAACTAAAAAGCACCATCAAAGATGTTCACAAGTGATATCATTGCAAATGTTTACAAAACATGAAAGGAATGGTAAAATATGTGCTTAAAAATGTACTTGTTGAGATCTTGAGAGAAAGGCAGGAAAACACATGGTGTTGAAAAGTAGACTTGGATTCCTGCAATGTGCACCAAGAAATTGCCTTTTTAATCACTAATGGTGAATTCTTCGTTAACATTTTTACAGGTCACTGACACATGAATAAATTGCCATGAAATAAGCCAAGCGGAGTTCATGATGTCCTGAATGTCTTCTAAGCAACTTGTCTTTGTGATCCTGTCTGTATATATAATAAGTAGCAAAAATGAAAATATGATGTCTGTAATAATTTTTCACCTTCCCTTGTCTTCCCCACTTGTGCAGATCACAAACATCTTTGGTTTCCCAAACTCATTCAAATATTATAAAAGGAAAGTACCAATTAAAATGGGATACATAAACACCTTCTGAAAGGATTTTTTAAATGTTTTAAAACAACAGTATATGAAATGATAGCAGTAATAATAACAGACCACAAATGTTACTACTCTGGCAAAATGAAGGGCAGCTGCACTCTGTGACAGTTTCAGGTGCTGTAGCAACACACTACAAAGAGTTTGTATTTTAAAATCTTAGTAAGAACCAACTCAATGAACAGCAGAAATAAATGAAGCTTATGAGGAAACTTATTAGTCAATGGCCAGACACCAGGGTCTCTACAGCTTTTGGTCACAGACAAATTCTTATTTCGATTTTCTGTTCTGCTTCCTCAATACAGTAATAATCTTATCACTCCATTTACTCTTCACAGCTGGCCTGCAATTCTTGGTTGGTTTTCTGCTGCAATTTAACCTGCTCGTATGTGGCTCAGACATTTACTAGAAATCAGAGTGTGCCATTTATGCAGTCCCATAACTTCAGGACTGGTGTGCTGTGTCTAGTCAGGCATAATCACCTTTCTTTCATCTGGGAGGCACAGAGAGCAAGGAAATATTTAAGCAAAATAGGCTCTGTTAGGAGTTTGGCTCCCTGAAAATCAGTGCCTGACTATACTTGCCTTATTCCACTCAGCAAAACCTTCTCTCATTCTAGGAATGAGTTCGTTGTGCTCTGCTGTTGGTATTTTGCTAGCCATCATCTAGTGTAATTGGAAGTCCTCTTTTCCCACATAACCGCAGGCCACAGACATCTGTTTTTCTGAGAAGGCTAGGGACAGGATTTAGAGTTTCTTAAATTTGATAAAGACAAGAGTCAAGAGTATTTTTTCTACTCCTTTTGTCCTCTTTTGAAAGAAAAGTACTAGAAGAGCCGGAACTGGATTTGGAAAAGGGGTTACTGCCAGCCTCGGGCAATGGATAGAGGCAAGCAGAGAAGGCACCTGCCGGCTATGATGCCCACTGCCAGATTAGTCCCAAGTATGTTATGTTTATGACCCAGTTATACCACATTTTTCAGTTTTTGTTGCTTGTCTATGTCTGTAACACAATGGCGATGCAGTAGCTATATTTAGAAAGCACAGTCTGCTATGACCAGATGCAGACACTCTGAAGAGGGCTATTACACCACAGACAGTGCAGTTACCTTGAGCTGAAGCACTCATGATACATCCACCCTAATCCTCCTCAGCAAATCTATGCTGAACATATTTCTTTATACTTTAGGTTGAACATAGACATCATATGCTGAATCATTCATTTTGGCATAAAAGCTTAATTGTACATATTTATTACAAAAATGCACACAGTTTAACAGGGTGAAAACTGTAAAGGATAGACACAGTCAGGTTTCAGGTCATAATGCATTCATTAACTGATGAGGCTAATGAAAAAAAGTCCATTATAGATAGATAACTCCCTTTTTTTTTCACTCTAGCTTTACTTTTATAAATTAATTGGGTAGTGGCCATCATAAAAATATGTAATGATACCAATTGCTAGTTGATATGATTATGACAGTCCTTGTATTCCTAACTGTTTGACTAAGTCCTGCTTATATGACCAACTGTTTAAAATACATAAGGTCTTAAAAGCAGATTTGAAAAGATGCTGATAAAATTCTCAATCACCCTACAGTCAACAGCCAAAGACCAATTAACTTCAATGGGAAAAGAGTAATTCCTTTTCTCTAATAGAGGCTCAGACCCTTCACAGAGCTGAGTGCCTTTTGTGTGGTACATCATGGGAGATGAGGCTGTGAGCTCTCTGCAGAATAGGACCCTAACAGAGAATATCACATGGCTTCCTCCAGTGCTACCAAAACATTATTTATTTTAATCCCCAAAACCTTTTAAAACATGTTGATGTCATATATTATGAATAAAATAAAATCTATGTATAGGCAATCTTGCAACTTAATAGCTCAGTGGGATGTAAAACCCCATGCACCACAGTTTGCTTGAATGAATCAACCTGTTTCCTGAGTGAAGTTATAATAGCACTAAATGTTTTTAATAATGTCTGAAGAGAACTAGTTCCAAACTGTGTTTAGATTTAAATATAATATCTTGAGTCCAAGAGGAATGGGTAACTGTAAATGTGTCTCATTTGTCAAAGGCGCAAAATAGACAAGACGTTATTTAGTACCATAGGAGGAAAGATTCTAACAACTTGCAAAAAGTGATAAGAATTTAAATAGTCTAAAAAATTTTAATAGAGACTAATTTTATGTATAAACATTATGATTTGATTTGTTAATTTTCCGGTTTACAGATCATGTAATATGCAGGGTTGAGCAAAATTGTAAAGACTTTTGAAAAACATTTGCAATTTCATTTGACAAATTCATCCCTGCAAAACTTGCTTTCAAAGAAATTCATGCAGTGAGGCCTCTGCACCAAAATTAGGTGGACATTTTTCTCCATTTGTTTGCAAATCGGTTGCGGTTCAAGCAGAGACCTAATTTCATTTATAGCATTTTTACTTTTATATGTTAACATGGTTTGCATTCAATTCATGTATTTCAGTGTTATGTCCATTCAGCACTTGCTATTCAGCCAGAGGCTTAAAAGGACACCCAAGGTCTCAACAACACCTTTGCAGTGCAGACTCCATTCTCACAGTAGGGAGTTTTAGGCTGAGACAAGGTTTTGCTATACCCAGGGGCCTGTGGCTCAAACACTCTCCTGTTTGCTCAGCTAATGAGGTCAAAACACTTTTACCAGTAATGAAATGATTCTCTCTTGTGTAACGCCTCTAAAACAATGCACCATGGATGATGCAGTCAAAAGGAATATAACTTTACAATTTATTAACACCAAAGCCTTCAGTGTAGTATTCATGAAATGAAGTGAAATATACAGAAACCTTATTAGCACAAGTAAGATGTAGGTCACGCTACAGGGCTGTTCTAGAGAAAGATTAATGAGCAGTTCGATTCTGGTACCTAAGTATATAAAGATCACTAGAGAGCTTTTGTCTGCCTCACCCCCAGAGTCTGCCTAGTCTTTAAATGATTAGTTGGCAATCATTTTTTGTTCTGATACAAATTCAATGGACTAAGCCCACAGTTGTACCAAAACTGAGCTGGGTACATCCAAGATTAATGTGAGAAAGAGACAAAAGTCTCTTTAATCTGCTATTGTTTTCTGATTGTCTAGTCTGAATTAGCCCAGGGACTCCTCTAAGTTGTGGGGTCTTGCAATGTCTCCCCTTAATGGAAATACCTGGAACATGCAGCTCCATGAATTCCCCTTGTCCTTGCTCATCTAGGCTACTCAGCCAGGCAGTTATGAGAAGCAGTCCTACTCATGGGAATGTCCTACTCATCTGAAGCAGCTTGAAGCTCAGCAGAAAGGGCCTTCATGCTTTTTCCCTGCTAAGCACTGATGTACTGTTTGGGTCAGGGCTGTCACAGAAACCCTTGGTCCTGGGCCCACATATTTTGTAGTGCAATAAAAAAATCTGACTTCGACAAAAATCCTTTTCTTTAACCTCTGACCTTTCGGCCTAGCAGTGGGGAACTGACAGCTGGAGGGACAGCAGACCTGAGGAATACATCTGGAAAAGCAGAAGTGAGCACTAGCAATGATATTGAGCAAGGACTACAAAGCCCAAGAACAGAACTTATTGCTATATTAAACTTTGTTTAAAATGTTAAGAGTTTATAGTTTAAATATGATTATAGTCTTAATACAAGTCATATACTCTGTGTGTGTGTATGTCACTTATTTGTAAATTGGCAGGTATTTTCTGATGAATGTAGTTTCTGTAGATCCATATAAAGAGATTAAAATGGAGATATGTTACCACATACTCTAAAATAAAGGCACACCTTATATGTAAATTCAAAGCAATGACAGCATGCACAACACTTTAATACACAGCTCTGGGAGGTGAAGTGGAGACAGGTAGGCAGCAGTGGCAAGAACGCTGCACTAGCGCAGCTAACAAAGCAGGGACCACTTGGAAGTGAGCTTTTGCTTTCAACAATATCCCTGTCTGAAGCCAGAATTAGTGGCTGCTGAGCTTTCCTTGACTTCTAACTGCAGCTATCAAGCATACTTCTTGTCATTTTTATCCAAGCTGTAATGTGACTGCAGGGCATGTCACTTTTATTGTGCTTGGATCCTTTGCTGGGTTCCATGGCTGCAGCCTACCTTTACGTGTGAATGATTTGCCTCTTGTTCTCCAGTGAGCAAGCCAGAGCAGACTTAGAAACTTGCTCACTTTGCTGGTCATTATGCAATTTTCACTGTACTGTAAAGAAGGCTTTTTTGAAAAGATGTGGAGCAAGCAGACAGTTCTGAACAGTTACTTCTTGGTGTGCCAGGTTCCTTTCAGTAGTTCATATGATCAAATCATTGTCAATGAGCAGTCCCAGATAATAACAAAGTGTATTAATCATTATAATACATTAATCATATATTTAAATTTCATGGGACATTACACAAAAAGACACTCTGCATAAAACAAGCTTTTCAAAAATACTTCAGGGTATATGGAAGCCTCAGTGGAAAAACACATTATTTCTGTTCAGATTCTTCAGTTCATTGCACTATTTAATCAAGTCAGCCAGGGTCAGAAATACCTTTCTTTAGCCTCTTTGATCAGCTAGGACAGTACATTGCTATATTAATTCACCAGTGGACCAAAATTTTATATATCATAGAACCCAAAATCAGTATTAAAAAAAAAATCATATGAATCATTATGGTCTGTACAACTTTATTATTTTGGGAGGGGGGAAAGGGGAGCAATGGGAAGGTGGCTGGAAGAGTGCATGGAGTCATGGAATAAACTAGGTTGGAAGGGACCTCCAGACGGCTAAAATTCTGCTTAAAGTAGACCAGCTTGCTCAGGGCACTGTTCAGTCTGGTTTTGAGTATCTGCCAGGATGAAGATCTGTTCTAATTGCCCTTACGATAAATAAAACAAATACATCAATACTTAAACTGTACAAGAAAGACTGAAATTGGATGTAGTACTCAGCAATTTCACAAATACTGAAGAGATTTGAAGAGTAGAACATATCAGCTGCTCCCCTAGTTTGACATCATCTGCAAACTTGCTGAGAATGCAACCCAATCTATTGTCCAGGTCATTGACTAAGACAAGGTTGTTGGTCCCAGTACTGATCACTGAAGGATGCCAGTAGTGGCTGGTTGTCTGTTGGACTTTGTACTCATTTTCACCCAGCAGTTCAGCTAATTTTCTACCTGCTTTAAAGTTCACTTAGTATCTCATCAATTTAGCTGTAAAGACACGTGTGAGAGACTATGTTGAAGACTTCGCTAAAGTCAAGCTACACAGCATCTACTGCTGTCATTCACTGAATTGGCCACCATGGAAGAGAGTTAGGGTGGTCAGGAACAATTTGACCTTTGTAAATCCACCCTGGCTGTTTTCAATAACATTTCTGTCCTTCATTTGCTTGCAAATAGCTTCCAGAAGGACTCTGCTCCATAAACTTACCAGGCACTTATGTTAAGCTGACTGACCTTGAAGGTAGGTATGGTTTGCTTTTTTCTAGTCAGCAGGAGCCTCCCACAGTCACCATGGCCTTTCAAAGATGATAAAATGCTGTTGTAATGGCACGAGCTTGCACCCACAGCCTGGCTGCTATGAAAGCTACTAAAATACTACCTGATTATGAACAGTCTTGAGGGTCTGGGAATCATACCAATGAATGGAGAAAACATACCAGATTTTGTAGCCTGTCCACTTGTCAAAGTTAATGTCCATTCATTAAGAATGAGAACTTTCCTATTCCTGAATGATGCAAGGCTATCTGCCTGTCACAATAAATGAGTAAGCTTGAGTATCAGAAATCTCATGGCTGTATTAGCCCATACAATTGTCCAGTCAAGGACATTTATCTTGGACAACCAGTACTAATGCAGATCTATTGCTAACTCAACTCATTTGGAGATGGCTCACACGTCTCTCCCTGCCACTTCATCATATCATGTAACCATGTGCTAAGTGGCAGTCCACAAACAAGAACACTGCATTTTTCTCCTCAAGGAGCATTTCACGTTTAGTAGAGGTTTCCTAACAGAGCAAGGTAAAGAAAGCCTAGAAAACTATTTATAGATAGAAGCTAGAATTTTCTCTCTCGTTTTTAATTTGTCCACTGGGCATTTTACAAGCTTTTTATGCTTTGAAATTAACTTAATATTTTATGAAAAATCTTCTGGAAGGCTCCAGGGATTGAAACTTACTTAAACAGCAGTGACAGTCTGAGGACTTAAAAGACCGGTATATCTCATAGAATATAGGCCAGCAGAAAAAATACTGTGTATTGCAACAAGAAAATGCTCTAAGTCATGCAAAGGTATCTAAACTTGTGTGATGTAGACCTGCAATCTTGGAGGTATTTTCACTATGGTATGTGTCATGGTGATCAGACAGCTAAAGCTTCTTGGCAGTGAAATCAGACTTCAAATAACTCCAGTCTGGAGGTGAAAGCTGTAATCATAAACCTGGTCACAGGGTTAGGCAGTCATTGGGTTGATATAATTTCAAGTAGCTATCACCACAATTCTTTCTCACGTGTTTCTGGCACAGAAATTGATGTCACGTACATTAGCTTGCTAGGCTAGGCAAAATCAAGATGGCTTTTTTCATTTGATCACTTGTGGCTCCAAGATTTTTCAGCCACGTACCATTTGGACACTTTTTCTCTTTGTAGGCAAGCATTTACTTGTGTTTTACCATTTAAGGAAGCAGATTCCAAAGGCCCTCTATTACAATGCCAATACAATGAGTAGTGAACTGCTTTACCAGGCAGACGTTTGATTCCCTTTTTGTAGTACTCTAACTATCCATCATCCTCACAGTTTATCCACCTGGGAGCCAAATTAGTGACTCATAAAAAAGCTTAGTGCTTTTCTTTGTCTTAAATATATCTGTATTGAAAGACCTTGCAGGTTTCAGTTAGGAAAACTAACTTTTATCTAATTTAATGATAAGTTTTAAAAATCTCAGTGACTTTCTGTTGACAAGTTTTGATGTTCAGAATTCTCTTCGAAAGTATTCCGAAGGATAGCAAAAAAAAGTAAAATGAGATTTCTTTCCATTTAAAGCTAAATTTTTACCTTCCTCCCTATCTGATTTCCTTGATGTGACAATACAATCAAAGTGAACCATTTGTCTATACAAATTAGTTTTTGTCAACTTCAAGTAAATTAGATAAGACATAGTGTCTCTGACTGGCTATGTGGAGGCAATTTTACTCGATTCCATAACATTCTAAGGATTGATCAACGTGTCTGCATAAATGTCATTAATATGTAATTAAATTTCAATTTTCAGATGAAAGCTTCCATTTAAGTGAAGTATTTTATTCACAATTCTTGCTGAAATTAAAACAAATAGATGTAAAACAAATATATATAGGAACATGCAGATAAGTATAGATAAACAGCAGTTCTAGCTTGGACTCTGAAATTATGCTGACTGGCCAGACTTACAGTATTGCAAATACTGTAATTCACTGATTTACAAACATTTATGCTATTAAAGATGTATATAGGTTTATCAGGATTTACAAAACCATCTAAGGAAGTCCAATCTAATCCTGTGGACTTCAATAGGAAATCCTGTTTATGGACAATGTGTGTTTGTCTTTATGTTCTTATATGCTTAAACTCAAGCTGTGTATAATTTCATTTTCTGTTGCAAATGATGAATGCCAAAACTTTGATATATATAAAAATTACACCTGCAAAATAAATCTGATTTAGAACTGTGCATGCATTCCATCTAAAATTTCCTTTTTGTGAAAGCATGAATGTAAAAAAATGGCATAGAAGCCAATTTGGACAAAAAGAAATGAAGTGACTATCTGATCAGCCAATTTTGGAAATATAACCATGAACAAGACCTAATTTGTTTTCATAGAAGAGTATATATATATTACTGTAGCAAACATTTTTGACCTGGACTTGTTCAAACAGGATCCACTGCTACCAACAAAATCACTGGAAGTCTTTATACATGAAAAATGAGCAAAACTAATTAGATTTTATTTACTATTGCAAAAACTGAAGGAAATAAAGTATATGATTACTACATGTTATTAAGGCCTTATCAGATCTCTGTGCTGATTTCATAGGGTAGGTCTTCCAAAAAGCTGCCATTCTGATCTCTCAACTTTTGTGTATTCAGAATGAGTTAATAATTGAAATTAAATAAAGGAACGCATATATTTCCCATTTACCAAATCATATGCAGATTGATATAAGAACATAAGAATGTCCATATGGAGACAGACCACACCTCTGTCAAGGCTAGGATTCTCTCTTCAGCACTTGCCAGTACCAGATGCCTAATCAAAGTACATGAGAGCAGGACAAGTAGATAGGAATATTATATGCTGGGATATTCTGCAGAATATTTTCCAGCCATCTGTGGTTCAGGTAGTTCCTGAACTGCAGAAATAGTGTCTGCATTTAATTGTCCTAAGCAGATTTTCCTGTCACAAATTAGTCTGAAGCCATGCAAACTTTTCCGTCTGCAATATCTTATAGCAAGTAGTGTCACAGCTTAATTGTGCATTCTTTGCAGAAACACCTCTTGTTTGTTCTGGGCCTGCCACCTGCTAATTTTATCTATCGTAACTCACTATTTTTTTAGAAGGCAGAGTGAGCAATCATTTACTAGCTCACCTTCATGCTACTCGTGATTTCTCTGTTCTTTCTACATCCTTTCAGGCTAAGGGCTTCTGGTCTGTTTAATCATGGCTCTTCCCTGTACTGAAGCTGTTCCGCACCTTTGATCATCCTTCTCACCTTTCCCTGTATTAAGTTCCACTGTATAATTTCTAAATGTGGAGGAGAAAGACAGAAAGGAACTGTACATGCTTAAGATGTGGATGCTGTTTTATATTTTCTCCTCTATTCTCTTCTAATAAACCCTTACATTTGATTTGAGTTTTTCACTAGCTTTAAAAGAATTAATCTGATTTTTAATAATTATTTTCTATTGTAACACATATTCTTATTCCTGACAGTAACTGCCATTTTAAAAATAGCTATTGCATAAGCAAAATTAGGGATTTACCCCACTATGCATGAATTTACATTTGTCTCCTTTAGCTTTATTTAATTGTTTTTAATTTCCTGACCTTCATAATATAAGAACCATCTGAAGTCTTTCAGAGCTGAAACTCACCGTTCTCTTGAATATCCCTAGTGTCATCAACAAAGTTGTTAGCTCACTACTTCCCTCTTTTACAGATCATTTATGAACATGGTGGACAGCATAAACTTCCACTTGGGACTACCTCTCTTGCGCCCTATGAAAACTGTGGGCAGTTCTTCATTCTCATAGCTTCTGTTTTTGCCTTCTGCAACTTGGGTTGTATGGCTAGAGCCCTTGCTGGTGAAGACAGAGGCAAAAAACTCATTCGGTACCTCTGCCTTCTCCATATCCTGGGTGACCAGGTCTCCTGTTTCCTTCTGGAGAGGGCCCACATCTTCCCTAGTCTTGCCTTTATCCCTGACATACTTATAGAAGTTTTTCTTGTTATCCTTGATGTCCCTGGCCAGATTTAATTCTATCTGGGCTTTAGCTTGCCTAATCTGGTTCCTGGCCACTTGGACAGTTTCTCTGTATTCCTACCAGTCTACCTGTCCTTACTTACACCTACTTACACAAGTAGGTCTCTTTGCTTTTGAGCTTGTCCAGGAGCATGCATCCTGCATGATGAAGCGTAATGTTCATGAACTCTCACTTTCCTCCATACATGCGCAGATTAAATGTAGGCAACATTCAGCTCCAGTGCTGATTTGCCCTATGAGGGTTTCCTTGAACTAAAAAACATGTATCAGAATGCTAACTCTATAAATGGCTTTTTACTGATATAAAAATTGTACAAATCCAGTTACTAACAAAGTGTATGATTACATAGGTAAATTACAAGGAGATTAAAATAGAAGTATATTTTAAGAGTATTAGATACTACGATAGCTAAATAACTCCACAGTTATGCATTTACATCATAGTGCATTTGAGATAGCCTTAAAGAAAGTTTATATAGTTTGAGAATCTCAGTCACTTAATGAAAGTGTGTGCAGATACTTTATATTTACATGTAGCAAAAGGGTTTATATGGGCAGTTACTCTGGAAATATCTCATATTTAAAAACCTATTATGATAAGGTCATGAACTCCAGAATAGATTGGCCATACCAAACCAAACCGACTCTGTCTTCAAGAACTGGTAAACTCTCACAGCTCCTTTGATTTAGCCCTATTATAGTCAGTCTCACCTTGGATGAATCCAGACTCCATTTATCACGTTTTCAAATGCCTGTCTCTCAGTGCCTCTCACACTTTCAAATGTACAGTCTGCTTGTTTGTATGAAGCTTTCAGCATGTGATTTGCACCAGATTTATGTTTAAAGCTTCACCTCTCCATTCATGTGTCAAATCCTAAATTAAGTCTCTCAGTTACTTCGTGGTAACTTGTCCATGTAGCCATATTGTACATCAGCTAAGCAAGTTTCTCTCTCATCAGATGTCTCAGCTGGGCTTTTTATTCCTTCCACAAACTGTTTCTCTGAACTCTGTGCATGAGTCCCCAGCCACGTGCAATACCTAGTTTACCCAGTCTGCCCTCTGTACAGGGAGATTCCCAAGTTCCGCCAGCATTTTATGCTTTGTTGAGGAAATGTTGGATATGTGCCCAGATGGTCTTTTTTGTTTATGAGTATAAACAGAGTTTATAGGCAGTGTGATAGGAATGACAAAGCTGATTGTAATGGTGGAAAATCCACTAGAGAAAGTAAACCGTGTGACTTTTGACTGATGAGGTGAGAATATTTTCACCAGTTTTAAATTCATGTTTGAAAGTTTTAGCATTGAGAGTTATCTTAATATAAATTGAATATAATGAATTTACTCTGGATTTACACCAGGACATGCAAGATTTGGATTTGGCTCAGTATTTTTATTCACATATCAGAGACAGGTTGCTTCTAATAATTCTAATAAATGCTGTGCTTATTCTGTTTCCATTTCCATCCCAATCTCCCACTCTGGCATGTCACAAGGAAGTCACAGTTCTCTTACACTGAACTAAATGTTCTGCTGCTGCCCAGCACAGAGCTACCACAGAGCAGGTATGGACAAAACAGCTGGCGCTTCCCTCCTGCAGAGCCTTAAAGCCATGTTGGCACTCTCCTAAGTTATTCTTTGACAGAAATTGTAAAGGGGGATTTCTTAAATTTCATTAACTACGGACAATGGTAGCAGCGTTGGTAGAATAGCAGCCAACATTTTGAAAATTGTAGTAGTAACTTTCACCAGAAGACAGGCACTAGGTCATGCCATAAAACATTGATTCTTTTATTTTCTTTGACTATATAGTTACTAAAAACCTGTGAATCTGTTTCATAATATGTCAGTTATTTTAAAAACAGCAGATATATTTATGTAAGTCAAATACAAAAAAGGGGTCCTTAGGTGGCCCAGTATCATCAGTGAATGTGATACATCAGGCTACGGAAATATGGTATGTTTGTTTTCTATGCCTAAAAGTCATATTCATCTTGTTTTCTGATCTGGTGAAGTTGCTAACAGCCTGCTGTCTCAGTAAGACATTATTCTTGTTTTATTGCTTTATTTAATCTGGTATAAAACTAATACTCGACTGAATGTGTAGATATGGTTGAAATTTTATTTGGAAAACTATAAGAAAAAACTTTTGATAAGAAATATAAATGTATTTCAAAAGAATTAAGGGATTAGAGCATCTCCCTTATGAGGAAAGGCTGAGAGAGCTGGGACTCTTTAGCCTGGAGAAGAGAAGGCTGAGGGGAGACCTCATTAATGCTTGTAAGTATCTAAAGGGTGGGTTGAAGGAGGATGGAGCCGGACTCTTTTCAGTGGTTCCCAGTGACAGGATGAGGGACAACGGGCACAAGGTGGAACATAGGAAGTTCCATTCACATATGAGGAAAAATTTCTTTATGGTGAGGGTGACAGAGCACTGGAACAGGCTGCCCAGGGAGGTTGTGGAGTTCCCTTCTTTGGAGATTTTCAAGACCCGCCTGGATGCAGTCCTGAGTAATGTGCTCCAGGCAGTCCTGCTTTAGCTGGGGAATTGGACTAGATGATCTCTAGAGGTCCCTTCTAACTCTGACAATTCCGTGATTCCGTGAATTAGAATCAGGAACTGGGTGATTGATGCTGCTAGTGTAACAATCATTTTTCCTGTTACACAATTGGCTTTTGCAGTCCAGTTAACTTAATGCAGTTTAAGCCTTGCAGTACGCTTTTGAATTTAACACCTCCACATCCTGGAGTCATGTGAGAAGCATCTTTCATTTACCAAGATGAAGTACAGTCTAACCCTTGCAGTACTATGGAAAAGCCTGAAAATATAAAATTAAAGTTTCAGAAACTAGAAGCTAAGGCCCCAGTTGTTAATAGAAACTTGATTATTCATTAAAATGTATACATATATCTCAAGATTTTAAAGAACCTGGGTTTCAGTTTGATTGGGTTTGTATCCAATTAAGTCCTCTGATGTATGGTGATAAATCAGTGACTATTTTTGACTTAGATAAGAATTTTCAATTTTTTTTTGAGAAAATAAAAAATATTATAGCTTTAGAAATGAGAGACATAGTACACATGATTCTTAAGAACATCCATTTTTACCTACACATAAAGATTTAGTCTTCACAGGGTAAAAATGGTCTGGGCTTAAAATTATGAAAGGAAGAGTAAATGAACCAGAAAAAATGAATAAAATTAAGCAAATAAAATATTTCAGATATATGTTATAAATACTTCATTAAAGAAAAACGGAACTGGTTTCACTTGCTTAACCCTCATGTTGCTTTTGTAACCATATTGTTTTTCTGAAATATTTGCTTCAGTTTTATTTGTTATCTCTGCTGATAAACACATCATCCTTGTACTCCTTGTCCAATCTTTGTGTTCATACGTATGGTGAAAAAATTGGCACATCTGATTACTGGCAACTGAAAGGCATGTTTTAATGGTATTAATGCTGCTTTTCCCTTATCCACTATGCCACATAGTCCACGGGGTTTAGAAGGAAAATAGTTCTGAAAGATGTTGGCAAGCTTGTGTTGTCCAATAGCTAGACTGGTTGACAGAAAGAACCTCATATACCAGCTTTCCTCCTATAATCTTCATTTATTCGTTTCTTGTATGTGTGCCTCTAGTTCAAATAACTGTACAGCCTTATAAAATGGAAGTAAATGTCATATCTAAATGCATTGTTAGTACATTAAATCCTCATTTTAGAAAGGTGCTTAAGCACACATCTGTCTGAGTTGATTTTTTCTATAGATGCGAGCTTTACCTTGAAAAGACTATGCACATCTTGAATAAAGTTTCCCGATATAGCAGAAACAATTTGCTCCATATACAATTAATGACTTGAAATGTGTGCAGTTTGTTACCCTAAAAGCAAACAGAAGTGACAATAGTAACAAGAGAGACTGAGTTCCCTTTTGCTTTTAATGCATCAGAGAGCTGAGATAGGCCTCCTCAACAGCCGAGGTAAAACCCAATAAATATTGGGCCCTGAAGATGCAGCACTGGCCTCGTCTGCTGCCACAAAAAAGAGATGGGAGCAGCAGTGTAGCTTGGCAGGAGAGATAAGGAGGGCAAAAATGCACACAAAAATGGGGCTATTGCCACCGCAGCAGTGCAGAGGCATCTGAGCAGTAGCTCTTTCTGCACGCCAATCCTGCTAGCAGCCCACACAGCTTCCTGAGGCTGTTGGAGGCTGTGAAGGAACAGGTCTATTTACAGCATATAGCCAGTAGTTTCCTTCCATCTAGGACTCTGGATGTTTTTCCTTCAGTAATCTTAGGTATGAATTTTGCTTGGAATTAGAAAGTATGAAGTCCAGTTTAATGTGACAGAAGAACAACATTTAACTGAACACGTAGTTCTAACCAAAGAGAAATGCTAAATAAAGTTTGTTATTTCAGATTTTTCCTATTTTATACATACAAAAACCCTCCAAAAAACCTCTAAAATGCAATTTATTTTCCAAATAAAAAAATAATTTCAGAAATTCTGCTTGTAGAAAAAATTTCAGGACTCAATGTACATCCTGTTTTTTAGGGTCTATGTTATACTGTTTCCAAGGCTCTCATAAAGTGGAAGTTCTGTGTCACGTGCTACAAAGAGTGTAACCATCTCATACATGTGAATGGTTTGTTATGCTGATCTCTTAGATGACTTGAGTTCCAGTCTCACAATAATCATAGAATTGTCTAGGTTGGAAGGGACCTTTAAGATCATCTAGTCCAACCATCAACCTAACTCTGATAGAAAACCATCACTAAACCATGTCACCAAGCACTATGTCAACCTGTCTTTTAAATACCTCCAGGGATGGTGCCTCAACCACTTCCCTGGGCAGCCCATTCCAATGCTTAATAACCCTTTCAGTGTAAAAATTTTTCCTAATATCCAATCTGAACCTCCCCTGGCGCAACTTGAGGCCATTTCCTCTTCTCCTATCGCCTGTGACTTGGGACAAGAGACCGACCCCTGCTTCTCTACAACCTCCTTTCAGGTAGTTGGAGAGAGCGACAAGGTCTCCCCTCAGCCTCCTTTTCTCTCAACTGAACAACCTCAGGTCCCTCAGCCTGTCCTCATAAGACTTATTCTCCAGACCCCTCACCAGTTTCATTGCCCTTCTCTGGACCCGCTCCAACACCTCAATGTCTTTTTTGTCATAATGGGCCCAAAACTGGACACAGTATGTACAATGAATCAGTGTTTGCAAGCTCTGGGCTCTGAAACAAGCTGATGAACTACTGATGTTGCTTACCCTTCACAACTTTATAGTTTAAAGTAATTTGAAACTGGTAACCTCAAGCGACCTACATTTTTCTGAACTGGAAACTCCAAAATAATGTGATCACATGAGAGGAATTTAACATAGTTTCTATAATCCACAAGTCTCATTGCTGTTTGATGATCTTGTTTAATCACTTGTTTAATCTTTTTATAATCTACTTCCCTTAATGAAAGTGTGTATTATGTTTTGAAATTCAAGACAAATTAGGAGTATGAATAGGAAATAATTGCTAGTTACCCTGTTGCAAACACCCATTGCATTCCTTTTACTGCCAAACTAATTTTAGTTACTTACCTTAAGAGTAACAGTCATCAGTATTTGTAAATCCATCTTTAACCCTGTGGGTCTGAAGTAAATGAATAAATAAGCAAGCTTGGAGGAAATATACTGTCTATTTTGTGTCTGTAATTAGTGGATTCAGCTGGAAGCTGGGAAGAACTATCTAACATCTAAGCTAACTCCAGCCAAGTCAACGGGAATTTTTTCACTGATTCCCATGAGCTTTGGACTCAGCTCCTAAATTCTTACAACTCAGGAGGAGAGCAAAATAGTATGAAGTGGTTTCCACAAATATTTCTTTAACAGAACTTCAGGATTTCTTTTTTAAACTCAGCTTTGGTGAGTAAAGCAAGAAGAACAAGTAGCATCTGCATGGAGTGCAAGTTGGCAAGAATTCCAGTCTGCCACTTTCCAAATTGTTTTAGAAATGTTTGGCACGTCTCTGTCACAAATTACAGCTGATTATAATTTCACAGTATGTGCAAGCAGATGGAAGAGATGAATTGGGGAAAAGTTTCACCCCAGACAAATTAATTATTAGTAAGTATTTTGAGAGCAGAAGTTAAATATTAAAACTGTGGTTTGAAATAAAGAATTGTGGGATGTCCAAGTAATCTATAACTTTGAATCAAACATTTTTTGAACAATTTGACACCTGGTTGGAATAATTTATTATTTTCACAAATGAAAAATAGCTCATACTAAGAGAGAATATATTTCAGAAATTCTTAACAACTGGTCATTTTTATCAGGTTATCTATGAAATCAACAAGTTCATGAGCAGTTAAAACCAGAAAACATTCTTATCAGGGGTGACTATGGACATACTTCAAACATTTTTTTTCCACTTGTCAGAAAATATTTAGCAGAAAGCTTCAGAAACCTAGTTTCACATTCACTCTATTTTGTATGTAATTCATATTTCAATGCATAAACTGTTACCTGTTACCTATCTACCCCTTTAAAAGCCAGGCTGAAGACACTAGAAGGGAAAAGATACTGGAAACGAGATGAGGAGAGAACAGAGAAACAAGCCAAATGCTTCTGTTTGACAAAACGAGTGGCTGAAGAGGTGGGTGTCACCCCACTCTCTTTCCTATCCAGGAACTTGTGATCCTGGAGCTGAAACAGGTGCCTGTAAAAATAGCACCCTAGAGGACTGTTGTGATGCTCTTCCTGTGGCCCTAACCCTCAGTTGCACCAAGTGAGTAAGAAAAGTATAGTCTTCTGCAGACATACATGGAATTCAGCAGTTGGTAATTTCTGCATATATCTTATAAAAGAAGATTTTCTTGGCAAGAAAGATTCGGCATGACTAAAGTACAGTATTCAACTAATATTTGAGATAAGGAATAGTTACCTGAGTTCTCAAACATCCGAGGAATATGGTTCCCTTGTACCAGGAAAATACTTGAATTGAACAGAAAATGAGAAGTGAAATGACAACATTTCTTTGAATGACCAAAACTGACCTTATTTTACCAGTGCACTTCATATTGTTGTTCCTTAATTTTTTTAAAGAGGAAGTTAACAGTTTTAAGATTAAGTATTTGCAGTTACTATGTGGAGGCTGAAAGTGATTTAGTGATATCTAAATAGTTGTGGAATGAACCTGAAGTGAAAAAGAATGTATGAGAAAAATTAAGTTTATTTGAATATAAAATCTTGAATGCCATGGCAAAAAGGACAGTACTGTGCTTATCATTATATGCACATATTTATCATTACTGTAGTTCAAGATTTTGCTTATGTAGAAATGCAGCTTTAAGTATTTTCACAAATTGAATGCCATTTTTTTCAAGTGTTTGAGACAGTATCTGAACTATTTCACAAAGAAAAGTGCTTCTTTGCTGTGCTTTCAGTTTTCCCTGGAAAACCTCTTAATCAGCTGATGGTGCTTATGTGGTGTAGTATTTGTAGGGAATCGAACACAATGTATATTCAAAGACTTTCTGTCCTCTGAACAGAAGCTTTGCTGGATCTTTGAGATTATGTCAAAGACATGCCATGTTAAATATTTTAATTTTTTTATAGTATGCTGATAGGAAGATGGGTATGTATTGAAATAACCACAGTAATGCGTCCCACCAAGTTTTTTTTTTAATTAGAATCTTTACTGCTCCAGATATTTAAACATTATGAAATTGCTAAGAGACATCAGCAGGCTCCAGAAAGGAACAATCTTCTATGTTGGTTTGTCCTCTGATGTTTTCTAGCGCACAGAAATTTCATAGCATTTAGCAATTTTGATCTTTATCTTACAGAGAGATCTGGGCAAAATCAATGAGTAATCACCTCATGGTGCATTTATATGCATTATATTATGTGTGTGTCTAATTCCTTGTGATATCAGGCTTAGGCTATATTTTATATTTTTCCAATGTTGAACATAAGGAGATACAGTATTCGGCTCAGGGTTACTACTTTAATATATGTCTAATAATTTTTTCTGTCCTTTGAATGATAGTTTTCAGTGGTAACCATAAAGAATTGTTATATGTGTTAAGGCAAAATGAAGCCGTAAAAAGGAGTCATCTGACTTGGTTTAATAAGGTATCACTTGTCTTCTCTCCCAGCCAGAGTGATTTGAGTAAGCTTGTTTTACCTCACAGTGCAACTGCTAGATGTAGGCATAGTCAGTTTGTATGTGTAAGGTAATGAATGGTATCTTACACGTATTTGCTGTGTTACTGGTATTCATCCTGCCATACTCTAAAACCCAGTTTCATGGAAATCAGTAAATATGAAGCACAACTTTAGTAAGGAAAACAAGTATGCTTTAGAGCTGCAGCTAGGTTTCTGCAAAGTTCAGTTTGTTTTTAGTCTTGCAGGATTTAGAACCTTTTGGAGGGTAAGGTTAGTCTAGACAATCACCCACAAAATGACAGGCTAAAATCCTGCTGGCACCTTTGTCAGTGGAAAGTCTCCTATGAGCTTTAGCTCAGCCATTTCACCCAACATTCAATCAGCATGAGGTTTCTGAGCTTTGAAACATACAGTTGAGCTCTCTGTACATTTTGAGTTTAGTAAATGGCAGTAATGAATTGACGATTTGCACAATTATTTTGGATTTTTACACAGTTTCAAGTTATTAAGTATTACAATGACTATAATTAATGTGTTAATGTATAAACTCTGGGGTATGGGTGAAAACTATTGAAGTTGCTTGCACTGGAACATGCTATATCCTTCTTGATGTTTTATTATGCTGTATACTTTTAATCAGACCTCCAAACACTTTGGTAATTATGTACATGAAATAAACAGCACCATGACCCAGCACAATGGATATCTGATTGTTTAGTAAAGCACTCTTTTACACTAACACTGACTTTCCCACACTTAACCTACATTTAGACAGTAGCTGTTGCAGAAGGTATTGATTAGCCATATATTATTCTTCCCGTACATTAGCATAACAAAATAAACATAAAATGAGATACAAAAAAAATTGTAAGAACAGAAGATAAGCATTTACTTAATCCTCCTTTCTTCTTAACGTTATTCAGAAATGCATTGCTGAGGTATCAGCAATGTGCACATGCAAAACATGTACTTGAGTGTTCATATATATATCACGAACAGGTGTCTAATTTTACCTGTTTATGTGCTTATTCACTCTTTATGATTTCCCAATAATTGTTCAGCAGATATAAAAATATTAATGGTGCAACATATAAGTAACTCTAAATTAAATTGTTCAATTAATAGGACTACTGCATATTAGGGTTTTTTGCCTACATTATCTTATGTTGAGAACAACTTTAATTAACACCTCATAAAACAAAGCAGCCTCTTACAATGAATGAATTTATTATACACAAAGGCTACATGTTTAAGAGGTCTCCACGGTATGTAAATTAGTTACGAACTATGAGCTAGATCGGCTAAATACTACAGAATTCATACATACTGGAAATAAGATGCAAATCACATAACAATAAATTCAAATCTTTGTTACAAACACCCTGGAGAAAACTTTAACAAATCATAACTGTCAAAGGGATGGATGATGAAAGTTTTTGTCATGCAAAAGAATACAAATCACTCTGCTGTTGCAAGCATTGCTCTTTTATTTTCTTGGTTGTAGGCACATCATCAACTTTAATGATAAAAGCCTTCCACAAAAATAATTCTTAAGCCTCAGGAACAAACACCTCTTTGGCACCCTGAGAGCATGTTCCACAAACATCATCAATCTCCTTCTGAGTATGATTTACAGCCTTTCCCTTCGGCCGGCTCAAGCTGTCCGTGTGCATGCCCCGACAGCGTCACATTGGGATTCTCCTCCACTTTGTCCTCCAAGCACACACCGCTCGATTGGCATCCTCACAGCCAGCTTTCCAAACGCCTTTGGAAAATAAGAGAAGGAAGTTTGAGTAAAATCCCTTCCATGTGGACACAACAGAAATGTATGTCTCTGATGAGAGAAAAAGGGAAGGAATGTCTATCTAGATTAAAACTAATGGGCCGAGTTCTGAGTTCCAGCCAGATTTATCATGTGCAGCCAGGAGGGATGTTTACAAAGAACATGCAAGTCTCTCCCTGACTGCGTGGTTCCTCTAATTTATTTAATTGCCTGTGTCTACTAAGGGGCAGTCCATGCACCAAGAGAGCCAAAACACAGAACATCATTTAGTGAGATTCATTTCCATCTGTGACATGACTTTTATGCCAGGTGCTGCATATGTATTGTGAGAAAGGTTGATGAAGGCAGCTGTACTCCAGCTGAGACTCCCCTGAAGAAGATTTAAGTGTTCTTTACTCTCCTTTGCTTTGTTAAACTGAAGGAGAGGGGTATAATATGATTACTGTCCTCTGCAGAAGCCAGCCTTGATCTGACTCTTCTTTGTGCCAGCCCTGTGGGTAAGTATATGTTCATTTAAGGAGTGCAAACGATAGGAAAATCTGAATCATTATGTGTGTTGATGAGAGGCAGCAGAAGAAAGGTTGTAAGGCAGCAGGATAAAATAACAACTTAAGCCAGTGAAATTTAGCATTTGGGAGTACAGCTCCCTCTTCACGACTCGACTAACTGAAGTTCACTTGTGGACTGCAGGTGTCTGATAAATGAACTCTTTCTGGCAGCTTTCCTTGAGTTTCAGGAATAGAGTCTGTGAACCAGAGCTGTAGACATTTAGTGTTCTTTAGAAACTCTTACTCCATGCACTCACTAAGGCAGATGTACATTCATTAATAATTGTTGCCTCACTTGAGCCATACTCACACACTATATCCTTATTAGAAAAACATATAAACATTATGATTAGTTGTGAACACAGACAGATCTTTAATATGTCTACATTGAGTGAAATAGTAGATACATATAAGCCCAGTGATATTTATAGGGGAAACAAAGTGAAGGAGGAAGACCTAGAAAAATAAATCTACAAATGCATTCATAAAGTCTTTGGGACATTTTTATAAAGGCTTGAAAATTAAGTGGATTGAATTTACTGAATAGAATTTTCCAGAGTGCTTCTATGATGAAGGGTTAGATTATACAAGAACATATTTAAACCATCTCTCTTTAGATGCCTAGACTTCAAGTTACTTTTATAGCTGATAGAAAGCTTTGGGCAGCTGTGAAGTGTACTTGGAAGCCTTAACTCCTAATTTAACCATCTAGGCTAGAGATTTAAATGCAAACGGTGCTCACATTCATCTTTAAGAGGTATTAGTTGGCGCTAACCTGTAACTACATTTGGGAGGCTGTGCTGTCCCAGGAAAAGCAGTGGGAATTATTTCTCCAAAGAGACCAATCTCTCACAAAGTTGTTGGGTGCAAAGTGAGATTGATATCATTAGGCCACCTCTTGCTAGGGCTAATCATGCACTGTATGCTAGGCAAACAGAAATGCTCAGCAGTTGGCTGCCTAAACATCATCTGGTGTTAAGCACCTTATTCTACTCCTTTGTGAATTGTAATCCTTACCTTTACAACTTTTATCCATATAATGGGGATAATATTTCCCTAACTCCCAACAGTTCTGTAGAGGGGGATATATTAACTTCTGTTTTCTCTAGGAGCTGTACGAAGATGAAACACTCTCAAAATACTAAGTATGAAACTGCAACACAAATGAACACTCTAGTCCATAGCCAATGATTTATTTCAAAACATTCAGTCATGAAGCCAGGTACTGATTATATTTTTAATAAGGCTGGCAGAAAGTTTTCCATCAACAGTGGAAACACAGTGTTTCACTGAACCGAGTCATTTTTGAGAGTGTCTGCCTTATAGAGCAAGTTTTGATTTTGTCCCAAATTTAAAATATTAAAACTTAAAATATTAGAACTTGTAAGGTTCTTATGACAGTTTTATTCTTTTGTCACAGGGAAAAATCAAATGTTTTCATCATCTCTCATAATTATATTATGTATTTCTACACAAAGTAACGCCATGTAATATTGTACTATACCGTGCATTTCTGAAAACTTCAGATGACTTTTGAACACTGAAAAGCAGTCTCTATGCATTAAAGTTGCTTTTAGAGGAAATTCTACTTTTATTCTGTGTTCTGTGGTTAAATTCATATTTATTTTGGAGCCGTTAGCTATGGACCAAGTTACCAATTAGTTTTTTGAAAGATTAAAATATGTGAAACTTTGCTATCACTATTCTTCCAATGAATGGAATTTTGTGCAGAATGGAGGCAATGCATAATTTTTTTGAAAAAAATTGAATAATTTTCACATTGAACATGTAAAATAGCCATCTAACCTCATCTTGAAGGAGTAAAAGCACTGTAAAATACCATTTCACTTTACCTACAGCCCATGACATTAGTGGTGGAGAGCAGGGAAGTGAGAGCATGACTAGTAATTTAAGTAGAAGAATTATTGAATCTATTGAAAACAGTAAGAGCTGTGAGGGTCTCGTGTCTTTTGGAAAGCTCTTGCCTCTGTGCAGTACCAGTTATCAAGCCAATACCCCCATGATTTTTAGTATAAGGATGAATGAAATAAATTCTTTCTGTTCAGCTGCTTAATTTCATTATCAAGTATATTTTAAAAGGACAGAATAAAATTCTGAAGGCTTTGATGTGTAGGGTATGCCAAACATTTGAAACACATTTATTAATTTTATGAGGCATAATAATCTATAATGGTATGGGAAATCTAAAATTTTCAATACAGCTGTGAAGACAAAGAAATTTCTACTTGTGACAGCAGCCAGTTTTGGCAATAATTGAGTTTCTGTGCTTTTCTTTTAATTTCACCACCTGATGATACTTGAGAACAGTAGACTTTGAGAATCCCATTAGGTATCATTATAAGATCTGATTTCCTATGTTGTTGGTTTTGTTGTGGTTTGGTTGTTGTTTTTTTTTAAAATCTAGTTGTCAGTCAATGTGTTACAGTAAGCCTAGCTTTCTTTTGACTCTCATGGCTATACACTGTGGGGAAAGAAACAAAAGAACTATGCTTCATCATCCTGTCAAGTTGGTTTCTTAACAAATTACCTTTACCCTCAAAAGAAAATACAAAGAGACTTCTTGTAGCTTTAACAATTCTCATAGTTCATATCTTCTTTTCCTGGCTATTCAAGGGAACAAAAATGCAATCTTCTAGACCTCAGAGATAATGAAATCAATATCTCTGAAGTCTTATGAAATCTAGATACTTAATAAAAGCATGATTCTTTCTTTAATCATTATTTAAAATTTGTATGGTATTTCCCATAATGCTGTGTTTTCAAATCACAGTTTCTGTGTAGACCATTTATTTCTAGTGAGTAAGTAATAGTAAATTACAATACAAAATACTAAACCCTTTCCTTCCTTGTATGTTTGCTCATGTAAGAATTGACATAGGACTATGTCTTAGTCTGGATGAAATTCATTCCCTTGAAGAAAATCACCAAAAGGCATTGCTCAGATTTTACTTAATCTTTGTTTTTAGAGTGTCATGTAATGGAAAAGTCTAGCTTTCAACGAAGGAATGAATTGATATAATATCCACTGAAGTCCTTAGGAGACTGCTGATATCAAAGGCCTGGGCTGGTTCCTTGGGGTCCAAAGGGTGCTGGTATTGGGGACCACCAGTCCCTTCCTCCTCAGTCCCTCCACAGCTGTTACAGCAGCCTCTTGCCTTGCAGGCATTGAACACTCTGTTCATCCAAAGCACACCTGGGTTCAGGAACCTACTGTGACATTTCCTTAACTGTAAATAGCCTGTGAGCTCCCCCAGCTTGTGTCCTGCCTTTTTCACCCCTGCACCGTTGTTAGGGTTTGTTGTACCTGTGTGGGACATAGGGACTTCACTTTTTGGTTTACTTCCTTTTGGAAACTCAGTGTTTCAGCTGATGTCTTACATCTCAATTTTATATTGTGGTCCGATAAATCAGCTGAAGAATGAATGTGTGGTCCTTCCATACCATAAATTAAATTAAGCTTCAATTTGCCTAGGATATTTTAGTAGTAACAGGTGGATGCACTTAAAACAGAATTGAAAAAATTAAAAATATGTAGGAAAAACAAACTCCAACAATTTCAGCTGTGTTTCTAGTGCATACTAAAAGCATACTATTCAATACTGTTTATTTTTTCCATGTAAGAAAAATGTAATTTACTACAGAGATCCAAACACACACTCATTGAAATAAATTTAAGACTTCTACCTTTTCTAGCATATCACCAAACACAGACATAAAATACACATGCATAATTTCTTCTGATATTATCCTCTGAGTTGCTATTATAAACAGAAATGCATCGTATATACAGAGAAAATTGTTTCTCACCTGCCTGGGTCTGAGTCAGTCATAGTATAGCAATGTACTTTTTGCCATTGCTACACTGTGTTGCTTAAGTGTCTCTGAGCCTGCTTTGAACAATGAAGAGTTTGCAGGGAAAAGCCTGAAGACAAGAGACTTGAGATGTCGCTTTACAAAGGAGCCCTTAACTGCTTTGTAGACACAATCCATCCACAAAAAGAAGTTATTGCTAAACTTTAAGCATGGAAAGATCAGTGAATAAACCCATTGTTAACTTTAAAAGCAATTTCAAATGCCTTTACAGTTAATCCATTTAATTTCCATTGGTTTAAGTTTAATCATTTTCCATTAATGTAAGCTAATTTGCAAGCTAATCTAATAAAGTAGCATGAAACATGAGAAGCAATGCATTGAAATGAAGGAAGTTCAGTTGCTTGCAGCTCATTAAGGTTCTTGAAGTTTAGAAGACTAATTACTGACTAAAAATGATTTTGTTTACCTCTACCTTTTGAGAGTTCCTGTTTTATCCCACAGTTTAAGACTGATGGGCCGAACCATCAGTAGGTATAATTTGGTAGAGCTCCAATAAAGTCAACAGGCCAATTTATACCAGTTGAGAATTTAGCTTGCTTTCTTGTTTGTTTTTTCCCCAATTAAAAAAAAAAAAAAAAAAAAAAAAAAAAAGGATGGAAATTGATAAAAGCTTCCCTTTGAAAGAAGCATTTTAGCACAAATATCAGCAAGCCATGGTGCCTCATCTTGTGCCTACTAGAGTCTATGGTGCACTTTCTCTTGATTTCAATGGGAGAAACTTTAGATTCTAAAATTCATGCTATAAGAACAGGAGAGCTGACTAATCATTTGTTCTGGTTTCCTATAAAGCTGAGGCTATAAGACTTCTCTTAATTAATTTATATCCGAAATAGAACCCAAATTTTATAAAGTAATCTACCAGTCCTTACTTGAAAATTCACTCAGCATGATTCCAAAGCATTTCTAGAACTTTCACTCCCTTTTCACTCCCTACATTTTCACATGCTCAAAAGCACATTATTAGCTCATGCCCATCTTAGCAAGTGATCCAGGTCATTTTGCACCAGTGACGCTTTCTCTTCCTTACTTACAATGATATTATATTTTTTTCCCTCCTTAAATAGCACAGGACCAAGAACTGTTCCAAAACGCTGCATGTGTTATGAGATAACTAGTTTGGTATGAGATCTAGACATTAAAACATAAATGTGACAGCTATGCATTTGTATAAAGTATTGTAAACACTATAATCTTAAAATATAATCAAACATCCCATGTTGTGTTACTTCAGGTATTATAAAAATCATCCAAAGTTCAAAGGAACTAAAGGAAACATATGATTAGCATTAATGTAACAGTAAGTGTTTGTGCTTATGTTCTTTAATAACACAATACTAAAATGTTTCAACCTTCAACAATACAAAAACAAATGACCTTTTGTCACATGTGCTCCCTTTCTCCCAAGCATCCCTTGGCAACATCCCATACGAGTTTCACCCACTTCTTCAGTGGATGGAAGAGATGGATGGAGTTTATGCTTTAGGGATAGCTTTAAACCTGATCCTGACACAGTTTCAGTTTGCTGGTTTGACCTTGCTCAGCTACCGAGGGCCTTAGGGACTGCGCTGAGATGGAGACTGCTTCAGTATCACTGGCTCTGTCTATCTGTCTAGATCAGTGCACAAATCTAACAGAATGATTTTGCCCTTAAACAGCCACAAATACTGCTGTGTAGGCAAGCTAAGAGCCTCCTCCCGTGCAGAAATGCTACTGAGCCAAACGCTGGCCTTGCAGTGCACTTGGGAAAAGAGCAGTGGGGAATCTTATCCCAAGTGACATTTCAACAAGGCATATACAGAAGTTAATCAAGCATTACTAGCATTACTGTCTGTGGGAGAGGGAGATCAGAAACTCTTCCTGATCCCGGTTTTCCACTGTTACGGAATCTGCAGGACTGAACACATGATAACCGTAATTCTAGTTCATGAATAGGATGTGGAATTGGGAATCCAAAACTGAGAGCAAGATGAGTGGGATTTTAGGCAAAATGAGGCTATTGAATTTTAAAATAATGAGTTAATCAGGAAAAATAGGTTCAGAACAGGATTACTTGAATACTGGATGAAGTGAAGTGAATAGAATACATATCATTGTGTATTTCTTTCATCATCATTAAGAAAGCTGAATTTCTGCCACTCTCATGCAGATATAAAAAATGCTGACTTTCACCACCTTTCTTTAAGTGAAGTGTATTATGTGGCCACAGTAGAACCCCACGTGTGTAGAGGTTTCCATGAAAAAGTGTTTTATGAGCAATGCAACAGCCATGTCTGCAATTAAAGATTTGCCCTCATGCCTGTACTTGAGCTGCAAACAGGATAAGGCAGTTCCTTTTTGTCAGAGTATGGAAAGAAAATACAAAATTAGCTGTCGTGGACCTAAGTCACTTGGTATTGTTCTAACTTCAAAGAAGGCACAGAGAAGTGGTAGTTCGGAAACACTATTGTATATGTAATAGGCTGCCACAGGGATGTGCGATACTCCTTTGTTAGTGAAAGCTATCTCCATACAAGAACTGTTTCCATGAGGAAAGGTTAATCCAGCATTGCGGACTAGGAGTTTAGATGCCAACAAGCAAAGGAAAAGTCTACTAACTAAATTCAGTGGGCTGGGAAATCATTCCCATTATAGTTCCCATGTTATAAATGGAGTCTAGAAACATACATTCAACTTTAAAACTGCAAAGCAGGATTGCAAACTGAGTTTCAATGATTTGCCAGAAAAACCTTTTATAAAAATTCAAGTCACTGAATATGAATAATTGCAGATGCAGATATTCACACTAGAAAACTACTTTCATATTGTAGAGGTATGAGAAAATTGCTATTTTTGTAAGAGAATGGCAATTATTAAATCACTAGGAACTGTTTAAATGCATTGGATTGTGGATGTGACCATTAGCAGCATGAACAGGTAATAGATATTTTCTTTCGTCTTCTAGAAATCTAATTGCTCTCTGCTATATCAAGAGGAAATTCAGTGTGCTGAGTTATTCTCTGAGGTCACTTACTGTGTTTTCAATCATTTCCTTAGTGGAATTATCCTATGAATACTTTGTAATTCAGCTGAATGGGAAATGGTCTTCTATTTCATGAGAATTTGCATAGGTTGAAAAAAGTTTAAAAATATTGAAAAACCCAGAATGCTCACGAATTTCTCTCTGAAAAAAAGAATTACTTTTTGAAAGTACTTTCAAGGAAAAAAATGTCCTCAGTTCATGGAAATGTTAAAACAGAGTTTTATCAAGAACTTCCACCTAAGATTTTCCTAATGTAGATATTGGACTTGACCACTAACATTTTTATTTCAATAAAGCACCTTAAAATAAAATTCTATTTAAATAGTTTTTTTAAAACATTTCAGTAAATTATTGAAAAATTATGAATGTTTGAAGTGATAATGACTGTATGATGAGAGCCAAAGCATTGAGGTAGCAGACATTTCGGCATGTGGCTCAATTTACAGAAGACAAGAAGTGAGCTTTGCCAAACTGTAGCACACAAGCATCACATTCTGCTTGTGCAAGACAGATTTCAGGATCTAGGCCTGTAATTGTGCTCCATTTCCATCCCTATATTTGCACATGAAAAAATTCTTGGAGTTAGGCACACAGACTAATTTGTTCACATAAAAAATGTTGCTGCAATAAAAGGTTCCCATAATAGCCTATGCTGGATTATCATCTCCTAGAAAATGCACAGTCTCTTTATTCACAGAGGGCACAAAGACTGTTTTAACCCTCTGATAATTTGAAGGCATATGATTCTATTTTACCAGTTAGGAATGAAGTAACCCTAGTATAAATAAACCTAGAATCAGTTAGTTTGTTTAGATATACCTAAAAGCTGTATTTGGTTTGCTGTGCCTTTAGTGGACATGTTAAATCATGTGTTATCCTTTCAGGATGCTGAGAAAATCTATCTATAGCCCTTCTGCAAGCTGGTTAATGGCAGCAAAAGGGCTGGTTTCAGTATGTCCCATTTCACCCCTGAAATATAACTGAACCGGTTTGAAGCACAGGGAAACTAAACATGCTTTCTCTCAATACTCGTTACAGTCAGGTTTGACACTGTCAATTAGTCTGAGGGCATGTGCGAACCAAAACAAAAGGAAAAAAAAAAAGCTTTATTAGAGCAGTGGGAATGGCTATAAACTTGGGGAACAAAGCAAGAAGATGCAGCCATTGCTTTTAGGTGCAAATGTCACATGTCACAAGAAAAATATTATCTTCCCTCACCTTCCTGTATTTTTTTCAGTATCATGTTTTTTCCTTCACTCAAAGAAGGTCCCATAGATAAGGATTAAAATGTGTGGTGGCTTGGAGCTCTAAGAAGCAATAGAAGTAAATAATTATTTCTTGCCAGATCCATCACCAGTGGCAAGGAAATAACTTGCATGAATCCTGTAAGACAGCATTACCGCCCAGACCTGCTGTTGGCTCCTATCCTTTAAGTAGAACAGAGACCAGGCCTATAATGGTAGGGCTATTTTAAGAGTATGTACACCTTGAATGCTTATCACACCATCCCCAATGGTACTCATGACTCTATTAGTTAAACAGGATCAGAGCACTCTTCCTTACGATGTGGAGATGATCTGACTGTCCCCTTTTCTGGTCTTTCAGTGTCCACATACTTTAATGGGAAGAATGACTTATCAAATATCAATGGAGGACATAAAGGTAGGTGGCCAAGTCAAATTAAATTCTCTACAACTTTCCCCTTTAACTCCTGGCTCAGAGCTCATATGCATGTGCAGTCCTGAATTCAACTTGTGGCAGAACAGTTAGAGGGTTCAACTCTGGATAAGTAAATAATTGTTCAAGAGTAAATCTATGCCTGTTCCTCTATGCTCTTTGCAAACCCAGGAATTTACAAGTAGATTAATTTAGCAGCACTGAAAGCATTACTTGATCAGCTTCACTGTCATCAGCAGATGTCACTGCAGCCATTAGTAACTAATGAATTGTTTAAGAAGATATAATGGCTAATTTGTCTGGTCAAAAAGGCATAAACACAACCTTTGAAAACTGCATTCTATTAACTCAAGAGAAAAAATTGAGTTTTTTGTCCTTTAATTTTCAAATGGGATGAGTTTCAAACCAGTTACAGATCTGAGACAAATTACCTGGTGAATTTATGGCATCTTCTGAGATGCCGATGAGAAAAGAGTTGTAAAATACTTAAGGTGCCAATGAATCAGATAAAGAAACCAGACAAGAGGACAGAGGTCCTACATTGTTCTCACAAAAAATAGACAATAGACATAAATATAAGAGCCTTCCTTTACATATAATGAAACTAGGATCCATTTTCTTCTGAGATAATGAATTGGTCCTAATATTTAACCTAACCTGAACTGAGAATCCATAGATGATCTTTAAGGTCCCTTCCAGCCCAAACCATTCTATGATTCCAATTTATCTGTATTCATTGTGGCCCAAAAAAAATCAGTCATGGAGTTCTATAATTTGATTCACAAAAGTATTGTACTTTTGGAGACATCCAGTATCAATTGACTTTGAGTCAATTCCTCATTCACATATCCTGTATAAATCATTGGGTGATGGAACAGGAGAAAAAGTGTGTGAAGAAAGAGGGAAGTTAGAGAAAACTTTAAGTCAGTCCACCTCACTGTCTAGATTGAGGTTTGAGTAACAAGTGGTGCTGTGTTTCTCCTACATTAGCAGGACAAAGTGCAACATCTTCAAATTGTAACAATATTAGTGGCCACTGTTTGCAATCTGGAGAAAAAAAAACAACCTATAAACAAAAAACAGCAAAAAATCCACAAGGATTTACATTTCTACCAGTTTTAAGATCACTAACAAGTAACCATGATAGGAGATTCAATTTTTCCTTTTTCAGGTGAAATAGTAATTAAAGCCTGTGTTCTAAAGTGGGAGGAACAACTGCCATTTTGGTAGTGTGAGCTACTAACAGAAGGATAGGGTGTGCTAAACATGTTCAACTGTTTTAATAAAAATGTTCTCATACTAAAGACTCCTCAGGCATGAAACTGAAGCAATTAGTTCTTATTTTTCTATTAAGTCAGTCAGACTCTACTGTCAAAAAATAACAGTACAAAGAAAAATTATCTGACATGCAGCAGTAAAAAGAAGGTAAGGATTTAAGGGTCAGCTCATCAGATGGCATAAATCAGCCTTGTGCTACTAAAATCAATGGAGCTAGTCAAGTTTACAGCAGTGGACAATGTTGTTTCTTGGTAGCGTGTGTGTGCGCCAGGAAAGCACCACTCAGAGGCACAGCAGTATCTACAGAAGGGGGAATATTAATTTAGAAAAATGTTTACTGATGCATATAAAGGAAGTAAGAAAGATGCTTTACTTTGCTAAACATTTACATCTATATTTAAGGCTTATCAAGACACTCAAATATTTGCACATAATTCCTAATTTTTTTTTTCAATGTTATGTTGTAAGAAAAGCTAAAAAATTAGACTGCTAAGCATACCTCATCTTAAAAAATTAAATAGTTGGAGTGTTTCAGATGTCAAATTTAGATCAGGTAGCCATCACAAATTATTAGGTGGATTTTCAAAAATTAAACGAAAAGAGAAGTAAAGATCAAGCTCAGTCTTTGTGAAGACTTGCACAGCATCCTTGTTAGGTTGTATTAAATATTCCAGGCAAATTACTGTTCTTGTTCTACATGAAAACGTAATACAACACGCTGATTGCAACACAGTGGTGACCAAACCTAGAGTTGTGTCACTAGCTATTGGTTCTGTGCTACTCATGATGGGAAAAAAACATACAGGCAGAACCTTGTGGGGTTTCTATTTCAGCAATGAAATTACAGGAACAAAGTATGTAGCTTCTGCATATCATGTAACGTGAACTGTGCACAAAGGGACATCACCTGGAATGGAATTTCCCTGTTGCAGCATGCAAAACTGCAAAGTTAAGGAGACAGCAATAGGGAAAATGTCAGGTCTTACAGTATAGAAATGAGGAAAGAGACAAAAAAATACTTTTTAAAAAGTGAAGAAATTCTATTGCAGGAAGATTCCCTCCCCACAGGGGACTGCTAGACTGCTTTGGAAAATTGTGATGAATTATGTGCCACTGTAGCTTGTACTGTTTCTTAAATCACGTTTAAAAAATACTTCACTATTGAGCAATGTTGTTTATAAACTAAGATCACAATTTATATTGAGACAACTGCTTTTTAGGGTATAAGATTTAAAAAAGGAAGACTTTAGAGAAAAGTTTACAATTTCAAGAAAGGTTGCCTTCCTTTGACAGACAAAACAAGTCTCATTTAGATTTACTTACGATAAACTTACTTTGGGTTATGTTCTGCTGAGCCATTGAGAGTTGACTATATGGGAGAGGCATAAAGTCTACAAGGTCTTTTTGCCCTCTTGCACTTACATTACCTACGCAGGCAGTAGAGACCCTCCAAGGATTTTATGCATTTTTTTATTTGAATCGAGGGGAAATGACTTTTCAATTTCTCATGTCCTACTGAAAATTTGTAGTCCCTGGATACAAGAAAACACTTTTAAACTGAGCTATGTTCTCCTTAATCTCTTAGACTTTTTGTATATACACTCTTATACCATGCCTTTAAAATATTATTCAGTATTGTGTTTCAGATAACCAGATACTAGTTAATTTAACAAATACCCTAGAATCATAAAAAAGTAAAAAGAGGACTGGGAGGGATCTCACTAAGTCTCCTTTCACTCTTGCAGGCAATATCAACTAAGAATGTGTCAATATTGACAGGCTGATTAATCTTGTTATTCTTTCCTTAAAAATTTACAATACTGGAAACTGTATGGCATCTCCAACTAGTCCAGTCAATGTGTCTTACTATGGTAAGAAAAAAGGGCATTATATATTTGTATTACTAAAAGCAGATGAAACTTTACACTATACTGCAATGGAATGTGGCAGCTATATAATGTTTGTTAAAATTTTCATATTGATATCTACAGGTCTATTTAATACACTATCATGTTAATGCTAACCTGATGAGACTATATTAGGGTAATTATGGTCACAGCAGCTGCATTAACCCCTGACAAGCGGACATCAGTCCACTGTGGTTTTAGTCATATACAAAATGAGAGTGATGACAGGTGGGTATTGGCACTAATCTGATGGTCCGGTAACAAATTTCCTCAAATTTGTTCAGTCTGTAGGATGAGCTCTGAAGCAGAGGAACTGTTACAGAGGCAAAGCAATGGCATATAATGGCAAAATAAGTTGGCACATCAGGCACTGTGGTGTAAATCTTCTGGTGTAACTGCTTCTATTTGCTGAATACATTAATTTCCACCATAAATAATATTGTTGGGCTTTCCTTTTTTCTCCATCAGATAGCAGAAAATGTTTAGAAAGCCAGAGAGGCACAACGCTCATTTTCAGGAATTACTGCTCACACATAGTATTCAATCTGCATGGTTTCAAAAGGACCAGGATAATATTACGCTTTTTTTTTTTTTTTTTTTTGCCTCGGGACAGCACCAACAATATGACTGCATCATTAAGAGATCTCTGTACATCTCTGTACTGTATTTGTCATGCGAAACAAGTTTTAGCACTCAGCGTTATTCTCACAGGACTCACTCTCTTTGGCGATAGAAATAGTTATTTAAAAATTCTTTTGTTTGAGTAAAAGTGCTTCTCTAGAGCTTCACCAAGTATATTGTAGAGGGAAAAAAAGAGGACCTCTATCATATATTTGGCTTACCAATGGTCACAGCTGTGCTAATATAGCAGAATATTAATCTGTATTTTTACAGTCAGAAAGGATTTTGGAAAAGAAAGTTGCTTCTGGAAAGGGCATATGCAGCAAATATTAGCTGTAAATAAACAAAAAGTTGAGGACCCTTCTAGGAAATATTTGTGTATGTAAATGCAGCCACTCATGTAGAATAGGAAGCATAGCATGCTGTATTTATCCAGAGCACTCACTTATAACATGCTAACCAAGTTCTTATTGAAAGATTTCATGAGATATTTTTCTCTGTGCTCTAATACCAGAGCATATAGGCCACAGAAAATATATTTGAATTTGTCAATTCCATCAGATTTTTATTAAATTTGGAAGTTTCAGAAAGCTGTTGGGGGGTTGGTTACTTGTTTTATTCACAGCTTTGTGTAACAGAAGGCCTTTTCTCAGGTTCAGTTGGGAGATTGCTCTCTTAAATGAACAAAATGAAATCCGATATATAAAATCTTGTCATTTTATTTTTAAATTGATATTTGTAAGTCTTATGCTCATCCAACACCCCAGAGAAATTGTTTTTGTTAAGTCACCAGCACAAGGAAATGTGACAGCATTTCTATTACTAACAAGCTAAGTACATAATGTAAAATAAGACCGGACATTTTCAAAATTAAATTTTAGAGACTTGTAACAAATCTTACTCTGTTTTAGATATCAGTTAATCAAACTGTTTGATAAATTAACTACTTTATCTCATAACTTTTTTTAATTGGTTACAAATTTCACAAAAGTAAATTTCCTGACTTTTTGGAATAACATTTACATAAAAGACTTGAACTTTTTTTATAAAATACATTTAAAAATTACTCACATTATCTTGGATTTTTTTTCCAGAGGAAAATCAATGGAGTTCTTCCTATGTTTGAAATAATTACTTAATTACATATTTATCCAGTTTCAGCACTGTGAGACACTTTGCATCTAAGAAAAAATGATCAGATTTTTATTTGGATCACAGATTCCAGTGAAACCCAATCTATTAACAATACATTGTGATGACATTTATGCTGTAAGATTATTATATAGTGACTTGAAGTCCAATGAAATTAATTTGCAAATGGAAGTGCAGAGTTTGGCAGGCTAGAATATGACTTTCAGACAGTATGGCATTTTGATGTGACATATTCCTTGTAGATAGTCTGATGGGAAGAACAAGGCTGTTAGAGAAACTTGATGGAAGTTAGATTGAATTTATTTCATTATACCTAAGAATCAATTGATATAACTCGAACTGTAATTTGCCTTTTTTCAGCTCATCAGATGAAACCTTCTTTACCAGGGTCATTTCTAATTGTAGAACCTGTGCTTGTAGAAGAAAATAAATGCTTTGGAGCACAGCTGGGATTTTATTAATATCTGGAGTGTGATTGAAAGGGTGGAAAAGCAGGGGGAATGATGGCCCTATCACCACCTCTTCCAATAAGACTGTACAACAGGCTTATTATGTGAGACAGGGAAAATTATACGGGTCTAAATGTGGGTTCTTTGCTCAAGTTTTTAAAATGCAAGGCAACAAATCCCCTTTGAACTGCCAACAAAGTGTCAAGACATGACCCTTTTAATTCTTTAGTTGATGGGAAGACAAATCAATGTAAAAGGAGGAGCAGCTTGGGTAAGTGGAAATAATTCATATGAGATTGTTTAACACTAGCAGAAAATAAATCAGATTAAATGAGAGCAGTATTAAAGGTTCTTATTCGCAAACTTTTTTCTAGTTCTTAATAAGTTTATTTTCTCATTCCTATTGTTTTCTTGTATATGATCATATTTGATTAGACACTGATGTATTTTATTTGGTAGTTTGTGGATGTCTTTTTGACATTTCATTTTATTTACTGAAGTATACAAGCTCAGTATAACATGTTGAAAATGATTCTTCATCAACTATATTTCATACTTTATCTGTAGCACTCCTGTGTTAAAACTGAATTGTTCTATCTATCTGTTATAAGTCCTGATTTGGGAGGTTTAAATATTTCAGCTTTTTCTCTCTAGGCATAGTCAGCACATATTTTACTCTGTCTCCATCTACCTAATTCTCCAGCAAAAGTTCTATAGCTCAATAGCAACAAGCTATCAACCCACCCTTGTCATTTCAATTTTTCACACATTTTCTTAGTCTGTATGTTCTATATCTCACTGAATTCTTATCTCGCTGGTCCATTGCCATAGGTTTGAGGTATATAACAAAGCTTCATCTCTGAAATGTCAAAAATAATGAAAAAAGGAAAATCACAAATGAGAAATTTGCCACAGCCACTTCTGTGGATCCAAAGCTCTTAGACATCTGTTCATCAGCAAACCTTAAGTTAGGTGGCTTTTCTATCACCTGCGCTGCAACTCTGCTGTCACTTGCCAGTGGGGTACTGCCCGGTGATGAACACTTCTGGAAGAATTTTTCTGCGCCAGTACTCACTATCAGCTAGAGAAAAGACTGCACATCAACAAGAGATCACTCTTCTTTTTCAGCTATAACACAGACTTTCCAAGAGTACAGACAAAGTTACAGGAGAAGGTGACATAAGAACATGTAGTAGTTATAAAAGAGGAGCTGTAGGTGGGATTAGGAGATTTATATGGAGTTTCAAAATTTCTCAGGAAGGTCATAGTAGGTGTAATCCTCACTTTCTTTACTACATTTCATCAAAATTTCAATCATCAATTCCTTTTAAAAGGTGATATTTTCCTTCCGCTTGGATACATGATTCCTCCCCCGGGATGAACTGATGACTAGCCATTTCACCAGTAATAAACAGAAAATCTTCAGTATCTCTTGACATTAAAAAAAAAAAAAAAATCAGTGTTAATGGGAAAAAATGCGAGAAGGGAGAACAATAGAAGATGTTGTTCTCGTTTAAAAGATGGATTGAAACTGAAAAGCTGGAGAAAGAAAAGAAGGAGTAAAACATTACATTCCCTAAATGCTGAAAACAGGGAAGAAATAGGCCCATTCCAGCAAAAGGAGGGAGTGTAATAATTCTCCTTAAAAAAAAAAATAATCAGCATTCATCTGCACAGTGATGTGACACATTTGACCATTATCTTATCAGAACTGCAAGACAACTATCATTGTGGCAAGAGATCTAATTGCAAGAATTCTTCTGAAATAAAAAAAAGAAAAGGGAAATATCTAGAATAAAAAAAAATGCTACTAAAAGGCATCACTGCTCCCCCATACATATGCATCTATGCAGTTCTTTCCATGCACTTATAAGCATTAAATATACTTTAGGAAAAACAACTCCCATAATATTTTAATTAAAGTTATGGATGGTGCAATGAAAACATGTTAAATTCACTGTAACATTCTTACAGTTCTGTGGAAATGACACTGGCTGTTCCGAGCCTTTCCCACTCCTATGCCGCATGTCATCAGGATCAAGTAATGATTTTTAAATGGACCACACAGATACTCACACATTCACTATGGGCAACCTGTATTTTCAGCTACTGTGCCATGTGGATTGCGGCTTACTCCCAAATCTCTGACCCATGAATTTGCTGTTTCAGCAAATGCTGCCAGAATTATTGAAAGGACAGTGTGAAGTGTATGTTCTCAGTCCACAACAGCGTGTGCCAAAATTGAGCAATTAAATGGAATTTCTTTCATCGTTTGAAGTGTAACAGAAGCCAATAAAAATTGAAAAATTTAGTTTGTAAATGCAGCACCAGAAGTAGCAATTTTACTGAATCGGAGGGAAAAAAAAAGATTGAACTGACAGAGCTATAGAATAAAAAACCTAGACAGTCGATATCTCCATACTTTAAGTGTCAATGCATAGATAATAATCAGAAGGATCAACTGACTATCTGTGGAACAATTAAATGAATGATGGTGAATTAAGGTGCCAGCAAGTAGATGTAAATGAGTATATCTCATCACTGCACAAAAAATAGGACTAAAATGGTATCATACACAGTGGGTTGGTAGCTAGGTTTTAAAGCTGAAAGCTCAAAAATATTTAAGCACAGATTACCATTGGTGTTCTGGGGCTGGGGTACCAGAGAGATTTAATTTCTTTACTAGCCTTAACTAGGATCATCTCCTTCCTGAAGTGGAAAGCAATGAAATGCCAGGTAAACACATAGAGGGTGGGGGTTTTTTTGTGTTGGGTTTGGTTTTTTTGTGGGTTTGGTTTTTTTCCAAGTTAAACATTTACCTTGCCCTTTTTGTGGGCGTGTCAACAGAGTCAGTATGACATCGAAAAGTACAAGTCGGGGTCTTATGTGCGTATATAGGGAAATTTGAATCCTGAGTCATACCCTACTTGAAAATGCTCTTTGGATGCTTCATATATATTCATTTCATCTTCTCTTCCTGTCTGCTTCAGTCCTCTCTCTCTTGGGTCTCGGCATCTGATTACAAATCCATTCTCCTCCAAAACACCAAATCCTATTTAGAACATATTCAGGACACAGCTCCTGAGTTTGAAGCAATCTGTCATTTTTATGAGGAGTTTTGACTGATTTTTATGGGAAGCCTAAGGGACAAATGGTATGCAGCATGCCAGAGTGGAGTGATTAGCCTGCCAAACTTGGAATCTCTAACAAACACCCATTGCTGTTCTAATTAACTTACTACATTCACCATTTGCATAAATAAATTGCTTAATTGAAGCTTCCTGAATGGCATGACTTTGCACAAATTTTGTGAGACCAAAAATATCAGAGAAGGCATAGCAAATTTTATGCTTTTTACAGACAACTTCCTACTTTTATGGAATCCTTGTTCATAAAGTATTTACCAGTGCTATGTCAGGTTTATATGAGATTTTTTTTGTTGTTGAATTATGAGTTTTCTAAATAAGATATAAATGCAGCATCTTTCCAAATTAGATTTTATAGTGAACAGGTCAGTGCTTCTTTAAGTACTTAGCCAAGATATGGCAATCATACCTCATTAGTGAGCAGCTTTCTAAGACTTCATAAGAATCTCTTAAAGAATTTAATGGACACTATAAAGAGACGCAGCTGAATTTCTGCATTTTTCATGAGAAACAGAAAGACGAGGGAATTGTCAAGCCTACACAAACAACATTAGAAGTTAAATTTTAGTGGAACAACCATAAATAGAGTACAACATAATTGGGAAAGGAAAATCTCATTTGTGAAATCACATAGCAACCACCCCGCTAAGACTAATACCAAAGAGAAACTGCAGCATGAAAAAAAAAAAAGATAAAAATAGCAAGAGTAGAGTTTTGGAAACATCCTGGGCACACCCTACCTTTCTCAATGTTTCTCTTGTTCTGGGAATAGTTTATGCTATAAAAGTAACACATCCTGAAGTAATTGCTCACTTACAATTAAGAACAAAGCAGCTGGGAAAGAATTCTTTGGTCACAGGAGAAATCAAGATGAGTAAATGCAATAAAATAAAATATCCCCTTGTCTGAAAATAGGTTTCGTAAAAGCTATAGAAATGCGAAGATTAAGCTCGACTTCAATGCTGGCCATCTGCAAGCAATTTCATATACGTGGGTGACTCCACCATTCAGTACCTAAATGGCAAGATGAGACGAGAATGACTTCTTTTCCAAACCTCAGATAAACAGATCATAACATTTCAGAATGATTCATCAAGGCAAAAGCATGTCTTAAATTACAATGACTTTAGCTGAAGTAAATGGTACTAGATATCTCCAAACCAAGTATATGAAAAATGTAAATCACACCATTTATTTATTCCTCCAGGATAACACTGATGTGTGGAAAAAAGCTCAAGATTAAAGTGTTTTGTGTAAGCCATTTCCCACTGAACAGAATTCTGCTGTGTCACTCATCTACTTGGTGACAAAGCTGTGCCATGATATTCTTGAGCAAACAGAAAACCTTTGCAATCTAGGAAAGCTTTGTCAACAACCCTTTATATCAGTAACTCCTGTCTGCACCCTTTGTTGTCCTCTAGAAGCCTTTGAAGTAAGATTTTAATCAAATCCTGACAAACCTGATGATATCTCAAGGCATTCTTCAAATATGGCAAAGACAATGTAAATCTGCTGTACCAAATGTCACACAGGGTAGTGCTCAGTTTGTGATCAATATGAGGTTTGATACCAGTCCTAGGCAAATCCAAAAGTAGGAGTAATCAGTATGGGAACTTCACGAGAGTGTATTGCCAGATTCAGGGATGCAGAAATGAGATTACCAAATGTCTGGACATAGACCTGGAGTTCCACAAACTTCCAGTCCTCTTCACAAAGAAAAACTTTTTTTGTTGTTTGAAATGCCTGAACAATTCCATACATACAAAAATCATATGCAGAGAAAAAAAAAGCAAAAACCAAACCCAAAACCAATAGGGGAGAAAAGGCAGCACAAATACAAAGATATCTTATTGAAAGATGCAAGATGTGATCAGGAACTTTATTCACAGCACTGAAAAATGTATTTCCTTGAAACTTATTGGAAAGATTTTTCAGTTGCAAGATGAAACTTGCAACTATTGAAACTGAGAAAAAAATATTGAGGGTAGGGACTCTCCCATGGAATGTCAAATTCAAGTTACTGGCCTGATACCATCATGTGTTTGGAGTGCTTTCATTAAAGTTAGTATGTGAGGTTATTCTGACCAGTGATTACTCCAGTTTCTCATGAAAACTCTCTGAAGGGAAACGGATATTTTTTTTTTTAGTATAAAAATGTATGATATGAGAAAGCTGTTTCCCATGCAGAGCTGTGCCACAGCGATAGATTTTCCATCTGCAAGCATAGAAAGATTTTAATCTAATTAGTTGTGCGTAATTTTCTGTTCAGACACAGAAGATAGTTCAAAAATGGCACACATGAATTAAACTGGAGAAGACTCCTTACTCACTTGATTAATCAAAATAAACCATTTCTAGAGTTTAAGCACACCACATCTTTATTTATTAAGGAAACTGCTGCAATTCTGACATAATTTAATTGAAAGCCATTTTTAGCACAAAAGTTATTAGTTACTTTAAATCACTTTTGATGTTAGTGATTCAAGCTGGTCTAGCTGACTTGGCCCGGAAGTTGTGTGGAAGCTCCTACACAAGCTGTTTATGGTGGAGGAAATGCCAACTGAAGGAGTAATTTCTTAAACTTACACATCAAGGAGGTGAGCTGCCTACACTATTCATGTATCATCAAGACCTGACAATCAACAAGATTTAACAAGAAAGTCAGTCCTCTCAAATATCAAAGTTGTGTACAACACAGAAAAGTTCTTTGTTATGTTTGTTAGTTTGTACTTGAATAATGATGCCTGAGAATTTCAGAACATTTTACAAAAATGCTGTTCCCTTTATACAACGTTTTACCAAGGCTCCCATCATGTTACCATTCACTGTCTCTGTGTTAGCTCTATTCTAAATGACAGTCTGTGCAAAAGAGACCTTCAGGTCCACTTTATATGAGTCCATATTTAGTTTTTTAAAATTAAACAATAATGTATTATAAGACTTTCTGCCATAGTGAAAAGCAAAATAGGAATCTTCAGAGGGATATGTCTGTGTTTTTAGCACTAAATAGTGATTTTATCTGTCTGTATCTGTCTGTTGAACATATAGTTAAAAAATTCTCCTAAGAAACAAAAGCTACAACCAATCAACATGATTATCTGCTTCATGGGGATACAAATTCCCATAGGAAATAATAACAGTTCCAAATCTATCTTATTCTGAACTGGAAGTGAAAAACAAATCTCAACATTTTCTGCAAATTTTTCACCTGTATATCTGGGTTGGAGTGTTCCTCTTCAGAGTTTTGAAATTCCATGGACATTCTCCTTGTCTTTTGTTATTTTGTACTCTTACCAGCAAGTACCAATAATTCTTAGGCTCCAGCATAGGCCCTCACTATAGGCAAATGTCCCCTGCCTGCAGGGTGACATAGTGTGGGTGGCACCATGTGCCGCCCACCATATGGCCAGGGGACTGCAAGGCAAGAAGACCTGCCTGGCTGCTGCCCTGCTAGCTGCCAAGCCATAGTGCAGGAAAAGGAGGGACACCGGCATCATTTCAGGAAAGACTCCAAGCAGATGTTCTGCAGACAGCCACCTCCCTCCCATATCTGTCCCCAAACCCAGCCCAGCAACACTGCCTGAATAATCAACCCTATGGGAGGTGATCTCACCCAGGGACAGGAGTTAGATACTAAAACACGACTGTTTGACACCAACAGACAGATTCCTGTTCCTTTGATGATCTCTTCCCCAAGTGCTAACTGATATTTTTTTTTTAATTATGTCTGTGAAATTCACTTAAAGACACTCTGATGAAGTCATTGGAGTTGGTGAAGTTCAGCTGGGCTAATGTACGCAGCTGGGCCAGCAAGAAGGTCCCTGACTGCTCCGATCTCACGCCTCCCTCTTGCCCACCTGTAGACACTTGATGACTCTCCAGTCTCTCTTTTGGTTCTTATAATGGATTTAATAAGGGAAGTGCTGACACAATCTTCGCTACAGCAGCATAAGTGCTTTCCGCCAATAAGGGGAAAAGTACGAATATAAAAATGGCTTTCTTTGTTCAAAATAGAACAAACCAGATGGTTTCCCAGACTATAGTACCTAAAAACTCTTTCACTGGTTCCAGTGTGTACAGTATAATAAAAGTGTTCAGGGGCCTCTAACTTCTTATAAGGTATTTTATTATCTTTATTCACTGGGCTGGATATTTGCCATGACAATAATTGAACCATGAAAAACATTTCTTTAAAGCATGTTATAATGCAGTTTTTAAGGAATTACTAGTAGAGTGTAATGGAAATGATTTTCACTAATTAATACTTTGGGACAATTAGTACCGTTGAATAAATAAAAATATTTTACATAAAATGTGCATGGTATTCAGCACTATCATTTCTTAGAGCAACATTAAACGTAACCAACATTTTCTAAACTAGAAAAGGTTTACGTAGAAGGAATAGATTTCTGTTGTTGAATATTTTTATTAATGCTTGTACACTATATACTTCATTATCAGCAGCAGAAAATAAAATGCTTTCTATAAGTTATACTTATGAAGGTAGACTACTACATGAGGATGAGGCTGATAAATGGAAAAAATTATTTGTAAAAAATAAAAAAAAATTATAAAGGAAACCCTATTCAATAGAAAGTTAAAAGGCACTCTTGCAAACTTTTACCCAGCGGAACTGAAGCTGTTCAACTAAGGAGTACTATGAATAATCACCACATTGGCCCCAGATACACATTTTCTTCCCCAAAACAGTAATAAGGAGGAAAAGATAGTCATTCATAAGCATCTCAGTGGAGCAAGGGGAAGCTTTTAGCAATCCCAGGTGTGCAGAGTTTATATGCAGTAACAAAAAAAGGGAAAATGTGGGTAACTATTACTTTACTCTTTAAAATGAAATTAGGTGACGTATCAGTGTAGTTTAGGGAATAGGAACAATTTTGAGGAATGCACAAAACCATATACAAGATTTCTTCAATCTGTAATTTCTATGAAACAGTAAAGTATATATTAGAAAAACTACCATTCTGCATGAAATGTTTCCTCATTTACCCTGTCACCACCTTGTCCCCATCAGCACTGCTTCCAAATGTTCAGATGCTCAGGCACAGGCAGGAACAAGAGCCTAGCACGTGCCAATGTGCGTCAGGAAGTACCAGAATGACAACGTCACTTTTTTATTTCTCTAAGAAAAACAAATTGAAATTTAGCCTTAATGGTTACATGACAAGATAGACCACCATGGAACTGTGTTTGAAGATCCAAACAGCAAAATGAACATATATTTCATACTGGGCAGGGTATTTCAGACAGGTGTCATCTTTATGACATTTATGTTAGAGCCTGAATAATCAAATCTTTGGTTATCCTGCCTTGCCCTCCACTGTAGCCTTTCCCACTGCCATTTTCTGAATGTCTTCTACCGTTGAGTTTGCATCCAGTGTAGAAACTGGTCCTTCTGGATGCATCACTATGGCATGCATGTGATCACCAGGCTGAAAGGATGAGCCAAAACTGATTTAGAAAGCAACTGTCTTGGAAGAACCATTGAGACATGCTGATAGCTCCTTGACCCCTCCCTGCCCTCATAAAAATGCTGTATGAGCTAGAGAGACAAAGGATCTTACAGGGGACTATGGAAGGCTTTCTACAGGTGAGGTTTAGATAGTAAAATCAGATCAAACCACTATTTCTAGTTTACCATAATCTAGCAGTCTGTTAGGTCTCTGCTGCTGGTGGAAGGGGGAAGTAAGCAGAGGAAGTTTAGGCTCATTGGGAGACAGACAAAGCACAGGCAAAGGACACATAGTGTCGACCTTGCACTTACTGTAATTATTAATGATCCAGTGAAGAATAAACCTTAACTAACATATTTTATGAATCTTTGCAATGATTTTCAAAACCTATAGAACCAGCTTCAGTGAGATCTGTCTTACCCCTTTCTAGACAGTGTACAGTACATTGGTTTTTGGGGTGTTTTACTATAGTGATTCAGGTAACTATTAAGGAAAGAAAGAATTTTGTCTACTCTTTCCATATTAAAGAGAGGAAAATTCAGTTCTCCTCAGGTTCAAAAGTTTAAAGAACAATCAAAAGCTTGTTGAAATAAGTTGACTAACCCACTGGCTTCCCATCAGGACATACATTTTTCAGGAAATAATTTTCCTGTTTAGGAAATTTTGTTTGTATATTTTACAAAATTGATATTAATGTATTATATGTTTTAGGATACTGTTAAAAAAAGAGCTTATGTCTATCCAATAGCTAAGGAAGGGAGCTGAAAGCTATTTATATCTGAACTATATTCTCAGCCTGGCCGTTTTCTGTGTAAGTGAAATCAAGAAAAATTTTCTTAAGTTAAAGTCTTGGCCACGTTAGTTCATCTCTACAAATACTGTCAGATTCTATGGGAAAGCCCTACAGAATGTAATAGAAAATATCTATTCCAGCCAGGTTTACAACCACCCATGAGATATAAGCACAGAACAACACACAACAGTGCTATAGATTATTGTAGCAGGCTTAACAAATATGAAAAAGGCGTGGTTCCCCTTGAAATTCTAAAAGTTAGGAGTAAATTCTATAGAAGCCTAATACTTTTCCATGGAACCTTTTGGGTTCATTCATCACTTGCTGTGAGGTGTTTTGCTGGAGTTCCAGCGAAACTCTCCAACATTTTCCCGTTGCTCAAACACTCCAAATTACTATTGTTCCACTGTGTGTTAGGATATTTCTGTTTTAACCAAAATGAAAACAAAACATTATACATATTTAGGGTCAGTCAAATGATTAATTCCAGCTGAATCTTTTACAATTTCCCCAGGTTCAACATCTTAGATCTCAGTAGCCAAAGCCACCACCCTCTGCACTGATGACTGACCTAAAGCAAATTAAAGTGTGTTTCGTTTACAGTCATTGCTGGAGACATACCAAGGCTCCAGCCTTCGTAGTTACATGAGGAGCCTTGGGACATCATATGAAAAGAAGCCAAGTGTAATTAAGGGGCAGCGTCTGGCTTCATAAAATCTTCCTGCTCTTGCAGATGTCTCTGCAGATACACTTTGTCTCTGTATTGGACTTCGGCATTACAATCTTTAAACAATGTTTCTCCCCTTTAAAAGAGGAGTTGTGTGGTCTCAAGTTTCCAGGCGATTTCTGGTAGAGAGGAAGGTGCTACCTGCCCTGAGGCCAAGGAGCCCACCAGTTCCACAACAGCGCTTTGTGCCATCTCTTCATTGCCTTTCTTCTTGTTAGAAGCTCCAAATCTGCCAGATGAGAGGCAGTGCATCATTACTGGCAGCAACTACAAGAATGACAATGCACTCTAGGCACCTCCATGAAGGTGGGTGCTAAATTCATTGGAGATCTATCTCCAATATACAATTATCTAAGCAGAAGAGCTTCATTTTTTATGGCCCTGTATGGCAAGCCTTTCCGAACACTACAGGTGACAAATTTGTACCTTTCAGAAAATAAACTCATAGCAATAAAACAGTTGTTATTGCAGATTGAATAAAATTGTTGTCTCACACAACTTACAAGAAGTTCTTGATGTTAATTTTCTTCTTAGTTACAAAAGGTCATTCTCTGAACGAAGGGTGAAAGAGAGTTGTTTAGACAGGACAAATGAGAGCACTGATAGAATAATTAATGTTTGACAATAAGCAGGAGGCATTGATCAGTGTACTTGCAAAAACTTAGTTTAAAATCTGGATGTTTGATTGCTAGCACAATTAGTGCCATGAATCTTAGTCTGCAGCATATATTTTTTTGTTTTGTTTGGACTGCATTTGGACTCTTGTGCAAGAGAGATGGAGCCACTTCATACACAGTTGTGTATTTTACATAATTATCACCAAACTTTTTTTTTATTCTATATGAGCTACATACATAGCATCTTTAAAAAAAAATAATGCAAACCTTATTGATAGGAGGCTGTATCCATAGGAAGTGTTTTTCACCTAAAACACTAGAAGGAAAAAAACACAGCAGGCAAAGCCTGAAGCAATGTCTACACTGGGCTTTGCTTACCAATGTTTTCACACTGCCTTGAAGGGCACAGCTTGAATTTGAACCAGCTCCCTCTTGTACTTCACTTTCTTTTCTAGACAGCCAGCTGGCTGACCCAAGTCTGGACTACGAAGCAAAGATGGGCAGAGCAACTGCTCTGGGAACTGATTCTCATGTGCTATGTACTCACTCAGCTCTGTCTCCTGAGGGGCTGGACCCCAGCCGCATCCCAAGACATTTAACACCTGGCTGGACAGGACACTAGGGGCCAGAATTCAGCTGTATTTGGAAAGAAAAGTAAATGTTTTTTAAACCTCACTTGACACAAAACTGCCACTGATAGCACCTGCATTTACAATGTCCCCTGCTTGTATGTTTAGTAAATGCTAACAAACACCCACTCCTATAGGCATTTTGTATCTGTTTCCAGTTTTATTTCCTTATTTTCTCTATATATCAGCTGGGATTAAAAATCAAGTCCCTTGTTATGTGCATTAACTTTATGATCAATACATTTTATATTGCCAGTCCTCTTATTCTAAAAATTCCATCTTTTCTAAGCAAACACCTAGGACCAATCTGTCTCTGGAATAAGAGAGAAGAAAATGCCTGAACAACTGAATTCATTTATCTTTTTTTTTTTCCCCACGAAACTCCTTATTTTAGTATTCTGTGTCAGAAGAAAAGCAACTTCAGCAATTGCATATCTTTACTTAAACCCAAGTTTTCTGGCTATAAGCATTTACCTAGAAGGCCTAAAACCCCATGGAATTATATCAAGCAGGTTACTAGTCATCCTACTGTCAATTTTAACTGACATATTAATCCATCTCTCCCTTGGCTGCACTTTGGTACAGCAACTGTACTGTATTAATCAGGTGGATAGAATTGGACATTTTTATTTTTTTTAAGAAGAGAGTGTGGGAAAATGCACTTTTCCAAATTTAGAAGCAAAGGTCTAATTCAATCTGAATGGCCACCAAATTGCAATTTCTGGAAAATATTTTATTTAAAATATCAATTTGATAATTTCTTTCAAAATAAGCAGAAAAATAAAAGAAAGTAATTTCAGTGTTTTTCTGATTAGTATTTGTAAGGTGTGACCTACTTCTCATGGTGGTTTATTAGAAAGATGACAGCTTAGTAACTCTTCAAACTGACTTTACTTATTTACAGATTTCCTTGTGTTATGTATAATTGGAGTACCATTACCTGAGACATGTAGGTTTGATATTTATAATCTGAATAATAGCCAATGGAGCCAAAAAGTGAAACATGAAATCTGGCAAATAGCATAACAGGATAAAGAAAAGTACCTAAAACTAGATACATTCTGAACTTTTGTCTGATGTCCCTTTCACCTGAAATCACCTTCCTTGTTATTCCTGAAGAACTTATAAAACTTAGCTGTCTGCAGTACTGGTGAGACTTTTAAAATTATATTATTATTTGGGCACACAGTGTGGGACTGATGGACACTGTTGCTTGTGATACATATTTATAACTTGTTGACAGCTGTACAAGCAAATACCTCAGAGCCTAAAGCACTTTAATATTTGTGATGGCATTTCAAATGTGTATTGAGTTTGCATGGTAAGGTTTTGGTAGTGGGGTGGCTTTTGTGAGAAGCTGCTAGAAGCTTCTCCTATGTCCAATAGAGCCAATGTCAGCCAGCTCCAAGATGGAACTGCTGCTGGCCAAGGCCCAGCCATCAGCAATGGTGGTAGTGCCTCTGTGATAACATATTTCTAAGGAGGAGAAAAAACAATGGTACAATTGCAGCTAGAGAGAGGAGTGACAACATGTGAGAGAACACCTCTGCAGACACCAAGGTCAGTGAAGATGGAAGGGGAGGAGGTGCTCCAGGCGCCGGAGCAGAGATTCCTCTGCAGCCTATGGTGAAGACCATGGTGAGGCAGGCACGGAGGTTAATGGTGGAGCAGATAGCCACCTGCAGCCCATGGAGGACCTCACACCAGATCAGGTGGATGCACCTGAAGGAGGCTGTGACCTCGTGGGAAGCCTGCACCAGAGCAAGCACCTGACAGGACCTGTGACCCCATGGAGGTAGGAGCCCCTGCTGGACCAGGTTTGCTGGCAGGACTTGTGACCCTGTGGGGGATCCACACTGGAGCTGTCTGTTCCTGGAGTAGTTAATGAAGAACTGCAGTATGTGGGAAGGACTCATACTGGAGAAGTTTGTGGAGAACTATCTCACATGGGAGGGACCCTATGCTGGAGCAGGGGAACAGTTTGAGGAATCCTTCCCCTGAGGAGAAAGAAGTGGCAGAAACAATGTGTGATGAACAGATGGCAACCCTCACTCCCCATCCCCCTCTGTTGCTTGGGAGAGGAGCTGGAGAAATTGGGAGTGAAGCAGAGCCTGGGAAGAAGAGAGGGGCGGGAGGAAGGTGTTTAAAATTTGATTTTTTTCTCATTATCCTCCTCTTCTTTGATTGGTAACAAAGCAAATTAATTTTCCCCAAGTCAAGTCGGTTTTGCCTGTGACAGTAATTGCTGAATGATCTTTTCCTGTCCTCTTCTCGACCCACAAGTTTTTCAGTATATTTTCTCTCTCCCGTCCAGCTAAGGAGGGGAGTGATAAAGCAGCTTTGGTAGGCACCTGGCGTCTAGCCAGAGTCAACCCACCACAAAATGGTGTGGTTCACTACACCATGAACACATTGAGCAACTGAATTATTATCTTTTATTTGTATCTTTCATGTTGTTCTGATAATTCCCACCATTCTTGAAATAACTGCTACTTTCTGAAATAATTTGAAACCTGCTTTTTCCTAATAGCTGAAACCACAGCCATTCTCTGCCCAAATACATTAAGAAACAATGTGACATTTCATTGAATCATGGAATCATGGAAACATAGAATGGTTCGGGTTGGAAGGGGCCTTAAAGGTCATCTAGTTCCAACCCTCTGCCATGGGCAGGGACACCTCCCACTAGACCAGGTTGCTCAAAGCCCCATCCAACCTCGCCTTGAGCACCTCCAGGGATGGGGCATCCACAACTTCTCTGGGTAGCCTGTTCCAGCGTCTCACCACCCTCACAGTAAAGAATCTCTTCCTAGTATCTAATGTAAGTCTCCCCTCTTTCAGTTTAAAACTGTTATCCCTTGTCCTGTCACTGCACTTCCTGACAAAGAGGCCCTCCTCATCTTTCCTGTAGGCCCCTTTTAAGTACTGGAAGACCACTCTAAGATCTCCCTGAAGTCTTCTCCAGGCTGAACAACCCCAACTCTCTCAGCCTGTCTTCATAGGAGAGGTGCTCCAGCCCCCTGAGCATTTTTGTGGCCCTCCTCTGGATCCCCTCCAACAGGTCCATGTCCTTATGTTGAGGGCCCCAGAGCTGGATGCAGTACTCCAGGTGGGGTCTCATGAGCGCAGAGTAGAGGGGTAGAATCACCTCCCTCGACCTGCTGGCCATGCTTGGTGCAGTCCAGCATGTGGTTAGCTTTCTGGACTGTGAGCACACATTGCCAGCTCACTATGCTACAAATCAGTTTAACCCAAATAAATTCAATGTGCAAAGCAAAGTCTTTGAAATAAATAAAAAAAACCCATATTTTTTCATGTTTGCAAATGACTAACATTATGTTTACCAAATACAATTTATTTCTGCTGGTATAAACAGACATTAGAATATTCCATTTCTCCAGAGACCTGCAAGGCCCTTTCTGTAACAAATAATTTGTTTATCTCTGCATTTTCAATTTCCAAATTTTGTACATTGTTAATAATATCATGATAAGATTTTAGAAAACACTTAAATGAAAGTTTTAATAAAGTCTTTTAAAATCCATACATTCAGTGGAATATAGTTTCTTTAAAATTCTCAGCCTACCAGAGTAAATCTTACCCTATTCCTTTGTTCATCCAGTCTGCAGCTCCAGAATAAATACCACAGTAACAGATTTTTAGCACCCAAAGGACTTTGGGCAACCTGGCGCTAATAAGATACAATGCCAATAGCAATCTTAGTAGACAGCAAAGACAAATGCACTAGGAGGAAAAAAAAGTATTTATGTGCTACTAAGGATGCTGCTTGTTCTACAGAAGCCTCTCTATACCCATGACATCTGGGTCATGCTTTCAGGTGCTCTTCCAAGCCTGACTCACAAACGCTGAGGGAACAATGGAAAGGCGGGCTGCTCATCTGGCTGATGAGTTTTATCTTCTGTCCTATATCAAATATAATTGTAGGTAACATCTATGCTGTTGTTTAGGGCTGACATTAAGACTCCCTTGAACAAACCTCGATAATGTTAGCCACATTTCTTCATTCCAAACACTTTGAGGCTATACTGAAGTAATCTACATTTGTGCTTCTTATTAATATATCACAACCTGTCAAAGAACTGATCTAGAGGGGAGTTGTGGTGCTTTCTAAGAATTTTTCTTCTTAGCTGTAGTAGAGGAAGCAAGAGTGACACCAAGGGCCAGATGTCATGAATGAGAGTCAGCACTATTCTACACTTTCTTGCAAGTGTCAAGACATGTTAAGAGTCCTAAGCAGAAATGCTAAACATGCATGCTCAGATAGTGCCAAACATGCTGAGGAAGGGGAAAGCAAGCATGTGTGGTACCTCCTTATGCTGGAGTTCAGCAGGGTTTTCCAGACTGAAGGGCAGAGCTAGCAGGCTTCTAGCTGCAAAACTTACAGCTTAATCAGTATGCAGTTGTATGCACGGACAGCCCGCTGGGTGTTGACTATACTCATGCGGTCCCCATTGTCCTCAATCTTTAATGTACATATTGTCACAAGAATCCTGTAGAGTAAGGAAGTGCAATTAAATTTGTTTTGCAAACAGGAATTAAGTCACAGACAAATGACTGAACTCTGGAAGGTTTCAGGTGCTCAGTTAGGATTTTGCCAAGCGTCCTGGAGGAAGACTAAGCCTGAGATTGGAGTTAAACTCTGCTCTTTCACGCCATCAGTCATTGCTTACACTACTAAATCTTGTCTCATTCAGCCATGCAGAAATAGAAAGACTGCAGAAAAGGTATATTCAAATACGTCTTCAGATTTAATCATGATTGTGATTCTTACGCGGTTTTGATAAATATTCAGGTCAACACATTTCTGTTCACATAAGTTACTGACCTTCGAAAAATATCTGTATTTAGAGTTAGATAGGTTATTGGTATATGAAGGAGAGTTTAAATTTCTGATTAGCATTTACTTCCTACTCTTTTATTATTTTTTTTTCCAAAAGGTTTCTGTCAACACTGCAAGGAAAAAAGCGTTTAGCAAATTCTAACTGCATCTCTATTCTATTATATGCATGTTCTATTTCTGTAATAAACATTCTTAAAAGACTTTGAAGATTGTTTTCAAAAACAAATTGAATTGCTGAATTATTTTTATTATGCATAGTTCAGGAACATAAATGTTTTTGGAAAACAGTCTTCAATGCCATGTTCATTCTTCTAAATGGAGTGTCAGGGCATGTTAGGTATACTCACCAGCATTATAATTGAAATTTTGCTAGGATACAAAATGTCAAGACAAGCTACATGTTCTAAAGAACACTGCAAGGATACCTGCTATATTTTTTTTCCAGCAAGTGGTTAAACAAAATTAAGGAAATCAGATATCACCAAGGAATACAGGGGGCAAAAGGTTAAGGACTACTATGAACTGAACTCATCTTGATCAGTAAAATACATTTTACTGGTAGGAATGATTTCACCAATTCTCAAGTAGGATTTCTGAATTTTTGCCATAGGAAGCCCCTATCCTGTAAGGCACTCAAGTCCAAGTGTAATTTTACCATGAAGTCAATAGAAGAACCGTTTGCATGTTCTGCACTGTGCTGGGCAGAATCAAATCATAAAACTCTAAATATAATGGAACGTAATTTCTCACCACAAAGAAATAAAGACACTGTTTCAACAGTAGTAAATCTCCAGAGCAAGGTAGTAAGTGAGGACCTTGGCAAGAGCAGGACTCCAAAGGAGCATCTTGCTACAAAGAAAAACAGATCAAGCCAAACTGGGAAAACAACAATCCATCTTTGCTGCAGTTTATTTCCCTCTTTAATTCTCTCCTAATTCTAAGTGTCTCTGATGTTTCTTGGGATTGCCTTTGCAAGTTTTTCCCTTGTTGCCCCTCAGGACATAAACTGTCTAAGCTCTGTTCAACAGAAAACTTGATTTAAGAGTGAAATCAGTAAAGACTAAGTCACTGTTAAATAAAGGATTTTAATGATTACTTATAAGGTTAATGCAAACTGGTGATTCACGGTTTGCAAAACTTAGTTTCAGCACAATTTATGTTAGTGCACAAGGACGTTTTTATGGAGTGTGTTTTCAGTACCTTACAATGGTGATTGAAATACCTAAACACAATTTAAAAGAAAATACAAAAAAAAAAAAAAAAAAAAAAAATATTTTAAATGTTAAATTTATATTTTAAAAATTGTTTCCATTATAATATTAAAATGAAAACAGCTGTTAATTTTCTTTCCTAAGTTTTCAGTGGGCACATTATCAAATCTAGGCTTACTTTATTATTCCATTAATTATTGAAATACATATATTGGAGCAGTAAACTTTCTTCAAAAGGCAACTGAAGGATGATGTATTTTGTAAACTGACAAAGAGAAGGAATATGTTTGATTGCTAGAAAGAAATATAGCACAAAGCATTTAACAGTTGTATTAAACAGTACTAAGGAAAAAAATATTCTTTTCATTAGTAATGTTTTGGGGAGTCAGACTGAGAGCTTCCTTTCTTGGATGGCAGATTCAATTTTGCATATATTTTTTCCCAGACTTTTTCTGGTGCTATGGATTTTTAGAGGTTCCGCTGGACAAGTAACTATATCCAATGCAAAGAATGTGCACTGTCCTAGGAGTTGGTAACATTCATACTTTACAGGTCTTTAGAATGTAATATTAGTAATATTCTCAAGAAATAAAAATGGATGGAACAATTCAGCTAAAACCAAATAAAACCTGTGGACTCCAGCAGATTATATGGCTTGTAATAACTTTAGAAATAACCTAATATTAAATGTCTTTCGTATACCCCAAAAGGTCATGAAAACAGTCATGTAAATTAACAACCAGAACTTCCAAAACTACACTTTTGTAGAAGCACTTTTCTTTTATATTAAAGCTATATGAAAGACTTTTATTTCACACTTCTGTGCTCAATCAGAAAAAAGTAAAATTGTATAAAACCACCTTTGCCAGTACGCTACTGAAAACACAGCAGCTCCACAGTATGTACAAAAGCCAATGTTTTTCAAAAGGTTAGGAGATGGAGAACTGGGAGTGTGTCTTAATCCAGCAAGGTTTCAACTGACTGATGGGATGACTTCTTTGGTATAAGCAAAATTATCTTAAACTGCTAAAGGACCCTGATGTAACTCAGAAATCGCTAACCAAAAAAAGCTTCTCAGTTTCCTTATTTGTGAACCCCACTTTTTTTTTAAGCCAGAGAGGTTCAGATAAGTTTGTATAAGCGTGAGATAAATATAAAATAATTAGGCGTGAAGCAAGGAACCAATCTAGGGACCCTGAGTTTAATAGAACAATCATCCAGCACAATGATCAGGAAGAGGAAAATCATTGAAACCATCAGTCCAGAGCATAAAAGCAGTACAAAAGGCAAACAGGGCAGCAGATTGTTAGGTGAGGCACAGAATATAAAGCAGCAGAGGTTTTTACAGCATACGTTTACTTTGCCGTAATTGGAAGCAGTATTAAACTGCACAGGTGGCAGATAACTATGAACAGTCTAAAATATTTTGTCTGAGAGAGTGGAAAAGAATAACATTATTTGGGGTGAAGACACACCTTTTTCTCATTCACACAGTACCTCATATGCTAAAATCCTGCACTGCAATGCTTTACAAATAATTATCATTATTAAAGTCAGAGAGCTTATTGAAAAATGATTAAAAAATTGAAGAACACAATTACAGAAAATACTTGAAATTGGTTTTTATAGAAGTATTTTATACATGTAATGTGTTCAAAAACCATGGCATCCCACAGACTACATAGCAAAATCCCTGTTCTGGGCAAGTCATTGAGACCTTTGCCCATGATTCAGATCAAGACCTCGACCCAGTGAGGCCAGCACTATACTGGCAGAAACCTCTGAACAACCAACAGCAATTAAATTACATTAGAAAGAACGTTATTCCAGGTATTTCTGACCTTCACTGGGGTCTTTCCAAATTCATATCAGTAAGGTCAACTTTTCCTATCCAAGAACAAGAATGAAACACAGATTCAGAAGTAATACCGGAGAATGTGGAGGTGATTGATTTGATATCAATTTAACCAAGAAAAAGAGATAATTATGTTTCGTGGGTCAGAGAGTATGAAACAGCAGTTTATATCTTCACTGCTCAGGTGAGGTTGTCAAAAATCCAAGCTATGGCAGCAATTTCTGTTCCATTTCTCACAGAAGTGCAGATACAACTGAGATGGGTCTACTGAATCCAGCTTCTCTTATAGCTTTCCAGCATACTCTCTAGTATGTCACTTTGCTTCACATTTAAATTCTCCTTTGAGACTTTTCACATTATCTAGTCACGGTTCATCACTGAACTACTCTGAGTGTTTAAACCTTGTCCTTGGATATCCATATAACAGCAATGTGCCATCAGATGTCTTTCTATGCTTCGTGCCAGCACGACCTTTCTTCTGCAGACCAAGCCAACTATTGCCAAAGCCAAAAAAGGCTTTGGAAAACAATGAAGCAAATAATGACAGATTAATAAACTAAAGTTGTATGTTCTGATTTAATATATTTATTTACATTTTCTCATGACCTTCCATTAATTGCATGAGTCTCATCTGCACAGTCTCATATACCATAATGAACTTTGATATTGCTATTTTAATTAGGTTGAAATAAAATTAAAATATAGTGCCCATTTGGGAAAAGCTGGAAATACTGAAGTGGACATTTCAAAAAGAACAGAAATAGTTTGGTCTTTGCAGTTAAAAGCAGCCCTAAAATTTTGATACATCATGTATTTTTTTCTGTAAACTGTTTTTGAACAAGTCTTCCCAAAAGGTAATGCATTGTTTTGCTTCTGAAACAGAGCAATGCCTTTCATTTACTATTATCTCCACAAATACAAAAAAAGAAAAGAAATACAAAGAATGTAATTTAAAAAAAATAAACTGTCCTAAATATTCAGTAGAATATTTAATCTTAAATAGCCCTTATGTTTAATCCTTAAATAGAAGACTGAACTAATACTAGTGTAATAATGAGCCAATTCAGAATTTACACACTTAAAAAGAAAGAAAATTCCATACACTCAACCTCTGAAATTCATGTGTCAGCTATACACAGTTCCAATTAATAAAATTGATTAAAAGAAACCAAAACTTTCTAAGAGTTATCACTGGGAGTGTAAGAGGGTTTAATGTTTAAATACACTAGATCAATAAACTATCCTAAGAAGAAACTAAACCAGTTAAACTATCTGCTTTTGAGAAATAATAATAACATTAATAATAAAGACAAATGCTACTAGAAGGAGGTTCTTTAGGCTATCTGCCTCATTTATTTGCGATTTTTCCTCTTGAAAGTATATGTCTATAAAAATATTAATAGCTGTAGACAAAATTTTCATTTTTTTCTCAAATATTTTTGTATGTGCATATGAATTTGTTTAAAGTTTATCTTCTTTTTGGACAATTTAGAAGAAAGCTCTAAGTTTATCAAATATAACAAACTGTGTGATTCTTATTCTCAGAAATAACACCAGGAATCCAAGGAAGATTCTTTCGGGAAATGGCTTATGCTAGATATATTCTACTCATATCAGAAACAAAAATATTTCCAGTATTTCACTTGTTTAACCTTTCAAAAGGTACAAAACCAAATTGCAGTGCCCTTAGGAGAAAAAAATATTTTATGATAATCCTTTGCAGGAAAACATTTACTGAATATGTACAAGTGCTTAGGTTTTTTTTTCCTGTGTAAATTTAAATAGGTACAGCCCAGAATTCCATTCAAGTATTTAAAAAATGGAGATGTACATTGAAGGGTGAATAATGTTTCTGACCTAGAAATGGAAAGTCATCTGCAGTTCACTATGAATAAAGAACACTGAAAAAAATGTTATTCAAATGCACAACAGAACAAACCATCCGAATATAACATAAGTAAAATTATTCTCAATTGTGGTTCAGTCTTTTTTGGTTTTTGGGAGGGGAAAATTGTTTTGTTGTGTTTTTGTTTGTTTGTTTACTTTTGTAGCAGCCCATTATCTGGTTGAGGTTGTTCTTGTTTTGTGTAGTTACTCAGTATTGGTGAGGGACAGAGAGTAAGAAGCAGAAGGCAAAACATCTACTCCAACCAGTGGATTTGCTTTTAGTTCATTACAACTCCAGGCCTCCTACAACCTTCAACGACATGACATAGCTGAAATAAGAAAATTTTGCATAGCTGTGTAATCCATAGCAGTGAAAGCAGAACTACAGACATTTAGTGGTAATCAATATATCCTTTGCCGTATGTTATCAGGGCCAGGTGTTTCATTTTCTCTGTTCTGCTCTGACTTCTGATTGCTATATCAGGTATCTGTTTTTATTTTTTTTTTCTGCTTTGCTCCTTTGAGGTGCTCTGGAAATAAGGGTGGGGCTGAGAATGGGAGGGAAGGGATACTTTCAGCTTCCACTGATCTGAGCTATTTCTGAGCATTCAGCTGACTGGTTGGTCAAGAAGAATGGATTCAGCATCCTGGTTGGAAGTTGGAAAAAAGTTTTGACTCCTTCTGCCCATACATCTTGCAAGTTGGTTGATTCATGTTTTGATATTTTTCTTCTTGAAAGGTCTTTAAAATTCCTATTCACAGATTTAAACATAGCAATAAATAAGATACTGCCAGTCAGAATAGGCAGTTCAGTAAAATAGTTTAGAAGGCAGACCAATGGAGTTAAATTACATTAGTTCTTAAATGACATTTAATTTGACTCTTATGGACAAGAGATTAATCTTTAGACATGTATATCTGGAAAGAACCTCCCCCCACCAAAACAACAAACATCTTCACACTAACCACATCGTTATCTAGGATTATGCTGTGCAAATTATTGCCTGGAAAAATGGTTTTGTAAACCAATGTATGAATTAATTGCTTGCAGTAATCCTGAACTATAGAAATAAAAACATGGAAAGGGATTTTAAAAAACAGTACCTTGAAAAATATTAATCTGATTGAATTAGTACAATTCTTAGATGCAGTATTAGACTATAAATAAGGAAGTGATACATTTATGGCAATAATCAGAAGATGTATTTTATCTAAAAAATCAGTGAAATTCATACCATTCAAAACAGTAAAATTCTTAGCTCTATGGAGTGTGTCTGACAGTAAGATTTAAAAAAGATCTAAGTGTTTGACCTTTTTTTAATAAGTAGACTATTTCAAATGAGCACATCTGGTTTATGTTCCCAAACCTCTGGCCTTTAAAAAGTTCTGTTCCCAATTCACACAAAATACCATTCAGTATTGCTTGACATGGTGACCTTCCCCGTAGGTGGCTGGCTGAATAAACCGATTAAATAGATTCAGGAATTTAGCGTATATACAGCAAGTTAACACTTGTATCCTGGATCCATTAGTAAACATACTTACTGTTCCTCTATGCTTTAAGCTATAGGTATAGAATTGAACTGAGATTTTTAAAAATCCACTTATAAATAAAGAAAGCATTTATTAATTTCATGTCAGTACAGTTTCCATTATATTGTCACATTTTCTTAGATATAAAGCAACATAAATCAGAAAAATTCAAGTAATTACAACCTTAAACGTCATTATGGTTTCACACAGATTGAGGCATTGAAGAGGTGGACAGGTTAGGTACATAAATTGAAACGGTCAGTAAATATTTAACAAACTCTTTTGTACTAGGTAAAGTTAAAAATTAAATAGTGTATAGGCTGGGAAGGTTTCATTTTTTTACCATAACCATTAATAGCACATTCATTGTTATTTGTGTAGAGTGTAATTCTTTTTGACTTTGCCTTCCATTTGCCTTGAGGACAAGCCAGTTTAAAACTGTTCAGCACACTGCACCATGCATAACAGGTAATCTGTCTAATTAAGGCCTGTAAGGATGTTCAAAGTAAAATATTGAAGAGCTTCCATAACCTCACTTTCACCCTCCCTGTGTACCACAGCTTCTGAGACTCAGAGATACCCTAGCCATTAACTCAAGTGTTTACACTCTAAGCTCAAATTCTACTTTGCCAGAATGGTTCATTTCACATTTTACAAGTCTGTTTTCTCATTTACAGGCAGAAAGCAATTTATCAAATTTTTATATTACATTTCTCAGCTCGTTCCAATATTGGATGATATAATATATGCTTGGAAATTCAAAATGCAAAAGCATACTGTGACTTTATCCAGGGACCTAATAAGATTTATATCCACGTTCTTTTTTTGTGTGTTCTTTTGTTGCATTTCAATGAATTATTAATTATGACCAACAATAAAATATTATTTTGCTCTGATGCACAGCAAAAGGAAAGATACCCAAGAGAAAACCATCTGAAAGCTCAAAGCAGACATGGCCAAAATATGCTCACAAGTTTCTCATCAAGTATTGCATGACATGCATCTGCCCATCAAATGAACCAGACTGACTGAGCCTTTCTGAAGATACGGATGTAATCTATAGGGAGGTAAAGTCAAGATTTATTACATATTGGGAGGCATTGATTTGATTTTTTTATAAACAGCCAAAGCTACAACAGTGAACATCAAAAGATTTCATTCTGTTTTCCAAACCTATTTTTAAAGATTGACATATGGGATGGAAATGTATGGTAGGATGTATGTTCTGAAGCTGACAGAAGTCAGATTCAAAGCTGCATGTAATAGGAGATTTTACTTAGGAGATTTAAATCATACTTAAACTCAGCATTATGTAACTGCTATAAATATGTTATTATCAGCTGAGAAATTTGTTTGCATTTTACTTTTATTACATTTTCCTAACTGACCTTAACTCTAACACAAGCTTTCAGAATATTTTAGGTAAACACACTGCACCTTCTTATCATTTAACTTACACATCTTAGTTTTTAGCATAACGAAAAAATACAGTTCTACATATATTTCAGCTACGTAGTATTAGCATTCTTTATGCATTAATTATTAATAAATGTTGTATAGCAAAAAAACTCTACAAGTTTCTTTACTTTCAAGGTCATTATAAGAAGAGCTTTTGAAACTGCAATGAACAAATGTTAAAAACAAATGAAGTTTCTCTCCCTTACAGCTATCTAGAGAGTCAAAGAACATCTCGTAAAATATTCAGAGAAAATGTCAAGTTCAAACAGTTTGGGTCTAAAAGCAATAAAGTAGGACTAAAAATATTTCTGATTTTCTTTTAAATAGACTATTTGGATTTGTTTTGGTCTTTGTCATGCTAAAAACAAGAAATTTACAAAAGATAACATTGTGCCCCATACGTTAAGATGAACTTTCAATATGACTGTTTTTTCTCCGTAAAGTCTTCAATTTAACTTGATGCCTATCAGAAATATATTCAATGGGCTAAATAGAACTAATTGAAGAATATAGCATGCATTTTACCAATTCCTGAAAAATCACTTTTTATCATATAAGGAACAAAATGTTTCATGCTTATAAAGGATTTCTAAGAATGATAAGAAATCTGCTTTGAAAAAAATCATACCAAAAGCTAGCTTAATGCTTATTTGAAGGAAAAGTGAGTGCTAATGGATTTTGACAGGCTGATCATGCCTATAATAGCATTAAGTATACCAAATTCTTTATCACACTGCAAAGTCCCCAAGGGATCATCAACCTATAGATTAAAAGTCCTGACCTTTGACCAACTGATTGTTAACTTTCAACTGATTGTTAGCCAGGCTACCAATGAACAGGAGATCCCTTATCTGTTTATATTAATTATAAATACTGTTTTTAGGTAAGACCAATTGACAACATATATCCTCTAAGTTTTGATGCTTCCCTTATAATCTCTTTTTCAGCTGCTGCTGTCCATTAAAAATAAGGATCTGATCTGAAATGCTGTCTACTCTTTCACCGAACTTTCCACTTTCTGTATCATTGATTAACTTCCTTAACAAAACTGAGTTTTACCACCCTTTTTCTTCCTATGCCTTTAATCAGTTCACAAGTAAATAGCTGATTCCTTATGAAATGCAACAACAGTTCCATTTTTTAATTTCTCTTAATTTTATTTTAAGGGAATATTGCCAAGTTGATACTCTCAAGTGGTAACTGGAGGTGAGCTAGATGTTCATTTATATCCTCCTTGTTCTTTGAACAACTTCAATTAGAAAATTAACCAATAACAGCTCAGTCATATATCATGCTTATGTGTTTTATAGGCACTTACACATTTAAAATAAAATATTTCTTCTGGAGAGCAGGAAGCAAAGTCTTGCCATGTAACCCAAGCACCTCACAGTTTGCTCCTTTCACAGAGCAGTAAAGCTCAAGTCCAGCTGAGATTGCAGAGTCCCAACACCCCTTTGGTGTCAGGGAGTTGTTATGGGGTTTCCTGTGTGGCAGGAGAGCACACCTCTACATGAATGTCATTTACTCTCTTTTCTACTTCAGAGCCAGAATCAGCACCAGAGTGGAAGCCAGGCTCCCCTGCCCACCGCAGCTCCTGTGCTTACAGAGGTGCTTTGGTGCCCCTCTGCAGTGTTAATGAGGGAGGGAAGCTGCTGGCTCCTTTGCTGGTAGGTGCAAAAGGTTAGTTAGCAAAGTACACTGAAAAAGGCAGACCAGTGCCTCTGCTCTGTCCTTCAAGTAAATAACAAGAAAGGAATAATTATAGCAGCAAGAAATAGGACGTTGCACAGAGGAAGTTTCTCAGTGTCTCTCTCACATGCTTTTATCGAGTCAGGAACAATCTGTCTGATTCTTGGTGAGATTAGGTAGATTTTCCATTTCACTGAGATTTGAAAAAAAGAAGACTAACTGTTATTATACAAGACACTGTCAATATATGCAGATCCTGCCCCATGGTAAAACAGTAATCTCAAAAAGAAATATAAAGCTTTATCCCTGTTATTTTCTCAGAAGCCATACCCAGCTTTTCCATACCACAATTTTCAGAAGTTTGACAGTTTCCTATGTTTCCTCTTCCTTTCCAGGGAGAAAATGCTCAAAAGAAATGACCTTCTATTAGGGTAAATTGAGATCTAGTGACTAATGGCTAATTGTTATTGCAATTCTTGACCTGATCTGTAGTTCTGGAAACCAAATCTCAGTCTCCAGAGTGTAACCAGATATAACAGGCAGCCCCTGAGTTTATATAGGCAGTGTATTAACAACAGAGAAACTTCAAAACTGTTACCTTAATGCACAGTCTCAGATCTATTAAATTCCAATGCTAAAACTAGGTGAATACACAATTGTTTTCATTTGAACTGACAGAACTGAAAATAAGACATTTCTCTTCTATTAGTTTATTCAGGGTGAAGAATAGCATTAGAAAAATAGAGGAAACATTCTCATTGGTGTATTTTTTCAACATCTTCAAGCTGTTAGCAGTTACATTGTCCCCAGGTATGGGGTGGTGCATGTTATGGCTAAATGATTAGTTTAGAGGCTCTTGACATACAGACTTTTTCTGTTACTCAGTATCAGCTGTGAAAATGTATTTCCAAGCAATTAAACCTCATCTCCTGCTGGCTTGGGAGCTAGGAACCTTCAAATTTCAATTCAAATTCTTCAACACCTACTACTGCTGAAAAAAAATACATAACTCACTTACTTAGAGTCACAAAGAAATCTATTGATATATGTTTGAGTGTCTTTTAAAGAGGAAAATGAAAGACCTGGGAAGAAAAGTTGCTAACACTGTAAGTAAAGCAGATGACAAAAAGTATTCACTTTTATTTTTGCAGTTTTGGAACTTGCAGCACACATACACATCAGCATGCACAACTGAAAGAGAGGTTTCCAGTACAAAACAGTAGGAAGACAGAATTAATACCTGTCTCTTTCCTCCTTCCCCTCAGCCCTAAAGAAATCTTTCTGACTATACAATTTTTAAAGGAGGGAACCTCTATTTGAAAATGCTTGCATGGTAACTCAGATACAAAACGCAGTATTAACCATATGATTATTGTATGGCACAGGTCATCTAACACTGATGTAGGTGGCAGCTTGGTTTGTCTGCGGAGAGGGTGGCAGATACCTCAAAAAAACACAGCATCACTTTCACCAAAGATTACCAGCTCCTCTGTGCAGATGCTGGAGAGCTGAATATTCAAAATATTCGAGAATATTTCTAACTATATTCAAAGCACATTAATGGCCCATTGCTAACAGCCAGCTTGTAGGAACACGAAGGAGAATAAGGCTACACTAGTGATATCTCTCTATATTACTTACTCTGTTTGCTACTGGATCATTTGAATGATGCTTTGCCATATGTGTTTGAATTTTAGCATGTGTTTCTTCTGTACTTCAATGTCTTTTGTATTAAAGATACAAATAAATGGGAGAAAGAGGGAAAAAAAACTTGATTATGTTGGTTATACATAAGGAAAAAAATGGCAAGAGTTTTCCTTTAGATGCTGTCACAGCAAGGATGAAGTGTTAGCTTTGGGCAGATGCAGCTGCTGCCTGCAATATTCTCTTTATTGTTGCTTGTAACATGTAGTTATGGTTTTCATCTTGCATAAAGTATAATCAATCATGCTGACCAATATTTAGCATGAGTGTGATATAATTTAGGGCAGTTTGATGTGGAGAAGTTTAATAATTTATATTGTAAGGTACAAGCTACTTGAATGAAGGATATATAATAAAAAGGAGCTAATGTAGATCATGCATATTTTGTAAGGACACGGCTCAAACTACAGGAATACTGGCTTGTGGGCAGGACATTCTGGTGAGAATGAACAAAGGTACAGGGACAATGTCCTTTCTCCGTGATTTGTCTATTTGAGTAGGGAGGAGGCAACTGAGTGATTCTACCCCAACCTCTCTAACATTAGCAAACATTACTGGATATTCACTGCTTCCCATCATGAAACACTTGTATTTTTGACTCTGATGGAAGTACCAAAAGCCACTGATTGCATAATTACCTAATATTGCAGTGCTTCATTGACACAATGAGGGAGTAATGAAAGGCAATGTTGGCTTAAGAAATACCCTGAGTGGTTGGGGCGTATAAGCATCCACCAGGTTGGGGAGTAGTCACATTACTGCTGGATCTTTGAGCCTGTGGTCATGAAGTGGTATGCTTGCTAGATGTCTTTTTGTCAGCAATAGTCATCTTACCTGCTAGATTCATCAGTAAGACTTAGAAATATGAAGTAAAAGCCTTTTAATTAATTAGCATTTCTTCTCTCATTCAAATCACCTCAAACTTGGACTTCCTACATGGAACTGATATCAGGCTTTCATTGCAATTAACATATTAGTACCCCCCCCATGTGTTCTTAAATGGCAATAATTTCCATATTTTTATCATACTAATAAGATGGCCAATGGCTTCCTGCAAGATAATTGAATTGAATATTTCTAGTTAAAATTTTTACATTGTTTCTTAAAGGGTGTAAGTTGATAATATGTTAATATCATATTACTGGAAGAATATTTTACTGCTTCAGACTCTATTTTAATACTTTATCTGATTTTCACAGATGTCAAAAGTAAGTAATAATTAGAATTGGATTAATACAGCAAACATATTTCTATGAATATTCTTTTGATTTTAAAGGGATTAGTGTAATTTGTGTACACACTGCTTCTGTGATCACTTTCCACAAATATTCTAGTTAATGAATTTGTGGAAAAGAACATACAGAAAGTAAGGTACTTACATATATCTATTGCACAAATCATTTTTAATTTAAAGTGTAAGTATTTGGCTCTAACGTTTCATAGATAAAGTTATCTAATCAGGGAATAGGAATATACTTTATGACCTTCAGGACAGGTCTCATCATGGTTGATGCGTGCTGGCTGTTCCCAATCAACTTTTTGTGATTTTTGGCTAGAAGCTGGGAGTAGAGTTTCTACATTTTTTTTCCCTAGGTACAACATGCAAGGAAGATAGATGAAACAGAAATCTTTTGGGTGAAAAAAGATTAAATGGAGCTCTGAAAACACATGACTCTCTTCCATAATTTTTTTTTTCTTTTCTTCTTATCAAGTGGTTTACAGGCATTTATCTCTTGTGGGTCTTCAGAGAGAGTATTTTCCTGACCACTTTTTCCTGGCTGTCCTGAGTTTCACACAGAAGCTTCTCCCATTTAAACAGACTTGGTAGCTCACAGGTGAGGTAGAGTTTCTGCCTCTAGCAAGGTGTCTGGAGTACGACTGCCAGGATGAAATGGGCAGGGGCAGATGACCTTTCTTGCCACTGCTTAATTCTGGTTTTTAATAAGACTTATGGCATACAGTATTCAGGCAGCAAAGTGAAAACAAATGAATTAGATGATTCTACCATCCGTCATCATAACACATCAACAGCAGTTCAATTCTCAATAATTAAAATGAACTTCTGGCAAGCAAGCTGTCTATTTTCTTCAGATACGTTTCTTTATTCAGAACGGAAGGACTTCTCACTGCTGATGGCCCATCTTTCTTTTTGTTTAACCCCATATCATTTTAATGATTCTTAAGACAACCTCTGCTGCCTGTGCTAAAATGTCTTTTGTTTGTCATGATGCTTATGGCCTTGTGGGGACTAGCCTGTTGTCTCTTACATTCCTTAGGAATTTTCCCTATTTATTTTATTCCAGCCATTTCTGTTTCTTTTCCTTTTCTTTGAGTTTTCTTGTCTTCTGTCTTTCTATTTCCAGGCTCTTTGTTTATGATTTTTCTTCAGGGCAAGTTAAGTACTTTTACAAATGGGTGTTTACATAGATTCTGTGTTTAAACAAGGGAGTTTTGATGCCATACAGAAAAGCTTTAGATTAGTGGTAAATGTTGTTGATGGTAAAAATTTAACCCTGTAAAAAAGGTATTTCTCTTTCTTGAATATTACAGACATCATGCCAAGCTTTCACTTTTCTAGCTTGCAGGTGACTCTTGTTTTGCTAATAATACTGCCAAAATGCATAAATATCAAACATTTTTAATATCTATTCCAAACTCTGTAGCTGGAATGATTGATGATATACAATCAATGGGCAAGAATCTTCTAAAATTGACTCTCTCATGTATCTCTGAGACAGTCATAGCAACAATTTATCAACAGAAAATAGACAAGATTCAATGGGGAGATAATGCATTCAGGTTTGATTAAAGAAAGACCAGTACTTACTAGTAGCTTTATAGTTTGACTATAATATGATTTATTATTTTGTCTGGATGAAAGAGAAACAGGAAAAGGATAAGGAATAAGAAATAGTCACAGGGAAAATATTGAGAAATAATTATTTTAATTACATTTAATGACAACTGTAGAAATACATTTTAAAATGAAGATTTTTAAATATAGGGAGAGATAAGACACATTAATCTAATTGTTGAAGAAGACTGATAGTCTGGAAATATGTGCTTACTGAAAGAGAATTAAATTGAGTCAAAGTCAAAGTACCCAGTCAAAGTTATGAGGGAAGAAGACAAGTAGATTAATAATTATTTCAAAGCAGTATTATAGTGAATGATAACAATGTAAGTTTGTGGGTTTGTGACCCATACTGAATGCTGCCTATGCTTTGAAAAGTCCTGTAAAGGAAAAGGTTTTCATCAGCAAATATTACTCACACTGAGCAGTGCATTTCTCTTTGATTTGCCAGAGGATACGGCACTGAGAGTGTCTTCATGTGAAGTAACTTATTCTAATTCAAAAATAGCACAAGGAGCCTTAAGTTCAGCTATACTCCGTGCACATAGTGAGTTACTGCTGATTAGCAAGTATGCTATAAATTCACATTTCCTCTAACAAACTGCACTCTGACTATTGCATACAGGTGAGCCTTCAGATGTTACCATATGGGATGTAAGCACCAGGCGAATTTTCACAACTTCTTTAAGGCTTTTTTTGCCTTTTTAATCATGTAACATTTAACAACAATAGCTTAATCTTTCTTAATTCCTTGATATTTATTGCAGAAATATTAATTCTGATAGACTTGTTTGTTGTTAATATGGCTGCAATAGAACTTTAATAGAATTTCCACTGAAATTCAGAATTAATTATCTAGATCATTACTTTGAAGCTACTACTCTGTTATGTAGGACCTGTTCTCATAGCTCTTACCTGAACAAAACTTAATGAACTTCCATAAAGAGGGTGGATGTTGTGTTCATATTGGCCCCACTTATGCCAAAGGTGGCAGAAAGTGAGCCAACGAGCGCTGGGAACACAAGTTCTAAGGCAATTATAAATTACTCCAGTTTCTGGTGTCAGGTCCCCAAAGAATGTGCTGCTTTTCAGATGCTGTAGTCATTTGTTACTACGGTCAAGAGGATGGAGAGAAGTATAGACAAAGTGAAGTAATTTATCTAATAGAGAAGGAATATTAGTTGAGGTGATTTGGTCCTTTTTTCACATAAAGAAAACTTGATTGCACTTAAAATTCCACTACAGCCAAAAGATGCGAAGTTATTAAATAAAAGGTTACCAATCAGTCCTTCAAATCTCCATGGAACAAAAAAAGTCTAAAGACCACAGTAAGAGATCTACTTATTCAGAGACTGTCTGCTGACCTTCTTAACAGACTGGAAACTTTCAGATATTGATTACTACTTTAAGAAAAATGCCTTAAAAATCCTTTTGTATTTAAAACTCTTGTTGTCCTGATCTGCATCTAAAATATTATGAATGGCTAGTGTCTTGCTTTGGAATATGACTTTTTATTGCATTATTCTGACAAGGCTTTTTAGCTTCTTAACAAAGTTATTTTGGTCTGTATTTATAATGCCAATGTCTGTCCATTATTTCATAATATAAGCAAAGATTATAAGTGACTTAGTCATATTACTAGGATCTGTACCACATCGTAGATTTTATAAGGAGGTATGAACTGATAAATTGTTTGGGGGTCTGTGTATAACAGAGTGTGAATTCTTTTTCCTCCAGTGACCTTTTTGCATGCAGTAACTCATACTCTGAGTCAGTACACTGGAGCAAGAAAACCTCTTTTTTCTTAAACAAAGACTAATATTATGGTCCCTATTTTAATGGCCACTGACAAGTGCATTTTAGATGTAGTTAACAGGACTGGACTAAAAGAAAATGAAAAGGGTTTTTTAAATAATCTGAAACACAGGACAAATATTCCTATGTTCTTCAAAGAACGTACATTATTCTTGCAATTTCAAACAAGTCAAGTTGTGTTTGGTGATGTAAATAAATTTTCAGAGTGAACTCATTCTGCAGCTGTTTCAGTGAAGAACATTTTCAGCTTTGAAAAAAATCAATATGGTTCTCAATAAATGAGACTGACAAACCATCTAGAAATTGAAGAAAAATAAGATAAAATTTAGCATTCTATTAGCAAGCTTAAATATTTGGGGTTTAAAATATGTCTAAAGCAGGACATTTTTTTTTCCAAAACTAAAAGAATTACTCAGTCAAAATCCAGCTTTCATTCAAAAAAAGCTCTGAATTGAAAATTTCTGAGCAAACTTAAAATTTATGCCTATATATTCATAGAGAGAGTGGAGATTTAGATAGTAAGCTTTTAAGAGCAAAAGAAAAGTTTTTGTTTTGCAACAAATCACAGTGGTCTTTTATTCAGATAGGAGTATACCTCATTCTTGAAAATAATCTTTGTTGATACTGAAAAAGTTTTCTCATAAACATCAAAAACACTGTGTTTGCTCATTCTGCTGTGATACAGGTGTAATTTTATCAATAAGTAATCAAAAACTAAAAGTAAAGCAGCTGTGTGTTACCAAGATGGTTGCTGAAATGGCTTATAAATTAAGAGTGTAAATTGATTCTCTGTAGGATAATCTAGGCTTCCAGGTAAGGTTTCCTTAAAAAGTATGCATTAATCAAAGATCTATCATAACAGTAAAAACATCATGGCCCATTATTATACTTCTCCCACAATTTGATGAGTCTATGTACAGCTTACCATTTTGAAAGAATTTTAGAACTGCTAACTTAATAGGTACACTGGTGTATGTGAAGTCTGTTAGGGCTATTCATGTATCTCCCTGACTAGAGATGATGAAGGATTATTAAACTCTGATGAACATTACTCAGACAGGTGCATCTCAAAGAACAGGGTATTCGCAGGCCATTGAAAAGTAAAATAATTCTAAATAGAACAAAAGAAAGAAACAACCAAAAATAATTGAATACCAGAACTTCAGAATTCTAAGGTGTTAAAAAATATGCTCAAAGCGAGATAAAAAAGTTTCAGAGAGATTGACAGAGGCAGCGGAAACCATCGAGAAGGGCAGTACTTCTGCTAGGACAGAGAAACTCTCCTGGATTACATTACTAGCTGGAGAAAGCTTGTATCTGATGCCAAAAGGGAGGGCAGATCACAAAAAGACTAGCAGATAATCTGTAGAGCACTTTGTCAAGAATACCTAAAATTACTAAGAAAACTTAGGCAAGAAAATGCAGACTGGCATTTAGGCAGGATATTCAAATTGCAAAAATCATTAATGAAGTGTTGGGGGCAGGGGGATACGGGTTGTTACAAGTTCATATTGTAGTGAGCTGGTCTGGACAAATTTCCAATGAAGGTGGAGGAATGTGGTATTGAGGAACTGACACTATCATTTATTGGCTGAGTGAAAAAAAAAAAAAAGTAGGTGTAGCTCACTGGGTGACTCAGTTTTCCTGTCTATAAGACAGGTTTTAACAATTTCAGCCATCTTAATAAAATACTTTAAAATATATGAACAAAGATCACTATCATAGAGCTAGATATCATTAAGAGCTATGAGCTCAGCTAAAAATAATTTTTGGTATCATAATTTATTCTAAACTTATTATTGAAATAAATGTGTGTTTCATCAATAGACAAAACATGTCATACTGTGTTCATAAATCAAGTACTGTGTTTAGGTTTTCTAAAAGCTCTAGTTAAGTGAGGACAGAGTTTGCGTGCTCTGCAGATGTATACGGTCATAATATTTACTGGTGATATAAGCTTGGCTTTGATTCTCTGCATTAGCTTTATCAATGCAAGATAACAAATGATTGAATGCAACTGAAAGCTCTGTTAGGAAGGTAACTTTGGAATATGTCTTTTGATTGACCTCATAAACAAATCAGTGTTTCTCTCTGGTCGAAGCATTCTCTGAGGCTGCTAATCATCACAAAAGAAATATTATACTTTCATTCCCAACTTAGACAATCCATAAATTAAGGCAGAACTGATTCTCACACCATCAACAGATATAAAAGCATTTTCAAGAACATATTTTCATTACCTGAGTGCCACATCATCCTGTGTGGCAATTTAGTCCACCCACCTGTACCGGTGGGAATGTGCTCATTAGTTAATATAGATTAGATCTCCTATTTTCTGAGGAAAGATATAGAACTCTTTCCTCTTCCTTTTTAGTAGTCCCAGAGACTCTCCAGTCCAGAGACTCCTGTGCAGAAGATACTTATCAGCATAGGCATCACTCGGGCAGTGCTGCAGAGCACACACAAAGCCATAAGCTCCTGATGCCAGAGTTGTCAGATACTTGGCAGGTGTAGAGTGAATTTGCTGTGGAGTGCCTGGGTGACCACAGTCTCTGCTCTGTGCCATCGGTGGAGTAATATGGGGTGAACTCCATAAAGAAAACATCTTGGTTTTTCCTCTGCTCTTGAGGCTTCTTTGGCCTATGCTGAAGGTTTCTAGGCATCAGGCAGCCACCCCAGCATTGTTCAAATTTATAGTATTGTTTTTTCTTTTTAAAAGTTACAAAAGCAAACAGTAGCTATCCTTGAGATTGTTCGGATTTTAAATAGACCTATTCCTTTCAATAATCAATTAGGATAAATTTTAACAAGACATAGCAGGAAGGAGTTAAGCAAATTAGAAGTATTCCCAAGATTTTACTTCTGTTCAACTATAATTAAAATCAAACAATAGTGCAAAAATAGTTTGGGAATATCATACAATGGAGCTCTGAAAAATCCCAGGAGGAAGTTACAAATGCTTCCAGCAAAACAAAGTAAAAAGAAACATTAGTCAGTCGCAAGCCTCATTTCATCAATGATGGGAAATAACAATGCCATAAATCACTAGTTACCTTATGTCATATGATCTTCTGTGCCATGGGCCTTTTGATAATCTTTACATTTACCATCATGAGAATATTTGTTGAATAAATATTTACACACTATTTCATTACAACAGGCATTTTTGTAAACAGCACTGAAAAATGACACGCACATGCTAAGGACTCTCAGCTAACCATCATTTATTATCAGATTTATAGAATAATTCTTTAATAAAGGGTGTGTGAGGAAATACACCTCCTAATAAGAGAACAAGGTATTCATTACAATGACTTAAAATTTAATTCAACTCTTTGAATTGGAAATATATCTGATGTTTGTATAACCTATGGTATTTTATTCTAGAACTGATAAAAAAGGAGGAGACTGAACATGCATCTCAGCCAGCCCTAGTCTCACCTTGCACAATGCTGGAGTACTTTGGTCAGAAAATGTACCAAGGACAGGACTGCAGCCATGAATACACTTTGTAAGTCTTGTGATCAAGTTATTTAGTTCCGACACTAATATACCTCTTAATACTGTTTCAGTCTAAGCATAAATATCCAAAATTGTTTGTGCCTTCTTAAAGGAAGGCAATGGAACAATGGAATTTGCCCAATGTGTGTGAACTTTTCTAAGTTCTTTTTTTAAGGAAAACCAGCTACAACAGCAATGTCAGCTTTATGTGAATAAGGAGTTCTGGACTGGAATCATAGTAATAATTACTAGCAATTTTTATAGATTTCTTTTATGCCAAATAGTTCACATTTATATTTTATGCCCACTTGCCAATACAAACAGAAGCAGAGTAATTCCTAGGGTGGAAAAACTGCTATTCTATGGAAAACAGCTTTCATTACTATGTGAAAAACTGAAAGGTAGAGACTAAAATGAGAAAATACTTGGTGCTCTGTGAGGCTGGTGGTTAAAATGTGATTATCCATTACTTTTGCTGGTGATGGGAATTTCTCACAGTTTGACTCCAGGGTTAGTGTATTAACTCTGATTGCTGCTGTTAGGTGGAGTTCAGGGAAGCAGAGGAGGCAGGTGACATGTCCTCAGGGGACCCCTCCACACCCATACGCCACAACTTATGCAGCAGCAGCCTGCTTCCCAACGCATGGGGAGGAACCTGCCAGAGGCAAAACACTGGCCTCAAAGCGCTTGAGGCATTTGGGGGGACTGGTGTGGGGACCAGTCACTGCCACTCAGTGTCAGCTCTGCTTACCTTCCTATGGATTATTAGAGCAATAGTTGAGTCTTTGGTTAGTCTTAAAAATTAAGAGATATTAATCAGAAGGTATATGGTTATGGGCATTGGTGAATAAAGTATTTTTATAGGTACTGCTAATGAATAAAAGAATAAATTGGTAGATTAAAATCAACTCAGATAAACCCACTCTCAGAATGGTTTCTGGGAGGTGATTGATTTTAGTCCCGCATTTTCCACCTGGAGCTCCATACAGACCAAATAAATGCGGGGGGGGGGGGGGGGGGGAAGATAACTTTTTCATTTGGAGGATATTGCAGAGCAGGTTTGGGGGCATTCCACTAGTATTTTTTTAGTTCAAACTTTAAAATGTCATTCTTTAGTATGACCTATAGATTGAGAAGTTCTGTGATATTTTGGGGTTCTGTTGGGTCCAAAATTTTGTCATTTAGAAGGATCATCACTATAGGTACTTGTATAATTTCTATTGCTGATGTCATGGGAAGAGTCATAACTGGCAAGCAATTATTTCTTTACTTATACATTGAAACTCATGAGCTGCAGAACATCGTGAACTGTAACCAAATTGGAAATTTGCCAAAATTTCAATGAATAAAACAACTGAATTTTTTACTTCTGCAGTTAACAGTGAGAAGCAAGTATGTGATTTTTATATAAAGGGATCATGTTTAAAAGACTAGGCTGAAACAACACTGCAAAACCAAACAGAGCCAAAGTAAAGCATTCATGAACATGAAAAAAACACTTCATAGTGCCAGTGCTCATAATTTGACAGAAAGTGGATAAAATCTGTCAGAGATTAAAACAGACACAGAGATGAAATACCAGATTGCCCGTGGCAAACTCTGGGAGCAGGCTTGTTCACACAGAATGGGAATATAACATTAAGATGTGTCAGGCCATGTTTTATTGGTCCGTTAATACATGCCTCAGGTATGTTTTCAGGCAGGAGGCCACAGGCTATTAATTGAGATACTTTGCAGTGGTTTAGCCCTGAAACACCAAAAGCTATTCTGTGATCAATCACAGAAAAACAGTCACAAAAATTCCAGTTTAGAAGAAGTGACACAACCTAAAATATAAAATAAATAACAAGTACGAAACAGACAGACAGAGGTGACCATCCGCTTTCTTTCACCTGAGGAGTTAGAAAAGACTCCAACTCACTAGGAATTCCTCAAACACAGTAAGCCATGCAGAAAAAAAAATAAAATAAATATATATAAATTAAACTTTGCTTGACTTTTATTAAGTGCGGGCAACCTGCAGAGATCTAGTCCAAGCTTAAGTAATTTCATTATATTCTTGATTTCCATCAAAAATGTTACAAATCTTGTCTGTGTATTGAGGAATGCAAGATTGCAAAGCTACTATATCCACACCATTTTGAGGTTTAGCACTTATACCTCAGAACATAGCCTTGTAATTTATAGAAGCAGTTAATCACAATACAATTGAAAAGCAGTTATGAAAGCTGAGTCATCTTATGTGAGAAAAGCAGCAGAAGTTTTCAAGGAAAGTAAGAACAATATCCCAGCCCCAACAATCCCACTTAACAGAGTCAGGGTTGGTTAAGGAAGTGCGTCATTTTTTGCCAGAAGTAGCTCCCTGTTGACCTTGACATCCATGAATGTATGCCTTGGTAGCAGATCTTAATTTTCTTGTTTTATTTTTCTGCTGAGAATTTCCATCTTAGGATATTCAATTTTGCATATTTTACCTACACTGCAGTTCAGAGGTTTCGTTTTTCTTCCACACAAATGAGAAATTACTTTCTTCTCTTTGCCCTAATGTCTTTCCTCTGTGAAATTCGAATAAAATGATTGTTCTGCTTGCAACTTTTGTGGCTTACAGGACCATCCTAAAGTTCAAAGGCTTCACATAAGAATCATCTCTAAAGAGCAAAATCCTTTCAAGAGACTGAAAAATGTTGTTCTCAGGATAGAAGAATAAGGAGAAGGCCTCAGAGGTTCAGGGTGAAGGAACTGGAAGAAGACAGTGAAACTACCACAGATAGCATTAGATAAGAAACTTTACAAAAGTTGTAGCAAGGATGAGCAATACATGGGAAAGAGTGGGTTAGCAGGAGTTGCCTGACGAGAAGATAAATAGAGCAGGTTCTCCAGGGGGAATAAAATGAGGAAAAAATAATTCTACAGATTAAGAGGGTGAAAGACCCCTTAACAAAGTGCAAAACCTGAACGATGTTTTGGTGGTCTCTGAGCCTGTGGCCAGCCACATTGCTCTTGCTTAGCTCAAAGACATAGTCTGTGAAAGTAAAAGCTGGAACAAGAACAACAAAAAGATCTTTTGAAAATCCTGTGGAGGCCATAGGCTCTTATGAATATATGTGTTCATAGCAGCTGTCGCTTGCAATGGAGAGAACCATTGTTCAAATACATCCTTTATTTTCGTTCCCCTATAGTTGTGTGTGCTTAGCTGTACCTGCTTTCTAAGTTTTTCCTTCTTCACCTTCTAATCACCATTTCAATTATCTTTTTCTTCCAAATGTATTGTGGCATATATTCTTCCCAAGTAAGTGATTTTCTGTAGGCTTCTTTCCTATATGTTTCCTATTCATGATCAACCTGTGTATTATTCCCTATATCCTTAATTGGTGTTCGCATTTCAGTGTCATTTAACATAACGTGGAAAAGCCATTTAAATACTGCATATTTCTCTTTTCAGACCACTAAATAAGTTAGTTAAGACTGGAATCATCACCTATTTTTGCACTTCCAAACAAAGCACTTCTTCCAATTCATCATATTTTTTTCTATTATAGCTCTTTGTTTAGTTGTACAGTCCATTTAAAATTCATGCAAATCTTTCAACCAATATATTTTAGATTAATTTTGAATATAGGATTTTGTAAAACACCATATTAAATGATTTATGTTATGTTTACAATGTTTCCATCATTCACTAATTTGGAAATTTTATCTATTTCAGCAATTAGCTTTCTCTAGCAAGTGCTCACCTTTCATACTCATAGCTAGCATAAGCTAATTTTCCCTTTTTTTGTCCTTCCCAACAACCCTTCAATTTCATTGCCTTCCTTTGGCTAAGTTATATACTTTCTGGTGCACATATTTTCTATGTAATTTGGTAATAGAACCTGAAACTAAACATTTTTGGTTTCCATTCTCCTTCAGTGCTAAACTGACAATGCTTGTTATTTCCTTTGGTTTTCAGTTCTTGAAGCCTAACCTAAAATAATTCACCATTGGATTGAAGCACTCTGGTATTGCAAATACTTCTGGTTTATAAAAACTCAATTATAATTACAAATTTATTTATTCATTTCCTAGAGAAAAGATCATACCATTTTTTTTTTTCTGTTCAGAGAAATTCAAAGGCAAAACAAACTGATTCCATTGAGCTTTAAACTGGTTTATTTTGATTACATTTTAAAAGACAAAATGTTTAATCAAACATTTATTCAATATTTTTCATGCTATAAAACCCCTGAACAGTTTCTAATTTTAGTGCCCAAAACCTAATCCTTTAGCAGTGCATGTCTTATTTGTTTCTTAAGTTTATAATTTAGCATGTAAATTCTCTTCTTAAGCTCTATATGATGGAAATATTTAAAACATAGCAACTGCTCAAGTTTGACACAGTACTTCAGTTTAAATAATCTGGAAATATCTGAGACAAATATTAATCCAGTAAATTAAAATCTTATCAGTAAATTTGCCCATATATAATATATGAGACAAGATACATGTAAAGATTATACGACAAGAGGCTACGTGAGTCTGTATGAAGGACTATGAGACAAATCAGAGCGAGAAAGTTATTATTAAAAAAAGAGTTACCTCATTTCCTAAGTGATGTCTTTATACTGGGTAACAAAAATCATTTTATTGTTTGATGTATTGTACTTTTTTTTCCCGCGATTGAACTGATAGCTGATTTTACACTCCTTTTTAGCCTAAGATATTATTTCCCATTACTGCCTAGCAATCTTTCTTCATTGGAGTATGCCATTCCTTGCATGGTTGCATTGGTAAATAGCTTTCTAATAACTTTAAAATGACAAAAGATCATTTAGGAAACAGATAAAATTAATTTATGTCATATAAAGAAGCTATCCTTGAAATAATTAAAAGAAAAATGATTATTAGAAATCTGACGGCTTAGTTTCTGTATGTAGCTTATTATGATCTTAAAACAAGAGCTGTTAAATCAACAGAAGCCCCCTACTGCTTTTACTAAGTATTTTACTGGGTTCTATATGATAAGTGACGATTGAATGTTTATTATCCCCTGACAAGACAATATTTAAAACATCAAAGTGGAAATGTAATATGCCCAATGTTATCACCAAACAATAGATTACATACAGCTTAAAGAGGCAGAACTTCAACAGCTCTGTATTAGTGAGGTCCATCACAAAGGGATAAAACAAGACAGCTTTATGGATTTGACAGAAACTTTTCTTCCAAAGTCATTAATTATACTGAAGTGTTAAGCAAGTATCATTTCAGTTTGAATTATCTTTGATCTTTCTAGTATCTTCCATTATCACCTTGATTTTAGGTTAGTTTGTTTATCATTTTAACTTGTATGGGAGTATGTTGGTGGAAAAACTGTCAGCACAGATGTACTTTCTAGAAGTAAGAGCTGCAGTAGATTACTTAAGCACATTTTAAGCCCTTGATCTAGCCAAAGTGACATTCAACAGCTGTTAGGTTGCAGATGTTCTGCATACATTTCCTGGGCTGCAGATACAAAGATTGCTCTCCATTCCAAGCAAGAAGCACCATCTTCCTAATAACTATTACAGTAAAGCTTATTATGTCTCAATATCTCCTCAGAGTAGCTCAAGGACACATATTGCAGCGAACGGTATGATCCAGAAAAACTAATTTAGGATAACTTGGCAGCAGTTCATCTCCTGGAGGGTGGACTGAGAAATATCTGTGTTGTGAGAGCTCCTAGCAATTAAGGAGTTTAAGATTTATGGTCTTGTATGGATACCCTTATTCCTTTCATTTTGTTCCACCCTGTACAGATACTTAAGGTCTCGAGTCCTTGTTCTCCAGTGGTCTGGTCATTTAGGCCAGTGCAGGGTTTGGTGTCAAATACAATCAAATTAGAAAAGCACTGGTGACTGCTGTGTACTTTAGGGCAACAGAGAAACTTTTCCTCCATCTATATTGCTAGTTCTGTTTTTCTGACCATAACCTGTCTACCCAGGAAGCTTTGATTAATGGTATTTGTGTATATAGTTAAATCAGGAAAACTACATAGACTCCTTTATAAACCAACCAGCTGCAGATCATGAACAAAGCAAGGCTTTATAGAGAGTTGTTTTTCTACAGTGACAAACTTAGGATCACTCAGCTTTCCTATAATCCTAAGGTGGATAATAAAATTGACAGCTCATTTTGTATGTCAGTCAGGAATCCAAAACATGTTTTTCCTTTGTTGTGACTCCTATTATCTCAAATAGACTACTTAAAGCAATGATACCATCTTAGGTTCAATTACTTATGTTTGGATGTGAGGCTGCATGAATATAAGTTAAGTATAAATTTTAAATCATTTGTACTGAAACAAGTTTTCAGAAATAGATTGGAGTCATAATTAAATAAATAACTCTGGTTCACCCCAAAAAATTCAGTTGATGCATGAGCCAAAGCTCAAGTGAAGTGTTTCCCTACAGAGCTACAGACGAGATGTGACAGAGGAAATAGATTCCTCATCAGCCCCTGGTGTTGATGAGAGAAATGCCTTCAGAGTAGGAGCAGTCTGATACAAATCAGATTTATCCGCAAGTAGTCCAGGGGGTGAGAAAAAGATTCTTGAATGGAGTTACTCTAATTTCTGGTAGATGATGACCAGTATGTATCCCTGGGGTGAAATGTCTTAATACACCAGAAACTTATTAAGCTCTATTAACACATTTATAAAACAGCATTTAAAAATTTAACTTTTTACTCTCAACCCGTTTTTTCACTTGTGCTCATAACTGTTATGTAGTTCATTATTTATTCTAACACTCAAAATACAAATACTTGAGGAGCTCAGTGCAGTTGAAGAGACCTTTTATAAAACTTAAACTTGCAATACAAAAATTATATTAAACTGCTTAAATCTGATGTCAGCTGTCCATACAACCATAATCTCATCCAACTCTATAATGTAATTATATTCACTTAAAAAATTCCCATCCAACTCTAACTTTGTCCAAGACGCCACCTGTACCGTCAAGGATAACTACAGTAATTCAAAACAGGTATGAAGATATTGACTGTCCATCAGAGAGGACAGGATGTAGAGATAAAAGCTGCTCTCGGTAATAAGAAGTGAAGGAAATTGATATGATGTTCCCACTCACAGACATCAGGCTTACTTCACTACTCACAAAATATCCCACAAAAAATTTTCCTACCAGATGTTGTCATGCTGATTTAATATGACACAGATCATTCACTGGCTAATAAAAACTGATCTATTCTCAATTCTTCCAGACCTTGGTATTACTATCAAACACCTTTCAGTAGATGCTACTGTTGCAAATCCTCAATAAATATATATAAACATAGATGAGATTTTGAGAAGCATGTACCTTTTGGTGGATCTCAGTTCTATACAGTTACACCACCAGGAACTTGGAAAAAATACCAGTTCTTTAAAGTTGCCAATATTATTATAATTTCTAATAATTTGTAATTTATCTAGTTCTGAGTGGAGTGCACCGCAAAAAATGTAGTACAACTACAGTCTAATAAAATTCTAAAGAGTTTGAGCAGTCATCTATAATTATGCAGACGTCTTAGAAACTGGTCTTTTAAAAAAGTTGTACAAACCCCATATACTGCTCTCATTCAATGGCATTTAAAATTACATAGCTACTGCTTGTCAGTACACAGGACTGTAACACTTACATGATGAAGTAGACACATGCATAGAAGAGATATGTGAAGGTGTAAGTAACCTATCCTGGAACAGCCCAAACCCTGTGGATAGTATTGTACTTTGCCAATAGAAGAATGATGTAGTGCAACACAAATGAGTATGCAGTTAATAAGCCAGTTAATCATCACAGTAGCTTGGTTCTCCCGGATTTAAAACCTTCTCCCCTTAAAAAAACTCCAACAGAAAAGCAACCTCCCTGCCCCAGGAGCCAAACCCTCTTTTTTTCTTTTTTCCCATCAGCATGCTGATAAATAAAGGAGCATAATTATTCCCTAACACAATTTTTTGAAGACTGTAAATCTAACAAGAATTTCTTTAAAGAAGGCAATTTACAAGTTTTTCTTCCTTTTAATATTGTTAGTCAGTGCTAACACTGTCTAATTGTTTTAAACTGCCCGCTTTGCTGTTTCTAACTCTTCTAGTAGCAATGTGTCACTTTAATTACATTCAACACTAGAGTTATCTAAACAAGAAGTTGTGAAGTTGGAAAGTATCAATAACTTGAGCAATATCAATTATTTTGAAGAAAATATTAGATATTTCTCTAGATTTCTGACTATTTCAAAGATAGTATGATTTTGCAAGTAACATTTGCTTTGCTGATAATCACTTTGCAATAGAGTCCAATGAATATTTGTATACAAACATAGTCATTCAGAAAGCATTATATAACCACATTAAACAACTCATCCAATTTGGATGGGCAAAGTTAATTTAAGCTAAGGAACATAAAGCACTTGTAAGTATCTAAGGGAGAAAATTGATCAGCAGACCCAAACACATTTCAAATTTATCAATAACACATTGCTTTCTGAGGTTGAATGTTCTGGAAATGGAGTAGTCATTTTATTAATTAGATCCAGTTCCTCTTCATGGCCGTTAATTGTCCTTTACTTAGAAAGAGAGAATACTGGGTAGTTACAAAAGAAATTAATCAAACAAATGTCTCAATTTTATATACAATCAATTACTCTGCCTACTTTTTCCCTTGGACCTACCACTTAACCTTATTTATACTGTTCTAGTATTGTACCTTGTTCTCAGACACCGTATGATCAGTTTTCAGCGTATATTTACCCACAAAGCTTTCTTTAATCAAATTTGTCATGAGCACAGGCCCTTAAAAGATATTTCCAGTAATAAATGCTGTACTGCCAGTTAGATTAGTTTTGTACAGTATGTAATGAACTGGGTTTATTTTGACTAGAAAAGTACTTTTAACATGATTTTTCAGCTTGGATGTTATACCTCATTCATCAAACTCTTGTCAACAGAAGAAGAGAGGAAAAAAGCGTCAGAAAATCTTGAGGCACTTTCATTGTCAAACGTTTCTGCCAATCAAGGTAATCCTGTAGATAAGCTGGACAATAAGAATGGATATGGTTTCTTTGTTCACTACTAACTTCCACATTTTAGACAATGAGACCTCAACACAGATGATACCATGTTGATCTTTGGTCCCAGTTCCCACAACATATTGTATCTATGTTGTCTAGTTCCATTTTTTTCATAGTTTGATCTATCTTTTAAACATCAGCAGTCCACATTAATACAGTGAGTCATGGGTGTGGAAACCAAGATTAGGACATTGCTGGTCCTATAACCATGTATATCCGGTCAGCACAGCTCTTTCAATTGTAAGGGAGAATACAGGTCTGGTTTTATTGATTTACATAAGAATAAAATTACAGTTTTCTATCTCTTGTTGTTAAGAACTATTTTTGCATTGGTTTCCCTATGGAGGCACTATTAACACTTATGTGCCTTCATGTACCCATCCACTCTAGACAATGTGCAATATCTCTGGTTTTAAAATGCCTAAGTCTCCATTTCACTGAAGCACTCTCTACAGTTAACACTATTAAAATTAATTGAGATTCAGTTGCAACGAAAAACTCTTTTCCATAAAGAGAAAGGTATTTTGCTAATACTAGCCTTTTGTAATCAGTATGAATATTTTCTGACATCCCAGTTCAAGTGGTGAATTTCATTTCTACTTTGATAATCACTAGCAGTTTTGAACATGTTAAAGTTTTTATTGATAGAAAAACGAGAGCTAAAGAAGCTATGAAGATAGAAACAAAGTAGAAAAGACAAATCCTGTCTCAGGTGCTTTTTTTCTGCTATTCAACTTATACATTGGCTCCATTTGAAAAACTGGTGTAAGCTTGCCTGGACATGGAGATGTCTGTATAAAAATCACTTCTTGTAGCATCTATTCATAAGTTCTGAACAGACAATCTTCCTTTTTTAACAGATGTTTTACTAAAAATATATTAGATCTACTATATTTACAGGAAACCTTCAATATTTACAGAAAATCTTCACTACTTTAAAATCAATATTTACAACAGTTTTAATATTTATGGTGCCAAGATTTTGTGAGCTGGAAGTCTAACAATTTAAATTATATTTAATCTTGGAATTTTAAATATATAGGAAGATCGGTAGTGAATTCTCAGTTCTTTATGCCTAGTTCCAAGTACAAAATTGATGTAAAATCAATGTGATGATTGACATTTGCTGTAAATTTGTTCCACAGCATTTAGCTATCTTTCATCTTATTTGGGTGTTAAACATAAATATAAGGCTGAAAAACATGCAGAGGCTATTATATAGTGACTACCTCTTCTGCCAGTGGAGAAATATTAAATGGGAAAAAAAGTAAAAAAATAAAGTAAATAAAATTGTTTTGCAACCTATTAAAATTGAATCACCCTTATTTTCTCTCCTAGGCCATTTCTGAATGCAATGTAATTAAAAAATGACAGGTCATGAAATTTCGTAAACTGCTTTGCTTTCATTCTGTGTGGTTGTTGGTTAGAATCCATAAACCCAAATCAAGAAGCACCATCATCTTTGTCACCAGTCTCAGCAAAGACAATTTCTAGGTAATCTCTTAAATCAGATTGAGACACTGTAAAGTACTTTTCTTCTTCCTGTCCTGCAATTGTTTTGTAGCTAAACAAAGATCTTCTTTGCCTTCCCATATCAATATAGCATCTTTCAGGATGATTACATTTTATTAAAAAGAAATTAAAATAAAACCCAGCAAACTGCATGTTTAATAAAGGAGGGAGTAAATGCTTTAATGATGATTTACATTTCTCATGTGCATTTTAGCTAGAATAATCCCAAAGTACTTTAAACTATGTTTTTTAACATACTGGGATTTGCACACTAATGCATTGATTATGACTCCATAACTGGAGGCTAGAATTTATCCTCTTCTTTATGGATTAATTATACTGTGTGTCATCCTTAATCTTAGAGAATTTATTCTTAGTCTAGAGAATGAGACAACGTATTTAAAATGGATTTTTCTGAACATGGTTGAAAAGCTCAGCCTTTTCCATTACTGTCATTAATAGATTGTTTTTAAAAATTTAAATTAAACTAAGCTATTAACATGAGTATTGGTTAGTTTGTTATGCTTTTGTTTTGATAAGACAGTTCTTCAGGGCACTTTTAAGAGGTTGACCTTGTAACATCAGAAGGTGCTTTTCCACTCTAATTTCATGCTGCAATACTAGAGTTTGGACTGAGTCAATGTGGGGAAGATTTCTTATTGTTTGAGTACAACAATTAAAAAAACATCCACCATTAGGAAGTTTTTCCTAACATCTAACTTAAATGTACTTTGCTGTGGTTCAAGTCCATTACTTTCCATCTTATTCACTAGAAGTGGAACTATTTATTCTGTTTTTCTGTGCAATGGCTTTTTCTATGCCTGAGGGCCATTATGTACATCCTTTAAGCAAGTTATTTCAGCTGTTCATATGGACGCTGGCTTTCCTCTTTCTCTCTTCTGCAGTTTCTTCATCTGGTCCACATAGTACTCCAGCTGAGGCTACCCTGTTTCTGAGTACAGCTGGAGGATTACCTTGAGCAGCCTACAGGTAAAGTTCCAGTTAACAACTGTGCTGAGAACTTTATTGATTGATTTGGTTTGGTTTGGTTTGGTTCAGTAGAACCATCTGTTAAAATCTCTGCCTGGTTCCAACAGGCTGTAAGAATTAGAGGCAAGAGGCATAGAGAATGGACAATGGAAAGAGGAATCACCATGTGAAAAAGTCAAACTTGCTTTAAAAGAGAGCAAGCAAGCTGCCCACCACTCCTCAAAACCAACTCACATTAATTTGGCATTTCCTCCTATTTTTAAATCCCAGGTATGAGATATAATTTTTGATAATGGCATGATACTGTGTCTGATGTTCTACCAGTGATAAATCATAAATCTCAGGGTTTTTTCTGCATAATTTTTTCATGATTCATTGTTCTCTATTCCTGCCCAAGTTCACAGTTTTGCACCTGTCCCTATTGCTCTTCTGTCTCATTTCTTTCAGACCACTTTTCCAACTTGTCCACATCATTTTGAATTTTAAACCTCATATATTTTAATTCCCTTCAATGCCATTAGATAGCTGTTATCTGCAAATTTAATAAATATGTTCTCTATTCCATCTCCTTGGTCCTAAATGAAAACATTAAACAGAACTAGATATCCACTTTGCAAGTGAAGCATTGATAGCTGGACCTACAATACAGTTTATCAGTTTTCCACTTACAATAGTGAATGAAAAAATACGAAAAATGGTTCATTTAACCATAGTCAGCCTGTTTGGTTACAAAGTGCATGTTTGGCAAAACCTGATTGCCAATTTCCCAGGTTTTGAAGCAAATCTGTGGTGCATAGGTAAACCTGATTGTTGTACTGTAATAAGTTGTTATTTCAGAATAAAGGAATTGGTTTCGTTTTTCACATAACAGTACAATAGCTTTTATTGTAAGACAATATGGCTTTTTTCCAACAGTGAATCAGCACAATATAGAGATTTAGGAATGGGAGATGAAACAAAAAAAAAAAAGAGAATATTTATTTTGCTCATATCAGTAGGAGATTCTAGTACATAGAATACTGTTGCCTAAAGTGATATTGACAAATGTATTCTATTCTTCTTTTATATTTTTCACATATTTATGCTCTACATGGTGTATTCTTTCCCTTTTCAACCCAAACAACTGCAGCACATACTACATTCTTGTGGAAGAAGGATGCAAGCTTTGGCGCCTGAAAACTAAAGTAAGAAGAGAAGAATCTTGTGATAATGTCAGTCAAAATACTTTAGAAATCTTTTATGAACAATAACATTTTTACTGCATGTAAAAAATTATCCACCATCTCTGAGCTTTACTTCCTTTAGAAAAATTCTATTTTCGATCGAGAAAATAACTTCAATAAGAATTAATCATTGATTACTTGAAAAATAATTACCTGTCATCCATAAATGCACATACTTAGTCCAATTAATATTATTTGAACTTGAACCAATGATGCAATGATTTTGTTTGGTTTTCATTACTGAAATTCCTTTTGACTGCCTTTTTAGTTGAATAATTCATTGTATATGACATTCCAATTAGTAAACAATAAATTCAGTCCAAGGGAGAAGAGTAAATTACGTTTTCTGTACCATTCACTTCTCTTTGCAAACAGGCAATAAGTCATCACTTAAGATGACTGGAAAAGATGCTACAGGATGATGGATCACACTGTTAATCTGAATGAGCAAATTGCAGTCACTTTTTTAATACATGGAACCCAACTCTGTTCAAAGGCCACACTTTTGAATTAGTGACTGACAGAATAAATGCAAATGAATAAAGACCTTTTACAAATAAGTGTTTTTCTAAATTCTCTGAAAACACAAACACAATTGTTCATCATCATTTAATTGAATTATGCAGGAATTTATGTCTGAGAAGCTGGCTAGATAAACAGATTACAAATCTATGTCAGTGTGTTTCAAGTAGTAAAATAGTTTGCAGCTTTCCCAGATTGTTCTATACCTTTTCAAAAACTTTCTGGATGCAATACCAAGTTACTTCACTTCCTAAAATAGCCTGGGTTCTATCATTGGTTTAATTTGGAAATGTATTTTTTATCAAAATACTACATTTTAGACTAGAACTGTGTACTAAAAAAAGGCATTCATCTAAGCTGCCTCTAGCTATTGCAGTTGCAAAGAGCATAATTATCTATCACGTTTCAGTGTGTTTGTAATGATAAGACTGATCCATATGGGAACTAATGCATTACCTGGATGTCTTTCCAAAGGAGAAACAATGAAGAAACAGAATGGACCATGCACAAGGAAGGAATCCCACTACCCTCACTCACGAACGACATTTCTGCCTTCAAGCTCTCTTTACTACTGCTTCTTGTTCCTCCAAATCTACTCATCTATAATTTCATTTTATTTCATCATTTCACTGCCAGGTAAGCCTTAGGGGAAATAATTGCTGCCTTTTTTCCTGCACTCTCTTTGCAGTGTCCTCCCCATCTTTGAATATCAGGAGGGACAGCATTGAGAACACAGGATAAGACAACCTCCCTTCATTTACCATGAAAAAGCTTGTCTTCAGCCATCAGATACAGACTGCTGTGGGTGATATAGTTCTGACAACTTGAAACATTGACCTGTGTTCCTATAATCAAATCAATTTGGAAACCTAAAATCAAGTTTTCCTTAGTTGAGCGTAATAAAGATACCTATACATTTCAGGAGGTTTCTTACTATTTTACCACCTTTAAAAAAAATGATAAAAAATTCTTGAAATAGGTGCGGGTACACATATTTGGACCTTTGCAGTAAATTAGTTGCTTTTAATTTTGGCTGAGAAACTGTATATCTGGATATGGACAGGACCCAAAATGTCTAGGAATGCGTAAATTGCTGTATCACATGCCATGGCTGCAGTACCCTCTGCCAGCCAAAGCAATGCTTCGGAGTCACACCAGGCTCTGCAACTTGAATTAACTCATTGATAGCACAGCTTTAAGAGGCCTGACACATATGATTTTAAGACGACTGATAATTGTTCTCTTTATTAATTTCCACTTCACATAATGCAAGATGGATTTGTATCAGTCTTTTTTACAGAAAAAAAGTATAGAAGATGTCTGGAAAGTTGCAATTCCAACCCTGCACTGCACGGGAATCAGAGGTACTGGACAGAAAAAACTAGGCAATATGGAGCACAATGCTTTCCCCACTGATGCCAGTGTTTTTGGCCAAGCTGGCACCTACTAAAGACATGATTTCTTACCATTACCATGGCACTAGAAAGTGTCACCTACTATTAAGAAATTCATTTTACTTAACTTGAATTTTAACATCACTTTTCCATGAAGTTCTGAGTTGCTAGAGGCCTCAAAAGATTTAAGTTTAAGCAAAGAGACCCAAGTAAAATGTTTTCAACGCTAAATTGGAATTGAAAGGTAAAAGTTATCTCCTACACAGTCATGGCTGTGCCCTGAGTGTATTCCCTGGTCTTTCCCTGCTCTATACCCTACTGAAGTAGATGGAAATGATGCAGTTGGGAAGTTAGTAAAATAAAAGATAAGGAATATGTACAAATTGGTAGCCTCCTTAGTTAAACTTTATATTAACTAATTTTATTTAAAAGTTGCCTTTTCATTTGTTTTTTCACATCATTTGGTTTGGCATTTTAGCAAAGTTCTTTTTAATGCAAATTAGGTGAAAAATGCTTTCTGCTTTAACATTAAATCCCTTGACTCTGCTCATCTTCATCATGGCTTTATCCTATCCAGAGCACTATTAAAAAGTGCTCTGCACACTACATTATTGCTTAATTATCCTACAATGCGTTTTCATTGACAATCAAAAACTCAAAACTGCTGACATTGTTACAAATAAACACAAACCTCTTCTGCCCATTATGGATGGCACAAAATTAAAATCATTTGGGTAGTATTTGTTGGATATTGTGGTCATATTTTAGTACTTGAAAAAAAACCAAACCAACTTTAAAGGTTAGTCACATCATATTCTTACACTTCACAGAAAAAACTACAAAAGACATCTCCAAATATGGGACACAAAAGTAACTGTGGGTACAGCTGAAGCCACTGAGTTACTGTCAATAATAGATACCTAAAAATAAGCCTCTCAACAAGCCCACTAATCCTTTGAAACACAAAATATTGTTAATTTTTAAGGATTAGAGGACAGACCTATAATATAAAAATCTATATTTCCTTAAAAAATAATATGTTTATTTATATTTATCTATAGGTGTTTCTGACAAGAACAAATTAAATATTTAAAGCGTCTCAATTTATTGAACAGTGTTTAAAAACATCTGTGTTGCACCCTTAAATATCCATTTATTATATGCTCAAGTGTAAGTCTGAGCTATTCTCACTAGTAAGTTTGTTTGACTATGATTTTTAAAATTTGGCAGTCATAAAAAAAGCAAATCATTCAAAAGTAATCTCGGTTACTCAGCTTCTAAAACTGTCCATTTACAGGTCCAACGGACACAATACATTTCATATATAGATAATAAAGATTTTATTATGCAAGTGTCTGTTTACTAATCACTAGGCTGAAAATATGGATCACAATAGTCATACAAAACATAAAAATTCTTTCAGATAAATTTTGATTGTTGCTGTATCCTACTGTTTGTCACTTTCATAACTTAATTTCAATAATAACAAAAATAAGTTGGACTTTTAGCATGATTAAATGTGTTAATAAAGTAGCAATCATAAAAAAGAACACCCATGATTCCTCTCCCCTTCAAATTAAAATTAATAATAATGTGTTTCATGGGTAAATCTGTTGAATTTTTGGCAGTTTAATAGAGTGACCACAAGCATTAATCATATGCTTTACTCCAGTTGAATGTTAGAAACATTGTTTAGAGATCAGACATGAACACATACTGTGTAGAGTGTTGTACGCTCTGTAAGAATTAATCCTTTTTTTTTTTTTTTAACTGAGGACTTGCAAAAGCTGCTGATGTAGCCACAGTAATACAAGAATTTTGAAATGATAGATTTTGTCATTGAGGTACTTTTGCTATTTGCACCTAATTAATTAGTAATAGACGTGGAAGCAGCATTCTGACCTAGTTATAAATCTCTGTGGGTACATGTATATTTATAGAATTCCTCTTTGGACTGGATCATTAGCCAGTGCGCAATAAATGAACTTTAAATGATTTGCGGTGTTGGTTTCTTGTCAACTTTCACAAACACCCTGCTGAGCAGAAATATTTATAACATGAGCACCACAAGTTAAGTACAACTATCCTATAACATGTCCTGGTTTTAAATTTTACACACCTTATTGGCATTTTGAACTTGCAGCTCAATATGCTACCTAGTGAACTTTTACCTGTGATGAGACTACTATTGATCCACACAACATCTAAAGCTGTTCTGATCTTTAAAAAGTCTTTTTTTTTTATTTACTTTTCCTTCTTTAATACATATTAAATCCTTTCTTATCATCCGATGCACTAAACTCACCTAACTATAATACCAGTCTTAGGATGGCTAATGCTTTTCAGCTATACTAACTGTCTAAATTTATGAGCACAGCTGGTGTTCCTCCCTTATTGCTTTATGGTGCTTTCTTGTGGATTTTTCTCTGATAATATCTCATCCTTACATATCAGAAAGAAACCTGAACATTAGTCACAAGAATACAGAGAAAGGTGTCTCTGTATTAGAAGCCTATGATTTTTTACAAAGGCAAATCTTTTCAGTTGAATTGTGTACGCACATACATATCTGTACAATATTCTCTTGTGAACACCTGCAAACAGTTGAGTTTAATTAAACTGCAGCTGTTGCTGACTGAGAAGAGAGATTTACCAACAAATATGCTAAATTTACATTGTCTTTCATTGTGCATTTTTTTTACTCCCAATTATCTGTTAGCATTTTTTTTAATTGTAGAAACATTTTGAAATAGTAGCTGTGTAATTAAGGACTAAAAATCAAAGTGCTGTCTAAGGCGGTGGGCATGCAATGCGAGTAATGGTGCTCCCTAGATGAAGACCTTAGAGAGTAATGTATATGCAAATAATATCAGTTTACTGAGCACCTTGAAAGCCAAATTGCTCATCAGTAGACATTTGGGAAAATGGAGAATATTTATAGATAAAGTAATGTAAGCCCCTGAGTTATATGCCATCTTGCAATAAGATAAACTAGCAATTAGGCCATTTCCTAATAAAAGGAAAGAAAAAAAAAAAGAAATAAAACTAAGAACAGAAACAGACAATACTGATGCTAGAGACAAAATGTAGCAGAAATTTATTCACATTTTTATTTTGCAAATAATATATTAAAACCAGCTTGTCTGTATTGACAGTCGAGGACCATGAGCAGCTGAAAAAATTTAAAGGTGCTTCCAGTGATTCACAACCTACAGTTACTTTTCTGGGAAGCCTTATTACTGATAAACTAAGCAAAACAAAATTTCCCATCAGTGCTTCCATTTAATTAGTAGTAATCAAAAGCTACCTTATACCTCATATTTCCAAATTATCTCACTCTGAAATCACCACATTGTTGAACTGGGTGCGAAATGATACCTTAAGCAGCCCAGATCCTTATAGTAATCAATTTTCATCAATTATGATTCTTTAAACATTGAGCAGAAAGATACACAATGGAGATGTATAACGTCCAAAACAAACAGAAGCTTCTAATACATGAACTCAACAAATTATGAACTGAGAAGCTACACAGTAACTGAGAAGTCCTGTATCTTAAAATCTAAAAAATTAATTTTTGATTTTTGAATAGGAAACTCTGTTTAAGTTTCTGATACCTTTCAATAGATATAGCTATATAACAACCTGACATATGCAAAAATATTACTACCTTAGAAGATTCACATAATAACACATTTTTTAAAAAAAGAGTATGACGTAAAACAAAAACACAGAACTAAGTTTCTCACTATCGCTATCTTTTAGCTATCAGACTTATTTGTCAGCAGATCATATGAGAAAATACAGAAATATTTTATGTTTGCTTATTTTTGTGGCAGGCTCTCTCTTGTGATTTTATAAAGATGTACTACTGCTTCACTGAAATATCTATTAAAGTAAGCTGTATAATTGATACCTTCTAACGAGTCCTCCATATCAAGTCATACCATCTACCATGAGCTGTATTTTCATCAAACTATGTATGTATCTCTCTGGTACAGAGGTAAAAGAACAAGTTTGTAATTAGCACCAGAAAAAAGGAGCCTATTATAGAACTCAATTATAGATCAGCATAATCTGTTATATCTGAAACAATATTTGTGACTAATGTAAGAGCTGCTGGTTAACATAAATCAGTGCTTTCTGTTTCTTCCAGCAATTTGGCTGATGCAGGAGTCAGATCCACAGGACCTCTGAGGTAGAACATGGGAATTCAAATCCCAGAGTGCAGTTTCCTAGTCCCCATAACACCACCGCTGCTCCTTCCCCTGAAATGAGGCAGGAGCATAGCTGAAATTCAGCTGGTGTGATGGAGCATAAAATTGTTGCCAGGAAGTTTTCCTGCACTTGTAAAATTGCTCAAGCCCAAATGGGGATTGTTTAAGCATCCCACTGCTGAGCTAGAGGTGAAATTTGTTGTAGATGTCCAGAGGCAGCTGGCATTCTAAGTGGAGCAAGCACCTCACAAAATACATTTGAAGCTCTGCTCTATCAAAACATTAGTCTGAAGTGGGATTAGTGATCTTCATATAAGATCATGCTTCTGTCCCTCTGGGGAGGGTCATAACCACTGGACGCCAGGCAGGTTCTGGACAGATGTATTTAGCTGGCACCTGCCTGCACCACTCTGTGTAAGGGATTTTGAGATCCACTGCTTCACAGGCAGTGAGTGAGAGCTATTCTAATTTAGGAACTACATCACTCACCTGGAGGGGTTCTGGTCCCAGAGCTGTAATATATAATCAGTGCAATTAGGGTGCAGTCACCAAGAAAGGACAGAGGAAAATGTAACCGTCATCACGGTGAGAAAGGAACTAAATAAGATTCCTGTCCATAGTCAGTGCCAGCCTGAATGACAGGGCTACTTCATGCTAGAGGAGTGTTCAGCACCAGGCATGAGCTGCAGAATGAACAGTGCATTCCTGAAAATACGAAGGAACCTTAAAAAAAAAACCCAAAGCAGAAAACTCTATCTGAGAACTTTCAATAACACAAACAGAAGTATCTGGAGGACTCAAACATTTCTAGGCTTAAATGTGAACTAACTACGACTTTCTAGGGCCTTCCCTTTCATTCTGTCTTAATTCTGGATATCAATGCTGGACTGAAATCCCATTTTAATGCATATACATCTCTTCTTGGAGGCAGATATTAAAACATTTAAATATACAGTTACATTTCTATTACCTTGCTTTCTGATTTATCTAGCTGTTTCAGAACAGACTTTCCTTCTATGCTGTACAGCCCACTGCTTAAGCCAGCAGAAGCTCTGCACATGCCTAGATACTGTGTGGAACAGGTTTGAGATTATATACTTCCTTTACTGCTTTGCAAAATTAGGGACTCAAAATAATTATTACCTTCATGTTCAGAGTAGCAGTGCTTCCTATGCTCAAGGGGGTGAGACCTCACTGTTCCTACAAGCACTTTGTCCTTTGAGGTTTTCTCTTGCACTTGTCAGTGATTTAGCTTTCTAGTGTGATGTGCTGAAGCACATTCTGTGGTTCTTATTAGAACCCCTTTTCCCCTTATCTCAGGGACAAACTCTCAAAGGAAACATATTTTTTTTTAGCCTAAATACTCCAAATCAGGACTCTTCACTTTGCTTAAGCTTGATTTGAACAGAAAAAAAAAGAATTAAATTGGGTCCTACATAATGAGCCTGTTCTTTGGCATATTGAGCCATCATACTCAGGTTTTTATGTATGTTAATCCAACACACTTTTTAGATGAAGTAATCTTTTATTTGCAAATTGTATTAACCAAATACTTTAATAAGGGTAGACCATGAAATAACATTAGAAAATAAATTGGCTGGTCATTCTCAGCTTTTGACACCTGGTTTTACCCTTTCCTTCTTTGATCTATTATAATTTACCTAATAAGCCAAGCTCACAGAGTATTTTTTTCAGAAACACTAGACATTTCAAGTTTTACATATTTTACATCTAGCTTTTGCTAGCTAGGGAGCTCATTAGCAGTTACTTCTTGTGGTGAATAAAATGCCACCTGAGAGTATAAGAACTCCCTAATTCACAAGTTCACATTCTTTTAAGAGGTCGCTTAACCTTTAAGTCAACTGCAGCATATTAAAATTAAGCTGTTTTCAGCAGATAACAGATTATTCAGTTGTATTGGAATTTCCAGGTTACGCAGTTGCACTGGAATGTAACTCTTTAAAATATTGCCAGGCATGAAGTTCCAATAGTTAAAAGTCTGTGCTTCAAAACATAAGGGTTAAATTTGTTTTGAACAAGGTGCAATTTTTGAAGGGAAATACCTCATCATTGTTTTGACTACTGTAATGCAAATAATCAGAATAATATCTGGAATTAATAATAGTATCCCAGACAGGAAAAGAAATGAATAGGAATTTCTTTTGGTTTTAAATTCACAAATGTAATTTGTGGAAGGTGGCAGACTGACAAGCCTGGGAACGTAACAGTGGAACAGTTAATGGAACTGCAAGTTCCCTAAATCACTGCATATGTCTTTGTGAAAAATTTTTTTGGCAGGGCAAAAATCCCAAGGTTTGAAGTGTTCCTGAAAGTTAGAGATGATTGATAATATTGGTTTTGAGTTGTTCACAGAAACATTTGGCAAAATTTTCCTTTTAATGTGCAAATTACTGTTTAAAAAAAATACTGTGTATACTAGCTACTTGAGTTAAATTGCTTGTTGGAAAGCTTTGCATCATAAAAAAGCTTCTTCTATTTTCTTGACTGGTCTTCTGACATCCAAATTCAAGAGAAAAATTTTCCATTTTATTTGTTAAAAATGGGGTTACTACAGTCTAGCTGAGCTTTTAGTCTTGCTGAGTATTTCATGTCATCCTCATGCTAACAGAAAGAGACCTAGTATCCTGATATATTTGAAAATTACTTGACTGTATGGGTTTTGGTTTTGTTGAGTTTTTTAAAAATTATATGTCTTGCAGTTACTGAGATGTTTTAGAAAATGAAGCCATATTCTCATGTTGCTTATCTTGCAAGTGAAGAACTCTAGTGCTATAAAAGAAATCAGTAACTGATGTAAACTCACACAAGGCAATGCAAACCATCACACCCATATTTTGCTTTTGATTTCAAAATTTTACTAATGGTAAATAATAAATTTGAAACCAGTGCACTTCAAAACAGTTTTATGATGTCCATTTATACAATGGCTTCTAAACCTATGTTTAGATTTCCAATTTGATCACATTCATACCAGTTACAAGGGTAACCTATAATGTCAAAAACTTGTCTTCTGAGAAGCTGTGCAGGTAATGATTACAAGATTTTCAGACAAAAGGGAATAAATATATCTACCCTTCAGGGAACACCTTAGTCCTAGTGGTAAAATTTGTGATGGAATCCAGAAACAGATAGAATTATTGAATTTTGTCTGATGTAATTTTAAACCAAGTACGAAACAATCAGAATACATTTTTTCCCTTTCAATATTTTCATTGTATCAGACAGTTAAGACAGTGTGCTTCAGTGAAGCACTTAATGATGGTGATCAACTATTTTGTGCTGCATTTCTTTTTAAAAATCTGATATAGCGTAGCAATAGAAGTGAACATTTTTCCTAAGCATAGCGAGAATTTTTTTTCATGTTGTCTGAAAGTTTCTCATTTATAACTGAAAGAGAACCTAAGCTATTAACAATAACATTAAAAGCTTATTTAATTTCTGAATCACTTTTCATTCATTGTACTTCAACAATAAATATAAACATCTGTCACTACATAAGCCTAGTGAGAGAAATTTGATCTCAGATTTTTAAGTAAAACACCCATAATTTTGTCATTGCTCTCTTCAGACCAAAATCAACTTTATGATATTAAAAAACATTACATTAATGAAACATTATGTATTGCACCTGTTAATATTTAAAAAAAATATATACAAATTTATGGTAAAAAAATTTAAATTTTACATTCTTAGTACGTAGAATCAGCTTCAAATCATACTTGAAAACTGAGCAAAGTGGTAGTCTTGGTATTATTTCAGGTGAAGTATCTAAATTCAGTAAAATTACTGCAGATAGCATAAATATAAATAAAAAATTTACTCACTAGCGAATGCCTACATTTAGGACAAAATAGCAGACATTTTGAGATTATTTCTCTGTTAAGAGACCCATTTTTTTGTTCAGTCTAGGAAAGCAAAAGGACATGTGAGAGAGGGAAGTTGGGGGCATCCTGTTTACAAATCTGTCTACCTCATCATTTGGTGATATTTCAAAGCAACTGGAGAAGTAGAAATCAACAAGTTGGCAGCCTTAGCTATATGTTTCCTTAAGAATACTGCTTCCCAATGGACTTATGAGAAGAAAACAACTAATGTAGAAATTCAGTAAAAAAAGTACTTATCCATGACTCTCTCAGAGAGAAGGCAAGAGAGAAGGCTGCCTCCTGATACACGTGAAAAAAGAGTGAGTAAGGGCAGAAATTTGGGGTTCCCCACCAAGTTAGTCCTTACTGAACTAAGCAGAGAGAGCACAGTTAAGGCTGCTCAGGCCTGATGGGCTGTGCCTAAGGTAGCATTTTCTTTTGGAGTCAAAACAGATTTTCCAGCTGTCTCAACTTGTCATGCTTGGTTCACAACTCAGAGTGGCCTTGGACCATATAAATTACATACAGTTCAGATGAAGCAGGATGGCAAGAGGCACTCTGAGAGCTCAGTACACTTTAACTGCTAATGGATGGTCAGTCCAAAGAACAGATTAGAGAAAGAGCAAGTCCAAAGTGAAACTCCTGGGAAAACACCTACTATGGATGTTTCTCTCCAAAAAACTGTTTCTGATCAGCCACTGTTCTTGAAACAGCCACAGAAATCATAGAGATACAGTAAAGAGGATGGTCATGATTCAGTGTAATATAACACCTACTATTCATGACAACAATACCAGACAAAATGCTATCTCAGGTTGTAATGCTGCCCTCTGTGTGCATGAAGTCTCCTTCCTACAACAGCATCCAATACTGCTAAAAAAACATAAAAGGCAAGCGCACAGCCACATGAATTCTACTCATTGCTTTGTACTCATTAAGAGCATCTTAATAGAGGAAGATGAACAAGACTTGCTAATATCATGCTGGGGACAAGCTCTTTACTACTATTTTCCCAGTCAGCTGCAGAAAATGAGTCTACTCTTCTGGGCATCAGCCTTCCCTGACTTCCTATTGCTACATTCTTGCTGCTTGGCCACCACTCTCATTTTTATTTTTTTGCCTGTTGTACACCAAGCTAATTAATTTTAAATATTTTAATAAGAAATCAATCTATGTTCAATGTGAAACCAAATTAAGATTGCCTTAAAAGTGGACATACAAAAGCATTTCCAGTATCAAATCTTAAATTTCTCCAGCAATGAGATTATTCTGCTAATATACACAATATATGCAAACATTGCAAATAATGCAAAACATTAAAAAATTATAGGATAAAGTGAAATATGGACAGCTCAAAAAAGAAGAAACTTCTAACAAAAGTTTAAACAGAATTGAAGTGCTGAATTTTAAAACCGGACAGATCATGAAAAAGGAATGTCAAATGTGAAGTTTTATGTCAAATCAATGTCTGAGTCAAGCTGATCTTTGCTGTGTTTATGTTCTGCATTGATCTCGCACAGCAAATACTTTGCAGATTTTAAATGCCCAGAACAGGTGCACAGAGTTACGTTGGCTTACTTATGTTGTGCAGTTGCGATTTAACTAAATAAGACATGGAGGGGGGAGAGAGGAGAAAAAAAAGAATTTTTCTTAATGACAAATTCATTTACAGTTATGAAGTAGAAGATATCCATTTGATTATTTTTGTCATTGTGCTTTCTCTTTATTTAGCTTTAAGAGCCTCTGTTTAAAATTAGCTGCCTCAAGAATGCTTGGAGTTCTGACCCCTCTCCCAATGACTCCAACATTTGACTTCATTTTTCAATATATTCATGGCATTGGAGAGTATTTTGTTCTGACTGCTAGGGGTTAAAGTGATAATACCTATCTTAACTTTCTTTCTCAGAGTTCATTGGTAGGTTATCTGTACATTTGAAATTAATTTCTGTGTGCACACTCTTTTTCTCTGTACGATGTCAGTGACTGTCGTTTTCATCCATGTCAGTAGTGTACTCATGGACCTCAGTTAGCACTATGCTCAAGAGCAGGCAGTGAGAGGTTCACCATGTGTCCTGGAAGCCTGAGGAAGCTGACAACTCTCTGATCTGGGCAGGTAATTTTGTGTATGGTAGTTCGTAGACCCTTGTGATCAGAAGCCTCTTAATTGGGCAAAGGTCTAGCACACTTTTTTGTTTTAGGGCATCTCAATTACTTTCAGTGACCTGAAAATAGTCTGTTCTATAACCAAACCAGAAAATAACATAATTGAGTAGTAAGAAAAACAAAGAACAGTAAACAGAACCCACAAAAACACTGAGCTGGGACTACTAAATGCTCTTTTCCAAAAAGGATAACATTCACTACAATTGTTGTAGTTTAAGTCGAAATGGCCAATGACGAGATGACAGATGCTCTCCCCCACCTCTCACTCCAAGGAGAGGAGAAGGAGAGATAAATAGATTTACAAGTTTAAGAAGGAACTAAACTACTTCAATGAAATATTAATAATAAAATTAAAAGGAAATAATGAAATAGATACAATATGTACAAAACCGTATAAAAATTCCAGGATGACATCACTGGCAGGCACTAGGGAAATTCCAGACTGGACTCAGTGATGGATGGGAACTGAATTCCAAATCTGGAGTCAGGAACACATGGATCAGGATCAAATGCAGCTGAAAACACAAGGTCCTCCTCAGATGTCAGCCACTGAAGCAAGAGACCTGACCCTTTGATCCCTCAGCTTTTATACCGAGTATGGGGCAGATGGGATGGAGTACCCTGTTGGTCAGTTTTGAGTCACCTGTCCTGTCCACTCCTCTCAACAGAAAGTTGGTTCTGTTCTACCTCAAACCAGGACAGCAGTACAAATTAATCGTAAAGCAATATTATGTATGCTAATACAAACTGTGAGGTTTTTGGATGGTATGTGACTTTAAGTTCTTCATTTCAATAAAGCAGGCACAGATCTAAATCCAATGCCATTTTTAAGTCACATGGCAAAAGTGACATGGCAAAAGTCAACTCTACAGAAAAGCTACAGGGAGAAACACAGTACTATATTTTCAGTTATTTCAGTTTTAATGTTAAAAGATTAAAGAATTTCAACCAATATCAGCAGATTTCCTAGCTTTCCTGACTCTTTGTGTTATCAAAAAATACACTATTTCCATATTAGCCTTACAATGTACAAACATATTCCTACTTGTGCTTGCAGAAAGTACAGACCCTATGCTAACGCTGTGAATTATTAAGCAGGTTTATAAGAAGGTCAGGTCAATATACTCCATGACAAATAAGCTGTCTTTCTGTGGAGAAATTATGTGGAGAATAGGAAAGAATCCATTATAGTGAATCTAAAGACACACATTTATGAGAATCTATCAGTAGTTATGAGTCCCTTTACTCATGTGGGAAAGGCCACATAAACTGTTTCAGAGAAGAGACTTCAGAGAGGCTCTCCTTGACTTTACCAAATTAAGCAGTCTAGTATTCAATACCAGGCAATATTTTTGCTCTGAAAATGTATCCAGTGGTGTGTGTCCCTCCCATGAAAGGCAAAGGGTTTTTTCAAGTGCGTAAGATGCATATTCTTGTTATACTGCTCTGAAAATACATTTGCAGGTAAACTGTGTGTAGTATTTACTCCCACTGTATTTCATCAGAGATGTAATGGATGTGGATCAAGAAAACTGATGTTTCTATGCTACAGAAAAGTATGCATACAGAGAAGGTAGGAATTTACTGTTTGCCTTATATCATAGAATCGTTTAGATTGGAAAAGACCTCTAAGGTCGTCAAGTCCAGCTATTAACCTAGAACTGCCAAGTCCAGCACTAAACCACATCCATAAGCACCACATCTACACATTTTTAAAATACCTCCAGGGACTGTGGCTCAACCACTTCCCTGGGCAGCTTGTTCTGATGCTTGACAACCTTTTCAATGAAGAAATTTTTCCTGGTGTCCAATCTAAACCATCCCTGGCGCAACCTGGGGCTATTCCCTCTTTTTCTATTGCTTGTTACTTGGAAGAGACCAACTCCCACCTCTTTTGAGGTAGTTGTAGAGAGTGATAAGTTCTTCTGTCAGTCTCCTTTTCTTCAGGCTGAATAACCCCAGTTCCCTCAGCTGCTCCTCTTACAGCTTATACTCACCAGTTTTGCTAGCCTTCTTTGGACTCGGTCCAGGACCTCAATGTCAAGGGACACAAAACTGAACACAGTATTTGAGGTGCGGCCTCACCAGTGTTGAAAGGCATGGGATGCTGTTCAAAATGAAAAAATCCCACCATAACTTCTTCTTTTTGGAACTATCTCAATTCAGCCAAATTTTTGCACAACAGTTTATATTTCACTAGCTAGAACCATAAACACATCACTATATTTTGTTAGAATGTATTATCAGCAACAGTTACATTGCCTACATATATCTTAATAACTCGAAAAAAAATCTTTACTTCTAAAAAAATTTAAGTGATTTTTCATTTTTCCATAGATAAATGTTTCACCACAGTGTCAATAGGTCTCTTATTACAAGTCACTATGTATACATCATATATTTTTGTTAATCTCCTTCAGTTCCAAATATATTAAATACTACAGACACATTAACAAGGGTTGGTTACAAAAAGCTCATTTTACTGCTATCAATACACATATACAGTTATGTGAATAAAGAACAATTGCTGAACACCAAATCACTTCCACTTGTATGAAATCTAATCTGGGAAGACTTCAGCTATGAACTTTGGAGAAGACATGTTTTTCTCAATACAGAGGATCATCAGATATGAAGCAGTGAATCTTGCTGTGAGGCTTAGCTGGAATTGCAGGTATGTCTAGGAATGCAGACATCTGGAAATCTGAGGGTGCTCTAGATGGGGTTGACAACACCCTTTCCTTGGCCCATGCAAGGTCAGACTGTAATTATACTTGTGCATAATGCTCTTAAACCTATTTACCTTTCAGATTATGATATTTTTCCTTACATTACTTCTTCAAATTACCAGTTACTTGCTTTTGAAATAGAGCTTCTTGACTTATTTATTCTCCCTAACTTTTCTCCTAGAAACTCAGCAAGAATTGGCATCAGCGGGACACACATGTGCTTAAGTACTGGAATCACTGCTTGCACAACATGGCCATTATATAAAATCACTGCTGTCAGAACAGATTATGATGCCATAGATATCCTCACAAATGTAAGCAAAAGAGTGAGACTATACAGGGGAATAGAAGAACCCAACCCTTTTACAAAACTTGTACAATTCACTGTGTGCTGCTTCAAGTCATGGTTATGTTCTCATTTCCCATAGCACCTCTCTACCAAATAAGCGATTACTAGCATGGAGAAAGTCATTCTATTTGCTTATATGCTGTCTGTACAGGTCATTAATTATCAATCAGGATTATTTATATGTCTGAAAATTAAATATATAAATATCATTATTTTGAAAATTATGTTTCCCAGGATGCATACTAAGCTTTATATCATACTACCTTTGTATCAGCTTCCCAAAGTTTGTGTCTGAGACTGAAATCTTGGCGGAGAAATGCATGCATGCACAGGAAAAAAATACAGAATAGATACAATAAAGGAATATTAATTTCTACTTGCTTTGAAAAAGTGAATGATCCACTGATCTTGCTCTAGAACATTTGGTGCAAAATCACTGTCACTGCCTGATCCAAAGTACACGCAAGCAAATTGGAGATTGACTGCTTTGAATGCACTTTGGATCAGGCCATTAGTTTGTCTCCAGTATGACTACTCTCTGCATAAGCAAAGGGGGAGTGTAGGGTGGACAATATCTGACATTTATCATTCTCTGTGTTGACAGGAAATTGCCATTCACTGATCTCTGTTTATTGGTTTCTCTGCCACTGATGTTCTAGTGGATTTTGGGAAGAGAGAACACGTCTGATTTCAGTTTAGATACATTCCTGTCTTTTTTCCACCATTAAAGTTTATAGAACATTCTGTAATCCTGGATAGGAAAATGCTATAGAAGTACAAAGTAGAATACTACGTTTTGCTCAGGTGGGATTTGTGAGCTTGTGCACTTATGGTCTAATGTCAGAAGATCATTTCTTCCCTGTGAAGACAACGTTCTAAGAACTTTTGATATGCAGGTGTTTGACATTCAATACACATTTCTTCTTTGGTCAAAGAAAAATCTCTCTTCAGTTCCCTAGTTTAGCCTTTACTTTTAAAAGCCTAGGTTAATACAATATCTCCAGTATCCTTCTAAAGAAGGTAACAAAGTACATGTCCCCACTGTAGCCTAATGATCACGTAAAAACGTCAATTGACTTTTTGTCTAACTTTCACTTGTCAAAAAACTTATCTCCGGTGAGTTTTTAATTCAAACATACAAAATAATTTACAATATCAGTAAATTCAGAAGAATAATAAAATGTCTAAGTATATTTGATCTACTCTAATTTGATGTTTAGGCTAGATTCTTTATAATGAGCAGTGTTTTGATTTTCAAGGAAGCACAGGTAATATTTTTATTTCTTTCTACTCCTGGAACTCTCTATTCTATGCTGGAGACTCCCAACAATATTGCCTGCATCTACTACAGTTGGAATATGCTCTCCCAAGGATATCACACCTGCCATTGTGATCTCCTTTAAACTATCATTCCCTGATCCAAGTCTGTTTGCACCATGAAAAATCCTTGACAAAGGAAAAGTCATTTCTCTCCAACCTTATAGCAAAAGATCTTTGTTTACTTCCTTATAACTCAATTTTACCCTGATGGTTTTGGGATTGGGTTTTTTTAGTTGGTTGGTTTTGTTGTTGTTTGTTTCTTTTTTTTTTTATAATGTGGAAATTAATTCATTAGAAATCTAAAACTTATAAGATAAGTTCAGCCTATTCTTCTGTGTTTTATTTCCAAGAGTTTTTACCATGGATTACAACCAGGATACATTTGTTTTGCTACAAACATGCATGAAGTGAAAGTATGGCATCTGAGATGGAATACAAGATTATGATCTTAACATGTCAGCAATGAAGATTTATACTGTGATATTTGGTGGTGGTGTAATAATATTGGCTATGGTAATAGTGCACTTAATTGTTCTCCTTATGACTTTATTTTTCAGAACGAGACACTACAGCTAAAGTCGGAAATGGCAACAGTGCTGGCTCAAGAAACATCATCAATTCTAAGTGTGCAAAGTAGGCCTAATAGGCTTCCGCTCCCCCCCTTTTTTTTTTATTTTAAAAAAATCTAACTATCCATTGATTACTTTACAGGTTATAGGGATTACATAAGCATGAAATATTGTGAATGGAATCACAGACAGCAAATGGATCAGCTTGAAGAGGTTTTTGAAAGGAGTAGTAGCTGGCCATCTCAAGGACACCCATTTCCTGAAGGGTCTGAGTGCCAGTATAGCTTACTGTTATTGTTCTCAGAATACTTGATGCATAAAAATTCTCATGTCAGTTTTTGTAAAAAAAAAAGATAAATATGGTTGTTGTCATATGAGTAAAGGTCCCAAATACTTGGGGTTATGAATTATTGTAACAATACTGGGTGATCCGACAATACAATCTTGCGTGAGGAGAAATGGAATGAAGCAGTGACTGCTAAAAATAAGTGGCCTAGGGTTTTTATGGAGAGGAGGGAGCTCTTTGGAAGTCACAAGTTAGCACAGCTTATGGTCATGTAGCATTTCTCTCTTTGACAAATTAGAATGGAGACTAGTTCCTAAGGATCAGCTATAGCTTTCTAAGAAGTAGGACCTATAATGCAATAACTTTACTTGACGTAAAATGTAATGTTAGAGCTGATTAAGTGTAAAAAAACTTGCTTCCAAAATACTACCAAAAGTACCTCAGCAAGCATTACTTTCAGACAGTACTTTTTCAAATTTTCCTGGTGCTGCAGATTTCAGGCTTGTGACACGACTAATTAGGATGCATTTCAGTACAAAAAGGAAGTTAAAACATTTTCAGATTCAGAAAGGGTTTAATGTATTACTGTAATTTTAGTGACCAAGACCAAAATGTAGATCTTTATATGCCTTTTTTGTCCTTTCCTCATCTGGAAGCACTTAAGCTCCCTAACTGCACAAATTTCTACGTTACATTCATCAGCAATTACACTTCTGTCATAATGCACAAAATCAACAATGGGTGGAAAGCATTGCTTTGCAAACTTTCTACTTGCCAGGCTGTCATTAGCTAACCTCAAACATGTTTATTTTTTTTTTTTCTCTACACTTACATGGTTCCTAAATCAAAACATACTGGTCAAACTACCACATAATAACTAAACTCCTGATGGTAAGAAGCCCTAGGACACAACTACCTTAAAAACAAACAAACAAAAAAACCACCACACACACATCAAAACCAAAGCAGTCCTCTGGTTATCTTAGCTGTAAGAACATCTGCTAAAGTAACCCAATAATAATCCTAAAACATCAGGCACTACTAAAAATGTAGAAGAACCACCCTGCCCCCACTTCCCCTATAGCTTAATAATTAGAAAATAGAGTAAGTATCTTCTGTGGATCTGAGTTCATAACCCTCCCTGTTTCAGGCTGACAAAGGGATTTAAGTTCAGTTTGTCAACCTCTTGAGAGCACACTGTAACCATTAGGTTATGGCACAGTCCGAGGTAAATCTTTCACTCCCTCCAGATGACACTATTCCATTTGGTATAAATAATTAAATGAAGAGGGACGTGAATCTGACTTTCCCACATGATTGCCCTAACCACCAGGCTATAGAGTCAATCTCTTCTCCCTTCTTTTTTCCCCAGCCTAGTTAATATTTAATTGTTTACACAAAGTGGAACAGTTTTAATAGGAGAGAAATTCTGAGAGATAGAATTCCCAGTAAGCCAACACTTGGGAAACTTTTCTGAGAAATGGGAGATCTACCACCAAATCCCAGTCTCAAAACACGGAATCAAGACCACTTTGTAGGGTAGGCAAGAGCACCTTCTAATTTTGAAAAATGAAGCATTACCCCTAAATATTCATTATGGGTATTTTTGAGAGAAATTATTACTGTGGCTTAGGCACCAAACTGCAGGAGATGGCCACCGGTTGCAAATCCTAGCTGGAACAAAGGGGACTGCAGGATTATGGATGATCATCATGTCTATTTTTAGCACTTCCTATCACTTATCTTTCCTGGTTTGCCATTCAGCTCTTTGCCTTCTGCATACCTTATCTTCAGACACCTAACGGAGCATGTGCTCATAAAGCATTCAGACACTGAAGCCAGAGTGCCTGACTCCATAACATGGGGTGATGCTCGTGAGGCATAGAAACAGGGCAGCCAATTTGAGATTTATAAATCAGTCTTCAATATATTTGCACTGAAAACTCCTTTGAATTTTCTTTTCTCAAAGCGTTCCTCAAATTAGGTTTGAATTCTGGGGCAGAGGGCAATACCAGTGGGACTAGAGCTGTTTTACGGAATATTTTACAATTCAGATGGATTGTTCTGTGGGACACTTTAGTAGAGCTGCTGCTGTCAGCTGTTCAGGAGTGGATGTTTTTGCGATGTGGAAAACAAACCCCTGCAAGCTTGCTAACACTTTGTTGTTTGCCCCTTAGGCACATCTGGCAGAGAGACTGCTGCTGCTGACACGAACTCTCAGGTCTGATCTCGCTGCTCCCAGGATGAAACAGTTAGGTAAATCTGATGTGAGGGATCAAGAGTCAGCTTGAAACACAAGGAGAAATTGTCTTTTTCTGTGAAATATTTCTATGAAGTGAGACCAGAAAAAGTAACCACACAGGGATTGGATGATATTTTTTACAGTAGGGACCAGTGAGCTGTCTTCCGTCTCCCACCACTTTCATCCTTTCTTTCTCTCTTTGACAAGGTCTGTAAATATGTCAACTAATCTCAGAAAGTAGTGCACAGAAGACTCATTCAAAAAGGTCAAAAGGTCCACACACTCTTTTGTGTTAATATTATTCACATGCTTCATTTTTCAAGTTATTTCCTAAGTCCTCCTTTGAATGTTCTCTTTTCTCATTCTTTCCCCAAGCCAAAAGGTATACAATAACTCAGGTATTTAAAATACAAGAAAAAAGTGCATGGTATCATTTACACAATTTGGAAGGACTACTGGCACCGTGAAGAGACTTAGGATGCAGTGAGTGCTGAAAAAAAAAAAAAAAGAAAACAAAAGAACATATATTGTGAGACTTAATCTAACTGGTGCGTTTTCTTCAGTTCAAGTCTGGCTACAATTAGTTCACAGGCACACATGCTCTGTAGTGAATCATAATAAAGTCATTTTATGAAACCTAAGCTTCAGCCCCACATGCAACCTTAGTCCAGTTTCACAAGGTCTTCCTCAAATTCTCATATATTTTTGACCCTACAGAAAAAAAAAAACAACCAACCAAAAACCACATTCACCAAAAACCCAACATAAAAGAGAATATAATTTCTGTATGAAGTACTCTTGCTCAATCCTTTCAGGCTTGCTGTACTGAAAAGAGTCTAATCTACTTTTCACATAATTCCAGCAGACTTTATGGCAATTGAATGCTGTTATCTTCTTGCAAGAGCTTCCTCTAAACTCCGATCACTCTAGTCTTGTCCAATAAATCATTCCTCATTTCAAGTGGTTTTGAGGTCATATCCTCAAAATTGGCCTCAATCTATTCTGTCATTTTACCTACAAATGCTGACCAGAAATGCCTTACTCAAGTTTTTGACTCTCACAGACAAGATATTCAAGAATCATTTTGACTTCTTCCAAGTCCATGAAAGCTGTATATGAATAATTTGCTGACAGTTCCATCATGTCCTGGAATCTCCCACCTGATAAAAAAACATCCTATTCATTCCAGTTTCAAAGAAGCTTTCTGGCAATCTAGGGAGCATAGGGCCCAAATTTTCTTTTCTAGTGAGTGCTCAATGTCTCAGTGTATCTTGGTTTTGCTGTCTAAAAACTCATTCTTAAGAAGAGAATTGGGCCTTCAGTGAAGCAGAAAGATGCATCACTTGACATATCTATTGACCCAAAAACTGGAGGAAGGTGCCTGCATCTCTTGCAGATTTGCCAGATTTAGCTGTAGCTTTTCTGTACAAGCCTGTTTCCCCTCACCTACTTTGTTTTCCCTACGAAACAGACGACTTCAGAAACAGCATATCAAAATCCATACTTCCAAAAGCCATACGTCTTGTATCTCATCTTAAACGCAACCTTATTTTTGTCTCTCTTTTTTAACTGTGGATGAGAAGGCAGAACCCAGAGATGCCCCTGCACATTTTCATCACTTTCCCTGGATAACCCTGTGCTCCCGGCACATCTCGGGGCCACTGGTGGTAGGTCCAAAATACAGCCAGTACTAAGCTGCTTATAAAGCTTTCAGAAAGGGCTCTCCTATCCCTTTTCAGGCTCCACCTCTCCACAGGAATGTTTGATTGGAACTTCAACTCCTTGGTTTAATTGCTGACCTAATGTTTGGGAAGAATACAAGACCTGCCCAGCCTTCTAAATAGTACTAATTTCCTGGTTGATACTTTCTACATTTACCTCAATAGTATGAACTGTTTCAACCATCACAGGTAACGCTAATTATTCCTACACAGCCTATCCTATATAGCTTATTCCTACATAAGCAAAAGCTAATTATTCCTGCAGAGACTACCAGATCTTTCCTGATAGGTTGTGTCCATACACTAATTATTGCATACAATTACAGAAATATTGGATGGAAATATTCATTAAATCTAAGAAACCTCATCAAATTTAGAAAAATAAAAGCATATATTGTTCCTGAATCAAAATAAACATGAAATTTTTAGGGCAAAAAATAAGAATAACATTTAGTTAGTAACAGAAAAAAGTCAATAAGCCTAGCAATCCTCCACCAGCATTGAAGAAACAAGAAGTAATTAATTTCACAGTGCTGCTTCCCTCTCACGCTTTCCTGTATCTTCCTCTTCTCACCTTAGCTCTCCTATCAATCTCTTGCCTTTCAGCACTCCATACACACACACAGACAATACATTCCTTCAGGGCAGCGCACAATTCCCTTACCTGTTTTGACAAGAAATGCACATTGAGTCACACGCCAGAGGCCATGGTTACACGAAAGCCACAGGTCAATAAAGATCACTTACATTTCCTATGAGCTTTTTCATCCTCTTTTTCCCCTCCAGGAGCCAAGACCTCAGAAAAGAAAGAAAGAAATGTCAAGGGCCCCTTTGTCAAGTGCTTAAAAAAATCCCCCAAACCCACCATTGGATGCCCCCTTCAACCTCTTGTTACCTTGCCTTAAGGAAAGTGGCCTTTTTCTCTTGGCCTCCTTCACCTTGAAGGAGTTCTTCATCCCTTCAAGAAGTTGGTCACTGACTTATCTCTCTCCCTTGATGATGTACAAGAAAGTAGAAGATATTAGTCGGTATTCTTTTAAAACTGTCTTTTACAAGGAAGCCAATAAAGTGATCTACATTGTATCACAGTTCAACATATCTGACATCTGTTCTGTAATAAAATTCACTTCATACATATGCTTCTTCAAGCTCATACATATGCTCCCCACAAGCATCCCCCAGCTGCTCTTCTGAGATTTTTGTAACTTATCTATAGTATTATACTAGATGTATTTAAGTAGGTATTCTATCTTTTCTTTTTAGTCTAGTAACTACTTTGAGCAACTCTGCTTGGTAAAGATAGTACTGTAAACTACACCAGGGCTGCTTGAATATCTCAAGAATTTGCTCGTTTTCTCTAGGAGTGAATGTCAGGGACTCTGTTATTCTGTTTCAGACTTGGTTTCCATAAACCTGGAAGAAATCATGTTCCTTTCACACAAGTGCTTGTGGTAAAAAAAAAAAAAAAATTTAACACATTGAGTATATGATTCACAGAATCTTTAATAGATTAAAACAACGCAAAAACCTGAAACGAGTCAAAAATTATAGTCTCTCTGAACCTTTCACTGTGAGGGCTATACATTCTGAATACCAGATATAAGTAATGCAAATCATTGAAAAATACAGGTGTATTTTTATAGTATCCATCCTAGTATTCCTTCTGTGACCACAAAAGGTGCATGTTCATAATCATGTTGAACTGGATCAGCAGTAAATTTCTGAAGCAGTCTTTCCAGGTTTCCTTGCTAACTGTGATGTGGTTTACTCTTCTGAAGGCATTTCAGAGCATACAACCTGGATTTCTCCTAGAAGAAAGTGCACCAGAAGACACACTGCAGGAACATCCCCAATGCACTCCAGCTGCAAATGAACACAGAGGTAGTCTGATGTAAAGATACTTCGGTGTATATTGCATAGAAGCCCACATTAGCTGTTTCACTTTATAGATCTTCTAGTAGTTCACGCTATTTGCTAAAGGAAATATTTTTTTATATTTGCGCATATAGACACCTTTTGGTCTCATTCACATGTGTGCCGACAGAAAACACATATGTTAATAAATCTGTGACAGCTGAGTTGAACCTTGCACATGAAGGATTCACCCCAATATTTGTGGAGTAAATTCTTACCCAGGAAATATTGTCACTTATTCATTAACCCTTGGTTTCATAGTCATGATAGTGATGATGCTAGTGTATTTAGCAGAATTTATCTCCTTTTTTGATGTTAATCTACGAGAAGCACAGTCTGCATAAGGACCTCTTAGAAGCAAAGTACCTCCTGGACTGGAAACCGGAGTTTCTGCGCTTCTATTTCTACAGTTTCATTACATTTATTTTATGAATGAAAGTTAACCTCACAAAGTAGATGCACAATACAGTCCCATCTATTATAAGGTAGTTTTATGTAATTTTGATAGGCATCCAACATCAGAAATGCCAGCAAAGTATCTAATTATCACACATATGAATATTTGGTGAATAAAAGTAGCTAGGACCAGTACAGACTGCTTATTTCCCCACTGTACATCAAACTCTCAATATGACATAAACCAACTGAAAGTTAACTTGAATACTTCACAATGTACTGCAACAGAAAATATTTAACACAGCTGCTACATAAAAGGATTTTCTGAGAGTTCTACAGTGATGTCTCAGATCAGACTTTCCATCTCCATGAGAACAGCAATATGTGGTACAATCATTCCATACCAATTAGCATACATCTCTTCATTAGCTGCCAAGTTTTCAAGACAATTCACAAGAATTTAATTTTTCTAGTACTGAAATTAAGACATATTTGATATCAACTGTCTGAGCCTAGAAGAGGGGTCTTGTCCTGTTGGGAATCTGAACAAGGTGAAGACAAAGAAATCTACGATACTTCCCAATAGCTCTTGACAGGTTCAGTAGTGCTAGCAGGCAATAGCAGCCTGAGGAGATACCACTGGGAAGCCTGCTAAAGCATTCATCCAGAAAAAAACACAGTTTCTCCCGGGAAAAAAAAGTCTCCTTTTATTTTGAGTGTGTGTATTTTGTTGCCATTCCGGTCTGTGATCTGATAACGCAACTAAATCTACGGACAACATACCAGATTTTTACAATGAAGTATTCAAAATAAAAGAGGACATGAAACACTGCTATCTAGCAATTCTGTATACCATTAAAACAGTCAGAAATAAACAAGTTCCAGTGAGAACATGTGTCTCGAGTACACTGGATACTTGTTTCATAGTGACCCAGGAGAAAATTCTTAAGAGGGAAAGATTATTTTAATTAGAACAGTCATAATTACTCTTTGGAATACTGCCTTGTAGGGTTCCTATGATAGCTTACCAAATACAATACCATATCCTAAATACTGAAATGCCTGGTTATCCCACATCTATTAATAGCATTGCAAATTTCCTTAGATAACTGAAGTCCTGATTATCTGAAAGATAGACTGTCTCATCCGTTTTCAGTCTCGTTACAGATACCAAGACTTGAGCAAAGGAAAAAAAATACATTGTGCCTTGTGAAAGGCTAGAGTTAAGTTTTCTCCTGATTAGAATGAAGCGCCTCTCTCTGTTAAGACCGGGTTCAAAGGGGAAGTATATTCAAGACTCCATCATATCCAGCTCTGCAAAACACAGAATAAGATGAGAAAATGAGTGTGTCCAAAACCAGTACAGGGTTGAAAAGTTATGGAAAGTATTCATGCAGTTTACTTTGACTAGCTTAGTGGCTTGATTAAATATGGTTTTAATACTCACTCATTTGAGATGCTTACTTCCTTATTTTAAGCAAAAAGGAAAGAAAAACAAAACAGAAAAAATAAGTCTTGAGACAGTGAATATGTTTTCTTCAAGGCTGCAGGAACAGGCTGTTAAAGGCTAGGGTCTGGTTTCCAGAACCTAGGCAACTATTCCTATTTCCACTAAATCAACTCCCCATTATACTACCATAAATCCAGAGTAACTCAATCGATTGCAGTTGTAAGCTAATGTAAGTGAGGTCAGATGTGTGTGCAATAGGTCTCTAAACAATGCTTTACTTGAAAGGTAATGAAATAATTTTGTAAATTGTTCCCATTCAATTCTGGATCAATTGAACAAAGCCATTTAGTATGGTTTATGTATTTTTTGATCAGAGAAGAGAAAACCAGAATAAAGTAACCCATTTGAATGTTGCTATTCTTAAACACCTTAAAATAATAATTTTGTAAGCACAACCACCACTAACCTCTATACAACAGAAATTTCTAGAGTAGGTCTTCACAGAAATTCAGCTTTGATTTATTGTACCATAACGGTTACATCTTGTTATAAGAAAAAGAATTTCTTCCCAAGGTCTCCAATCATTGACCCATAAGTCATGCTACCTTACAAACTCTGTTTCAAGAGATGCATGAAAAGTGGTCAAAGGGAGCTGCAAGTGTTACAGCCTACTAAGGAAATTCTATTTTTATGATTGAAGGGTTGCCATTGATGCACTAGAATACTGAATATAATTGGTAAATATTCAATTATATGTTGAATATAATTGTTAAATTCACATAGCTAAAGATAGAAGCAGTAGTTGCTACGTCTTTAATTCATATAGCATAAACTTTAATGGAAACGTTTAAGCCCTGTATACACTTCGCCAGGATCTAGATACGGAACTGACTGACTTACATAAAATTGATCTAATTGGTCCCTGAGAGGTTCACCTGAGAAGTTGCCTCTTCTTACCACTCTTAGCATTGTCTTCAAGGGCTTTTGATTTAAGGCTGATTAGAATAGACAAAAATGTATTTTAGAACCCAAAGGGTTTAACACAGAAATGCGTCAAACGTTTGCAATCCCTTGATCCTATCATTTTGTGTTTCATAAGGGATCCCTTTTGAGAAGGGTTTGTGTCCCGACATATTTGGAAACGTTCCTTGACAGAACAAGTTCTTTGAGGACATAAATCAAAACTACAGCTGCTCCCCTAAAAGCTGTCAGTGATAATAGCATCAGAAATTGGATTTAAAAAGTCCTGTTGAGAGACAGTATGTCCATGTCTATATTCAAAACACACAAATTAGCAGAGAAACCCTTATTCCAAGAGCGGGAATGGACAACGAGGAGATATAATAATGCTGTTCAGCATACAGGAGCCCAGCTCGGGAGCTTTCCCAGAGCAGAACTCCTCTCGCTTTGTGTAAACCTGAGTGTGCTTCTTTGAATAATGTAAGCATAAAACACTAACATATTCTGGAGTGGTATGAATAAAACCTAACTGTGATTTCATCCAAGAATGGATAGGACAAACATATCCATTTGCTCCAAAAACAGTGATCTGTGGTATAGCAACAAAGGAGAAAGAATTTTACACAAAAGTGATAAATATGTAACTTGGGATTTCCAGGTGACAGTTTGCTTTGGCTCCCTCCCGCTGTACTGTTTTTTGATTTTCAGAAAAGGGTTGCAAAAACCTAGCAGTGATTTATATTTATTTACTTTGAAGGGGAAAAATGTTGAAGCCTAAACAGACAATGCCAGACTAGGGCTAAGTTTATTCTCTTTAGTTTCATAGTAGTGCTCACTGGTACACTACTTTCAGTGTGAATCAATTTTTCAGCTATTTCTCAGTACTGTTGGCAACTACACCACCACTATTACGGCTAATACGCACTTGGCCATTACCCATCAGTTTTATTTTTCTATTTTACCTTGTGTGATCCTATTTACCCAAGCAGCAAAGGTTTTCAGGGGAAATTTTGCTTTGACTTATATTGATAGGAGACATAATGAGAAGCTTATTTATATGATATATTACCACATTCACTTATATTTCTATTTACTTTGTCAGAGTATCATAAACATAATGGATAACAAAATAGATTGTTGTCATAAACATTTAAATATCAAAATCTGAACATCCACCACAGATAAGAAATGCAGGTCCTGAGCTGGGTTGCGCCCATGACAAGTAGCTTTATAGGATATCTTTGGCTTTCTACTCACACAGCTACCTAGGAAGGGTTGGACATGCTGCATATAGACCATGCAGTTGATTTGCATTGCACTTCAGATACAGCTTGGAATTTTCTCCATGCCCTTACAAAGTCTGGCCTCGGTATGCCACATCACTGTTATTACTGAGCTCTATTGTGAAGCAGCTGTGTGAACGGGACTGCTAAGCCCTTTAGTCTCCCCTGTATCACTCTCCCCTCTATGTTAGCAATGGCTAGAAAAAAAGCCCATACCCACATCATGCCCTGCTGCAGCTGCTCAAGCTCCTTCTCCCATCCTCTCCTCTCTTAGCAGATAGCTGTTTACCTCTAGGAAGTATTCCTGCCTAAGGCTGATTGCCTCTACACTAGAAGTAATTTTACCTGTGTTAAGGAACATGCTCTGCTCTTCTAAGATAAAAAAACAAGCATGAAACATACATTTGCAAAAATATCCATTATCTGTGTAATATTTATAGCACAGACAGCTTTGCTGTAAGTTTTAGGATAAAAAAAAAGAAAAAGAAAAAAGAACTTTTACAGATAAACTATCCTTTACACCTCTATTTGTTTAGTATTTATCAGAATATATGAAGTCAGGAGGATGAAACAGATTGTTATCCTTAGCTATGATGTATGCTTTAGGCTCAGAATCAGCAAGTTGATAAAAATAGTTATTTCTGAACACATGGACCATCCGAATTCTACCTTATATCTTCAGGGTCACAAACCAAATGCTCATTTGTTACCCAAATGGAGATTCATTATTCTGACTGAAACAAACAGGATTACTTGTTTATCAAATCAAAAGTAATCTATTTTTTTATTTACCAATATATTACATTGCTGAGCAAAGAATTATCTTTCCATTGTTTATACGCCTCACTATTTAAGAGGATTATTATTGTAGAATAATCATCTTGCTTTAATTACCAAGAGCAGAACCACATCATTTTATTAATTTTCGGATTTATGCCAAGTTGGAAACAGAATGTAAAACACAGAATCAATCAGTAGCTGACAGCAGCTTTGTTAACACTTCTACAAACTCTTTATTGGAAAAAAAAAAAAAACACACCCACAAAACTAAAGGCAGTAGATTAATATTTTTTTTTAAATAACTTAGCAGTCTCAGCAAATAATACAAACGTACATTCTTGCACTGTACATACCTGAGGCACAAAATGCAAACGCATCTTTTCTTGATTACTAAGAAGCCAAAGTGACAAAATATTTCACTGGATTAGTGGCAGGGGTAGTGCTGCATACTGCATTGCCCAGAGCAGAAGGCAGGAGTGCAGCCAGCCCACACGCAGCGGCTGAGTCAATCTTTGCCATTTTCAGATTCCAGAAGGAACAGACCAACTTCAGCAGACCTCAAGAAACAGCCATGATTAAGTTAATGCTGATTGCCAGCACCTGCCAAAGCAGTTAAGCAAACACACTTGTTTTACTAATCCTTCAACTTATCTTTTTCAGGTGGTGGTTGCATTATCTAGGAAATGTGGGTCTCATCCTGCACGTGACTCAGCTCAGGAGACCACTTTCTCCTCTGGTGTATTCAAATTGGTGCAGTGTCCTGTTTGATACATCTGTATTACCAGTTATGGGATCAACAGTGACCAAAAGCAAACTCTAATAATTGGGGACTACAGTTAATATGCATATTTGTTTAACGGCTAACCAAATAGGTCTCTAGTACTATTGTGTTTAAAAAGAATAAGTATTATCTTCAATAAGCAGAAATCAAGCTACTAACTCAAATGACAGCATCCTATTATATACCTTTAAAAACAGAAAAAGCAATGGGTATAAAGACTTGGAACCATGAACAAAACAATTTTTTTTCCCCATTATTCTTTCTTGGCCCAGTTCTAAGTCTTCCTCAATCATTAGGTGTTTGGAAGGGCACATAGAATTCAGGATTGATGCCTTTTTCTCTGTTTCATAAAATATTGCAGACAGCCTGCAAAAGACAGCATTTCAGTAGCTTACTAAATCCTAGCAGCTCCATTTCTACTGGCTGACTCTGAGGAATTGATGTAATTGCACATATCTTCAAAAAGGAAGACATTAAAAATCCAGTACTTTTTGATCCTTAGTTTGTGTCTTCTCCTGCTGTATTATATACATACAGGACAGAGACAAAAGTTGAATTTTTTTTTTTTTTTTTTTTTTATGTTTGGCTTCAGCTCAAACCCTATAAGCCTCAAGAAGTCCATCAATCAAGGCTGGACTATCTCAGGTTTAAAAGGCAACCACTTAAAAGAGGATGGTAGTAGATGCTGCAGGCTTTGCTTTTTCAGCCATTTATGCACTCCTCAAACCTCCAGCTCTCTTTTAAAATTCAGAACAAATTAATTAAATTAGAAGCAACAAGATCTTTTTCTACATAAAAAGAAACTATCCTTTAAAATATGAGAAATAGTGATGTTGTGCAGTGAAATCCCCTAACAACCTCCAAAATGCTGGTTTCTACCTCTTTTTCCAGAGCCATCTAATATGTACTTTCAGCTAAACATGAAAACCTGATTATGCTTAGTATTTTAAAACGTTAAGAAAAATGTTTACCTCACAGTCAGAAAATTAAGAATTATAAAGGATTTTTGTTCCATAAAATTAGGAGGTTTTTAAGTCCCTGTTACTGTTTATAAACTACTGACTGAAAGTTAAAACTGAAGTTTGTTTTTTAAAAGATGTTTTCTTCAACTGATGCTTGTGCTCATTGATTTGTTATTTTATGGTTGCTTATGATTGTTGGCTGCTAGCATTGATTTGTATATGCGATATAATAAGAAAGAAAAAATAATTGAAGCATTCTTTTCTGATTAAAAAAATAATATATGATATTTGCAAAGAGATAGAGGATTAAGAATTTGTAATTCAAGGCCTCCTAAATTTGATGGTGTAAGATAAGGTCACCTTTGTACTTCTGATCCAGTCCTTGAAAATATCATATTCTGGGAAAGTCTGTTTAGTAGTAATCAAGCAAACCAAAGGTATAATGAAGAGACCTGAACAAATAATTCACACTGAATAATTTACTCAAACATTTCGAGTACTGGAGTGTTAATGAACAGATTCCTTGAATTTTATTTATTCAGAAATACTCTATATATTGTTTTTACCTGTGTACATCAAAAGTTCACTAAGTGTGTCTGGTTTAAAAAAATCAATGCTAAACTACAGTTAATTGTATAAACTCTGTATTATTTTTTTCTGATTCTTCATTAAAGCAAGAAAATAGTGAAACACCTGTCATTAAAAACAGAATTAAAACAAAATACCTGGGATATTGAACCTCTTATCTAGTATGTAAAAGTAAGGAGCATTAGAAAAAGGCATTTGTTTTCTCTTCAGCAATGATGCCCTTAGTCGAGAACATTATTCCTGAACAGGAAACAGTAAGATTCACTCTTGCAAGATTTGAATTTGGAACTCTCTTACCACGTGTCTCATCATGCAGGTGTCCATTTGCTTTCTTCAAAAGGTTCATTTGTGGGTTTTTTTTAGAAGAGGAGAGGAGAGGAGAAGAGAGGAGAAGAGAGGAGAGGAGAGGAGATTTAAAAGGGGCCTACAATGATCATATAGTCCAACCATATTTAAATACCTTTGTGCCAGTGTTGAAAACACAGTTCTCCTCTCTTATACGAAGCATTTAATATTCCAGCTCTTTTATTAACTTTACTGGTATGAAGTTTTGACTAGCGATTTTGTTGCGATGCACAGTTAGTTGTGTAGTGTGTAATGATTGTTAATGCCCCATCCCTGGAAGTGTTCAAGGCCAGGTTGGATGGGACTTTGAGCAACCTGGTCTAGTGGGAGGTAACCCTACCCATGGCAGGGGGGGTGGAGCTGGATGGTCTTCAAGGTCACTTCCAACTCTAAACCATTCTATGACTCTATGATCAGTTTCTTATTTGATTGTATAACGAATACAGTAAGACCAAGTTTAAAAAAAAAAAAAGGTCTTCCAGCTAAATCCAGCAATATCTGCTATAGGTGACAAGTATCTAATTTCTTCGATGTGGTTAAATTTATCTTTTCTTACATTTATATATATATAGACAGTTGTCAAAAACAATGCTTCACCTTACACAAATATCTACAAGCTACATTCACCATTGTGGAGCAAAAAGACTTGCCCATGTTCCCAGCTGGATTTTGAGCCTATACTCAGCTCTCTGTCTTAGAGTTTATATTGTTGTTGGTAAATAGACTAAAGCTATATCAAGTTATGCAAATAAGTGACTTCTACTCATCTGCTGCACAGACAAATAAATGCAGGTTTAATTTCTTGTCTCTCTTACACCAAGAGGGACAAAACTGAGTCTTATAGCATTAAAATATTGTTCTAAAATAGTAATTATTGAGCATCATCACATCTTTCTCCTACAGAAAATTTTATGGATTGTTTACAGAGAGGCAACACTTTATTAAAACTGGTGGATCTCTTCTATATGTGTCCAACTGATATCTTGTGACAAGACATTGAGATATGAATGAACATTTAACATTCATTGTATGAAATTCTAGAAGTTAGGCCCAAATTTGCTTATGTTTAAAGGCAAACATTCTCTCCCCCATCCCCACCCCTACTTATTGAATTATATAGAAATTATTTTGCTAGAAAAGTATGAGACGAAAATACCAGCAAATCAGGTGGCACCGATATACATACTTAAACACATGGAAGTGGAGAACATTTTCAAATGATTATGCTGTTGCCTTTACTTAGTGATAACAAAATGGACGCTAGCATTCAGATGTTCAAAATACTAACATCTATTCAATACAGAAACCCAAAAGATTAGGTTTCTATAGTCTTTGCTAAGGCTTTAGAATTTTAACAGGATGTTCTTAATTATGTAGAAATAAAAACTATCAATCATCTGAGGAGAAGCTATGCAGAGAAAAGTTACAGTCACATTGGATTGCATTTAGATTATGTCTTTAGCCTCTTTATCCTTGAAAATACTGTGGTTTTATTTATTCAAAGAAAACATATAATAAAAATTAAATAGTTAAAAAATAAAAGCAATCCATACGGAACAGTGTCCTCATTAAGGCTTTATATAGTATTCTTTCCTTTTTCCTCCTTTTTTTTTTCTATGTGTTTTTTTTTTTAATTGCATATATTTTATCTGGTTTATTACTATTGGACTCATTACCTAACCAAAAAAGCCGATTAATTCCTAAAATTACATTTTAAATTTCTCTTTGGAGGTCACATTGAATTCTATTCTGAAAATTCACCTTATGGTATTTCACCTTAGTGGTATTACTTAACTTCAGAATAAATAATGTTTTGGTTTCAGCTTGAGGTCTTGATTAGGAGATGAGTTCTATTTAACAGTATAGGACCCATTTCCTGTTCTGTCACAGATTTTCTGGTCAATCACTTATATCCACTCAGGCCCAATCTGATGAAATGAGCTATGGAACACTTCCCAAGTTCCTGAGGGACTCAGTATATCATTTTACTGGCACATATAAAATGGGGAAAATAAGCATCACCTCTCAGATAAGGTGTAAACATTCATTAAATATTTTAAATTGTTGCAAGATTATTAAGATACAAAATATTATAGGACTGATTTTAATATTTAGTGTGCAATGTAGTGTGGGGGTTTTTTTCCTCTTTCCCAATCCCTTTATGAACAAGAAGTCCCTTCAGCTATTCATAAAGGGACTGTAAATCCACATGACAAAACAGGTAGTTGAATTTATGGTAAAAGTTGAAAACATTGCTGCTGCTGCCTTCTCTATAATCCTGTTCTCTAATACAAGAAAAATATGTGAACCTCGTTAAGCCTGTAGGGACTGTATATTCCCTGTCTTTGCTAGAGAAACAAGCAGCTGGAGAATAATTACTCATGGAATGGTTTCTAAGGAAAGACTATTATTTTTTTTTAATTCAGGGAAAATTATTTCAATTTTATATAAAAAAATCAATATACCTGTTACTAAAAATATTTTCCTCCTGCTATATATTTAGCATATCTGAAGATGCACAGTTGTTTTTGCTGTCATCATGGACCTAGTAGAGTTATTTTTTCCCTGGAAAAGTGGTTCTTATTTGGTTTATCTACCAAACCATCATGCCCTTTCCTTGGATAAGGGGTGACAGTGAAACATAGGAAACTATATGCAACAAACACACACTTCTTCTTCTTTCATGTTCATTTTTTAAAACTCAGCTAGTTTTTAAAACCAAACTAGCAAGAAATGTATTTGACCACCACAATTTTTATCACCAATAATTCATCTACCATCCAAACAATTAGACTACCAATAAAGTGACACAGAAAGCTAATGTAATGAGATTTAAAAATGTTTTTAATACTTAAACTACAAAGTTGCTCTAAAATGGGCCACAGTATTATGACAAGCTTTCTCAGTCCTTTAATTTTTTCTTCATGTATGTGCAGTCACAATTTGTTCAGTTCTGCATGCTTTTGAAAAATATTTCCACTGACCTAACTTTGGGTTGGGATGTAAGGCAGTAGCTGTGGAGCTAGACACCCCTAAGAATGTATACATATTTTTTTTTTTTTGTTAAATAAAACTGACAGGTCTCCAGGCAAAGCAGTTCAAGACTGATTTCTGCAATACAGTACTGCAACTCCTCAACAGGTGTTCCTAACACTTACAGTATATTCATTAATCCATGAGAATACTGGTCAAAATAAAATATTGCTTTAAGCTTTATGAACCCAAAAAGTGTTTCTTGAAATTTTGTTACTGAAATGTGCTCCATGGAAGAATACTTGAAAAATACCACGGTGCTTTGCCAAGTTTGCCTTAGTGAGTGCACAATTGACGTGTGGGCCACAGTGATTATGCTGTGTATAAGGAAAGACTTTATAACAATGAAATAATTGAAAATCAGTTCTTTGATATTCATGGAATTACCCTCTGCTCTTTTGTGCTGCTTTCATGCCAGTGTAACTGCAGGGTAGGTAAGGGATGCACGTAAAATGGATAGTGTGGAAAACACCATGTTTTCAAAGACCTTTGCAACTTGGTGTCAACTGCAGTTTCATCATTGCCTGTACCTGCAGCCATCAAAGCCAGTTCAGCCATGTTTTCAGTTCCCAGAAGTGATGGAGAAAACAGTGTCTGACCCAGTACTGAGGAGCTGTTTTTGATATTTGGCACTGCTAACGATGGACATGGTAATGATACAAAAGAATAAAGCTTCCCACTCTGAGCGAAACATTTGGGGCGCTCAACTGAATCCATTAAAAGAACTTGAGCCCTCTGAGAAGTCTCAGATGCGGTATGATATTATTGTTCTTGAAAAGTCAAGGAGGTGTTTTCTATTTTCTCCCTAAAGCACAAGAAAAGGAATTAGCAGAAGTTCAGTAACAATAGTATGTGTGTTGCTTTCTCTACCATAAACGTTTGTTTTCATCATTTTATTTTCAGATAGCAGAGAAAAGCCCAGCTGGGAGATAGGCAGGGAGTCAAACAGGAAAAGGGATCCCTGGAGGGTTAGTGATGTTCAAGCAGATGGGGGAGGAGGGAAGAGAGACCAGGAGCAGATGGGAGGGGGGAAGAGACCAGAAGCAGAGCAGATGTGGGGGTGGGAGGGGGCTAATTTTGGTTAAAGACAAAGGAGGACAAATATGAATTAAATTTGTAATTTACACTTAGAATCTTCTTTTTCCAATAAACACACTTTTTGTGACTTACACTAGAGGAAAGTTTGAATAGCCTGCAAAATATAAAAGATAGAGCAAAATAACATCAATGGCACTTGAGCAAGCACTAGAAAGGGGAGAGGTCTGTAAGAGTTTCTCAACCATGAGCTTTTGTCTAGAAAAAACTGGAAACTGAAGGTTTCCACCTGAACTGTATTCCTCTGCACAAAGTACACATTTGGAAAGATATGCAGTAGCAAAACAATAAAGAGGAGGCTTATATATGTGGTTAATAAATGGATCTTTGAATTTCCTGAGTTAAAGCGGAGTAATAATAAAATTTGAGTTACCGCCATGAGGGAATTACACACAGGTCTTCCCTAAATAAATAATAAAAAGGTATAACCCATGTTCACATGCAGAACATTTTCATTTCTGATGAAACCATCCTCTATATTCTGTCTGGTTCTATATTTTAAAGTTGCATTTTGTTGCTGTGCTTCCTGGCAGGGTGTATGGGTTGTGAGTGAAGTCTGACTGAGAATGCTACAGCTGAAAGTTAATTAGTGTGTTGGCAAGCTGTCAGCTAGACTTTTGTCTGTTTGCTTTTCGTACAGAAATGAATGAGAGTGGATTCCAGAGGTGTCTGAGTACAATTAAGTATCTCACTCTCTAAAATAAATATTTTATATTACTGCACGCTTTTAGAAATCAGCCAGAATGCAACCGTTGATTGTATTTTCCACTGATATCCTTAAGTGTAAATATATGTAAGTAGGTGAAAAAGAAGTATTGTAATTGCATTTGTTTGGTGAAGCATAAAGGGCCATATTCTGTGTAATCCACAAACCTGCTCCAGGTTTGTAGAGGAATACTGGAGATCAGATTCTGACCCAGATTAATTGGGCCTAATTTAGTTGTGGATTATACAGCAGCCGAGTATGCGTAGAATCATAGAATCTTTTAGTTTGGAAAAGACCTTTAAGATCATCACTTCCAACCGTTAACCTAGCACTGCCAAGTCCACCACTAAATTATGTCCCTAAGCATCACATCTACATGTATTTTAAATACGTCCAGGGATTGTGCTCAACCATTTCCCTGGGCAGCCTGTTTGACAACTTTTTCAGTGAAGAAATTTTGCCTAATATCCAATCTAAACCACCTCTGGTGCAACTTGAGGCCGTTTCCTCTTATCCTACCGCTTGTTACATGGGAGAAGAGTCTGACACCCACTTGCTCCAACCTCCTTTCAGGTAGTTGTAGAGAGTAGTAAGGTCTCCCCTCAGCCTCCTTTTATCCAGAACCCCAGTTCCCTCGGCCACTCTTCATAAGACTCATGCTTGAGACTCTTCACCAACTTTGCTACCCTTCTTTGGACGCACCCCAGAACCTCTATGTCTTTCTGGGCCCCTCACAGAGGCCCAAAACCGAATCCTTTTTGTTAAAAGATTTTCCAATTCAATACTGAAAAACTGCTAGAAATCTTAGAATATGAAACAGTCTAGAGCCAGTAATAAGTCTTCACCCACAGCAATAACCATGCATCTGACAAAAGACTGGCTAGATTTCACAACTCAAAATTAAAGTGAGAAGCCTGGAGTGGGTGCAGCAGTGAAAGAGGGCTAAATGGGTACTAGAGAATGGCAACCTTGATTCAGGCTGGATGCCACTTCCACGGGGACCCTACCTATAGCTGGGTTTCATCTGACCAGGGACAAAGAGGAATTTCTCCATTTGCCTAAAAGGAGGTGCTCCAGATATCTCAGTCCTCATGAGAGAATGGGCACACGCCAGCCCAAGCCAATAAAAGTCAGTGCCCTCAAGTCTCTTCTCCCTCCTGACTTCTGCATAGACTTTTTGTTTTTCTGTCACAGCTTTCCTTTATTAAAAAGCTCTTGCAGTTCCCCACAGCTTCTGCACAGAACATAAACCTCAGGTTACGACTGGGGCAATTACCATGGACAGAAGTAATGTCACAGCGTCAGCAGCCAGGAGAATATTTCCTAGTGCTTTCACAGACCTTGGACACTTACAGTGGTGGACCCTCACAGGTGAAACAGTGCTCCCTTGAACGTTCTGCATCAGCTGCCCTTGAAGTCCAGGCTCTTTAATCTATGGATGATTGCAGAAAGATCACAGGGTAGATTTTAGATTGTTCTTTATGATGTATTTTATTTCTTTTTGTACATTGTTACTTATTTCCCAGGTTGCAGAATTACACTCCCAGGGAAGGTAGTTACATCAATTAATACCTGTTACTCTGCACACCTCTTCTTTTTCCATGATCCAAGGATTAGTGCATTCTGAGTGGGATGATCTGATCCCTCCCACTTGCACAGCAGCTGTACAGAGGACATGATTACACCCCAACACCAGTGTCAGCTTCCATGTCTGTGGGCTCCCTGCAGGAATCAGCATCAGCTCCAGAAATCACAAATCAAAATTATTTCTGTCTCACATATATATTCCTCATATATATTCCTCATACCCAAGTATATTCACCTTGGTTATTCGAGTATGCTTCAGGTATGCCACAGGAGTGCTCAAATAACCCCTATGGAATAGGAAATGACTTTCAAAAGCAAAGATTGTGCTGTAGCCCACAATCCAGGCCTAGTGTTTTTTGTCTTGCAACCAAGATCCCCAAAAATCTGATGTGTCCAGCCACATATGAGGCTCTAGAAACTCATGCCTTCCTGCCACTGCACCCAGAGCAGAAGTTGAGTATCCACAGAGCAGGCTGAGTATCTCTGTGAGTAGAATTAAATTGTCCTGAGCTAGTTTTATGCCTCCCCCCCCGAAGAAGGAAGCACAGATGATATGGGTGAGAAAAATCTGCTGCAGACTGGAATATTGTCTGGAGGCACCACAGGATACATTTCCCAACAAACCTGACTATCTGTTGCACAAATTTCCATTGCATGTAGCCCTAGTGCTGCAGGGCAGACAACATATAGGACCCCAAAACAGGAACTTCCAAATTCCTTAAAATGACCAGTAATATTTAATATATTTTATTTTACTCTTTGTAATATTATAAACTTATTTTCTATAATAAAGTTGGCAAACTTTCCAAAACACCACAGCAAAGAAAATCATTGAAACACCTAGGCACAAGGAACTCATGTTCTCTGGGGTGCAGTTGTCCTCTCTTACTGTTTGCTTAGCTGGTTTGCAGATTAGCACAGAGTCGGGGCTTGATGCTGGTCCCTTTCTGAATCAAATTTCTGCTTTGTTTTGAAGTTCAGTGTGAAATTGCCAGCTCAAAACCTTCCCAGGTTGTCTCGAGCTTTACCTGAAGACGGAAGGCTCCCTTGTGCCCTCATCAGTACACACATGTGTGAAGTTTAGAGTATTAGTTTATATATATTTTTAGAAAGGATGTAAACTATTTGGAATAGAAATGGCTCCCAAGAGTTCATATATAACCCACAAGGATTCATATTCATCCCTAACCCACTAATCCAGTAGTTCTGATAGCTTAAAAGCCTACTACTTTAGAATTCTTTGTGTCTGTATACCCAGCTGGTCCTTAATTGTTTCTCTCCTATATTTATGTGTACTCCAGATCATGTGTTGGTATACAATGTCTTTATCACAAATTGATTTAAATCTGTCCGGCTCCAACTCTCAGAATCCATCAGCATAAAGCAAAGCATTTATTTCCTGTCCATCACACGATAGTGCTGAAGCAGTCATGACTTCCAAGCTCCAAAACACATCAGCACATAAATTAGTAAGTGCAATTTATGAGAACAGACTCATAACAAGTACATTTCTAGCAGCATTGTAATAAACAAGAATGTTTAAGTCAGGGCAGCTTGTCCCTCCAGATTGTCAGTCATTTTCAATCACAGCAAGAAGTGAAAGCAATTTAAGTAAATATAGGAGTTTCTCTGTTTGAGCCTTTTGTTTTAAAAAGTGTTGCCAAGGTAGAAATTATGCCAACTGAAAATTGGTTAGGGTCTGCCAGTTTGCCTCATCTGACCCCAAACCATAAGCTTCTAAGAGCACTGAAGTAAAGCAAGAGACTATAGCTAACATTGCTGAGCTATCCAGAGGGTCCTGAAGAGACCTCTGTTATCTTTTATAAAGACCAGGAAGATCTAATCCACATGCCAAAAGAGAGGCAGGTTATCTTCATTATGGGGATGAAGGAGTGAACATGTAACAGCCTGTAGGATTAATACTGCTCATAATAAAAGTTACAGCATACCTTTTGGTATAAGCACCCTGTTAGAACACGTTTTACCTCAAGTTTAAAGCCCATTAATCTTCTGAAGAACTGGAAATCTACAATCCATGTCATCTACCTGGCAGGAAGCATGAACTGCTCAGCAAAGCTGCTGAAATTCTGATCTAGAATAGGCTTGTGAATGAAACATGGACAGCCTTAGCAGCTTGTTGCTTCTGGTAGCTGCCATCACCAACTGCTCTCCCCTTCTTTTGTCACTAGTCATTGACTTGGCAGCGTGCAGTGTATTTTTCTCTACTCACCTGCAAAGTCAGAGGTGCCATATGAAATAATACAGCAAAGGTTAAAGACAACGTGTTTGCCCTTTAAGAGAGATAAGCTACCAAATAATAAGGCCACTTTATCAATGTGCAGGCTTGGAGGCAGCTAAAAGCTGCTCTTTAGAGATTTCTCTGATCTTATCCCTGGCTGTGCACCCCAGTTTCCTAGCACCTGGGAGCTGCAGCCTGAAGCTATGTGTGGGCAGCTCTGTAGCCTTTTCAAGACCTCCTTGCACCCTGTGACCCCACTCTTGAATGTCTTGGACATTGTGTCCCCAACACCTCATGTGTAAGAAAAATAAGGAGGATCAGAGAGTAGCTGATGCACAGACGCACACAAATGTCTTGCAAATCTCTACCAGCCTCGAAGCGAGGCCAGGTTCCCACCCTGGCCCTTGCTCATGATCCCTGCTGGGGACCTGCTGTCCATCCCACCTACCAGACTCATTTCTACCCTTCCCTACATGCCGTTAATACCATCCTGTGCAGGACTGACTGTTTAATACCCCCCTCTAACCAGGAATGTTTCTCCCAATGACCCCTGTGCTATGCAAAGGCAAGGCTGAACACTCAGCAGCCCTCCCCTTTCAACTGCTCAACTCATCCCATTTCCACTGCAAGCACTTCTCTACTCTGAGTTTCCTGGGAAGATCAGCTACACTGAGAATGACACTGAGAACAGGATGCTCAGAAAAGTTTGATTTTTATTATGTTATTATTGCGCACAAAACCTAAGAAGAATTTATACATGGCAGACAGCTTGCTATGCATAGAAAATGCTGCGACATGCCAGTTTTCCCATATTCTGCTGTTAGTAAGTTCATTCTTGTCAGAACTTGTTTGCATGTTGCTTTGGGCTGTAAGCAGCACACATTGCTCTGTGCTGGGCTCTGCAGAATGAAACACCTTGGAGCACGACCTTCCAGATGCTCTCAGAAAAGTAAACAAAACAATTCAGGTCAAGACAAATCAGAGAAGGGAATCACTGGAAAAGGAGATGGAAAACAGTCATTGATCCTAAAGCTCACACAATAAAATTTGTAATAGCTTGACCCAGGTAATGAGGCAGACTGTTTTAACATCTTTTTTTCCCTTCCCCAAACACCTTTGCACAGATGATACAAGAAATGAAGGGACCATGGGTAGGTGATGCTAAGTTATTTAAATTTCACATGTGTATAGTCATAAATCACCATACACAATTATTTTGTTTCTTACTGTTGGTAAAGTCTCTGAATTTTAAAATTATTTTAAGATTTGGTTTTGTGGTATTTTCCCCCATTTTTTTATTTTAATACCAAGAGCCTTTGCTTTCACGTTTAGTTCAGTCCTTTCTATCAATCGCAGGTGAAACCACAGCTGGAGTTAGAAAAGGCCAAACCAGCAGATTAGCAAAAGGTAAATGTGTTCTTTACCAGAAGAACATTTTACCTAGCACATCTAGCTTACAGAAAATCTATTTATGCATGCTGTTTGCAGGGGCTTACCTTTCTGTCAGAGCAAATCAACAGCTCCCATACCCAAAACAGTGAGAAGGTAAAAAAAAAAAAAGAAAAAAGTGGCTGAGCCAACTTTTCAAAGAGCCCATGTCATACAGCAACAGGTTAGGACTGTTGGCTTCACTCTACTGTTCACAAATAAAATATTATTGTGTACAATTAAATTAATTTTCATGCTCTATACGAGACTAGAAACCAACTTACACTGTGAAACTTGCAAAGGGTCAAAATCCTCTAACATTTCTTTATCTTCTGTCTGTATTTGTGTATATGGATACCTGAATTTTACCAGGAAAACATCTTGAAACTGGAATATTTGGATGGAAAAATATATTCAAATCATAAATTAAGCAGGAATCTTTTTGATCACCTACTTAAAAGATAATAATATACATTTTCAAATGTAATGATTTATTGAAGTAACATGTGTTGAGGCATTGCCAAGGAGCTGACTGGTTGCTCGAGTTCGTATTTCAGCTTGTGAATACTCATGAATGAACCTTAAAATTTTGTTTTCATTACTACTTAGTACTGTCAATCTTTCAATTCTTCACAAAGTTCTCATTACTGGAAACATTTTTTGATTAATATCCCCAAGGCTTACAGTAAGTGAAAATCAGTATTTAGAAAAGCTAGTGAATGCAATCATCCCATTAAGGCATGATGGAAAAGCAGTGTTTTTCCTGTTTGTCCTTTGCTATCAGTTTGCTTATTGTAATAGCTCTTTTATCTCTGTCTGTATTTTATACTCACTATACTCTGTAGTGCTTTTCTACTCAATGGCATTGGATAAATCAATACTTTTGATGTTTGTTCTTGCCTTGCTATGTATTTGTAAATCCTATTACCATACAGACTGGAGAGGAAAATACACACCAGAATTATTCAAATTAATATTTTATTTGTTATAGTTGCTTCTCATAGTGACTGATTCCGTATTTGGTCTTTAACCTTTATGACTGGTTAAATCAGTTGACTTGAAAGTATCCAGGACTCAGTCTGAAAGCTCTTTTTACTGCAAATTAAAATATATTATACATATATTTACCCAGTATCTGGCCGGCTCTGTTACAGGGAAGATGCTAATATGACACACTGAAGCACACGCTTCCCCATGTGCACCAGAAAAATGACTCATTTTCAATGAAAATTCATCATATCTACAGAAAGGCAGAATAATCAAGGTCTCTGCATAGCCTTCTGTAGAGATGCCTGGGGAAGCAGTGAGGCCCTCTTTTCCTTTCCAGAAGACTCAGCTGGATCCTGCACACAGGAACCACAGGATACTGCAGGCTGGATCCATCCAAATTCTTATTCTAAATCCTCTCATATGGAACTAGTGGAGAATAAAGAGAATACACTGAAGATTACAAACATCAAACACCACTCTGTTGTGGCAAGGGAAGGTTGCTGATAGGAATTTATCATTATTGACTGAAATTTATGTCCAAGAAGATAAAAAAATAATTGTAAAATTGGTGACTGTTGAAGGTCTTCTTCTTTCCTATAGGTATTTTGCATGTGTATACATTTAGTCACAACAGCTATAGATTCTCTTTGTAAAAATGAATTAACAGACGAGAGTGCCATGACTTACACTGGAGACTTCTACAAGTTGAAAGATCTAGCTTTGTAACTTATGTTTAATAATTTATCACATTAATAATATTTTAGACTTAGATTATTGAATATAAGCACAGATTATTTAAATGAATATTTAATTTTTATTCACCTTGCAAGAAGACAGAATATGTTTTTAATTGCCAACAATAAAAAGTAGAAAAATTATCAGTAAAGAAAGTAATTAAGAAAGTGTTGTTACAAAGAATTCATGGTTGTTGTTTTTTTTATTTCCCCTATCAGAATGATTACTGTAATATGCAAAATTAATGTGAGGTGACTTTTTTAAGATGATAAAACAACCTTGTCATAGGAGCTTCAGCATTAAAAGCTGATGTCTCCAAAATATAATCAATATATTTAACTAAATCAGCTTTAAAGATGTAATGATTTTCATTTGCACAGTTTCCTGCTAATTTATCTGCATTAGCACAGAACAACATAGGTTGTTTTTCATACAGATAGTTATCATCTACTTTCCCATTTTCTGAAATCTCTCTCAAGTTTTACATGCTGTGGTTCTGCTGAAAATCTTGAGTGTCTTAAAGACCAGCTGAGCCCAGCTTCTAGCTATTTACAATGTGGTAAATGTCATCTTGAATCTGATGCTTGGGTTAAAACATTGAAAAGTCTCTGAAAGTCTTTTGTATATATCATACTTTTGGTATATATCATGCTTTTGGTTTTTTACCATGTATTTGTTCTCCTGTTACTGGAAAAGCTACTGATTTGTGGGTATTTTCCTGAAGATTTTTTTTTATTTATTTATTCTTGTCCTTAGGATGCAACCAAATCAACCTTTGCAGAACAGTATCTTATTTTTAATAATGTTTCTCTGAAGGTATTATTTGACTGAATTTCAACTCAATGACCTACCTTTCTTTAGAATTTAGAATCACTTTAATTTCCACCTTTGGCCTGAGGCTCATACATTTTTAGCTTTACTTGGTTTTAGTTTCTATAATTCTTAGAAATTGAGGAGCGTTTTTCTTCCCATTCTTCTAAACACACTGAAACAACATTCCAAAAGAAACTCCAGAACAAATCTCATCCTTAAAAGTTTTGCACCAGTGTTTACAACTAATTACTGCTAAACTAAATAGCTTGTGATGCAATATGCCAGAAATCATGCATATCTTTTGTGAGTATCCAATATAAGCCACATATGTGCGATTTTTATTCAAGTTCCCTTCTGTCTAGCCAAATTATCAGATCATTATGGCTCGCTTGCCTGTTTGGGCTCCTTTCCAACACATTCTACATTTGTATCCATTTTTCCCCTACTGGTCACTTATTGTGCTGGAGGCTATTTTTAGTATTCTTAACTCCTCCTCTCATTTAACAGTTTTCAAGTATGCAAAAGTCTGCTGCAAAGAGCAAGGAAATAATCTCTTCCCCATATCCACAGTGGACAGGACAGAAAATAATGAGTTTAAATTGCAGCAATGAAGATTTAAATTCAGTAATATGGAAAAAACAAAGCCAGAGAACAAAAAATAGAATAAAATAAAAAAATCCTTTCCAACTAAAAGGAAGGTTAAGCATTAGGGTAGATTGTCTGGGGAAGATGTGGGATCTCTGTCACAGAAGGTTTTAAAAAACAGGCTAGACAAACTTCTGTCAGGAATGGTTTAGGTATAGCTGATTCTGCCTTGGGGCAGAGGGAATGCATGAGGTGACCTTTCAAGGTCCCTTCCAGCCTTATTTTCTATTTATTTCTAATTTTTTTTAGCCTGGATTTGGAAGGGTTCTTCAATGCACTTTCTATTTGCAATGAATGGTCAGATTTCTGTTTATAAGATACAGATGGGGTGTTGCTGTGAAGAAAGATTCATTCAAATAGAACTTACAGTTAGGAAAATGTTGATTAAAAATATCATTTAAATGCAAAACAGGGAAAGAATTTTTAGCAAAGTTAATAAAAACTAACAAAAAACCCCCACACTTAAAACAATTACATAAGGGGCTTCAAACATTCATCAGACTGTACCACTTGTCCTTGTTGTAAGTGGTATTGACCCTTTAGAAATGAAGTTGATCCAATACTTTCTACTATAACTCCTCTTAGGGATTAGGAGATTTCAAATATTTTCTCTAGTGATATTCAGTCCTTGATAGCTTAGAGCCAAAGTGAATTAATTCTTCCCATACAAAGAAACTATCAAATTCCAAGGAACACAGTTAAGTATATATAGTACATGTGTAACAATCACAGAGTCAAAAAACCACTTTGTGTGCTTAGTTGGAATCAGCTGGAGTCATGTAACCCTTTAATTCCTGGAGCACCATTTTAAAAGGATTTCTTTCTGTTCATCAAGTACTGCTGTTGGAAACATGAAGCAAAGCTCCTATTGAGGGTGACAGAAACCTGTTACACCCTCTGTTTGCTGGTGGAGTCTTTGGTGAACACTGGCCAAAATGAGACTGAAAGTCTTGCAACAGGGTTGTGCAAAACAGTTCTTCCTGCAAAATGTTTGCGGGGGGCTTCGTATCTGTCTAAGGAAAGATGTTGTACCTCAGAAACCCAGAAGGCATTCCCCATGGCCAGGAACAGCAAAATTCAGTCGCAGTTGGATCTGCTAACTTTATTCCATTTTCTTTTAATATACTGTAAGTATAACTCATATTAAAGATATTTTAAATATAAATTAGTGTAGAAAGCAGTTTAGATGTTTTATCAATACTTGTCGTTGTAACGTCATACTTTGTATTTCAGGTTAAAAATTCACAAAGCTGAACATATTTTTTATCTCATTCAGTTGGTGAGTTGTCAGATTGATTTGTTATTTATTTATAAGGGCTTGTAATTGAGCCACATCTTCACGCAGGTGATTGGTGAGCCAGGAAGTGACACTGCAATACTGCAGGGGACAAACGTGCTGGTATTACATGAAGTTTGCTGCAATATGCTGTCAGTTTTATTAGCAAGCATAGAGCTCTTATGTACATAGATATGGTTCTGCTGACAACACAGCGGTTCTGCCTCTTAATTTAATACAGTTTCAATGATGAGAAGAACATACGGTTTCCCTGAATGGTTTGGCTCAGCCCAGATGTTGGGCTTTTGTCTGTGTGTCTAGTTAAGACAGGCAATGCAATAGTTTATAACTTCAAGTTTCTTTGAATTTTTCCACTAGTCTGAGACCCCAGAGCAGCTCTTGCCAGACACTGATACCTGAATGTTATTGGTCAGTATGAATCCCTAAAAAGCTTTGAAATAACTCTATGTAATGGTCTGGTTTGTTTTGGTTTACAGTTTGGAATCTGCTTTCTGTTTCTTTCCCTACACCTTCCTTGAAACACAATGAAAAGTTGCATTGCAAAACTTTAAGATACTGGGAAATGCCATTGATTTGTGTTTCACTGAGGTAACGGATGTGCCTAGTAAATCTTGTAATAAACATAGTACAGACAAAATATCACATTAAAAATGCTTCTATCAGATTTTAAAAGGTCTTAGAACTCTGCTGTAATGCTGACACAGTAACTCCCTTTCAGTTTCACCTAATTTTCTGCACCTAATTATGGCCACACTCTCATGCATTCCAGGATGGCCTGAGAGCCAGGATTCCAGATATTTATTGTTAACTTTATTTATTGTTGATTTCAGGTGTGCATATTATAATGCTATGAGTACCTCTTTATGCAAATACTGGGCCCTGTGGTTCACGAGCCGTTGTTGACTGTTACTGAGAAGGGCAATCCAGGCCATGAACAAACTGAATATGCAAAAAAATCCAAAACTAATAACTCCCAGACACAGTTGAGAAGGTTGTAAAACAGTTATTTCAGTTTCTTGGACTGTAGAACAGCAGAATACTGAGCTAGCCTGTATTCTTTCTCAGGTTACTCAACATACAAATAGTTGGTCAGAGCATACTTGCTTTCTGACTAATTTTCTATGACCAAATGAGAGCATCATCTGCACATTTGTGGTGAGGGACCTGACAGAGCGAGCCAGCTGCATAACGAGAGCACAAACCCACTATTTCAGGTGACCCACACAGTCCGCCTAGCAGAAACATCATTAACGGGTTTAGACAAATAAATCTCACTTAGCTTTTCAATCTGTTTATGTGAATGTTATTCAGCCACATTGGGCAAGAATTACAGTCAATATTTTTCAGAATTTTGTAGCCAAACTTTAAAATAGCATTTTCCCAAGCATCCAACCACCCCTCTGCAAGTTATATACTTATGAAAATATATATATGCCTGCACAAATAGTCAGTCAACTTTAAAAAATAGTTATATTGTTTAACATGACTGTGAAGTAAGATTTTTTTTCAGAGAAAATAGAAATAAGTTTCTTTGAAGAGCTGTTAAAAAGTACATTCATGATTGTTTTCTCCTCTTCTTGATTCTTTGAACCAGGGAAATAACATAATTTGGCTCTGAAGGTCAAGTCTCCATGTTTAAACTGTTTGGTTAACATCACATGTAGTATCATATAAATATATATTTCTTCCTCTATAGATAGGATATAGATCTCCTAACAGATCTACTAGAGATGTTTTGTTCAACTACAATGGCTACAACAAAACAGCTAGTTCAGAGAGTCATAACTAGAGACATTATTACTGCAGCTAATGAGAAATTGCTCTGGTGCTCTTTGCTAAATTTCCACTAACAGTGTGAAGCTGGCAAATGCAGCACACTAGAGATATAAATACTTTGCTTAAATACATCTTTTAGTCTAGATTTATCGTCCACTGTATCTGCTGCTCTTTTGAAATTTTAAAGACTAAAGGAGAATGATAGGCCCTTGGTGTAGAAAATCGTGCTGAAGCAGAAAGTAACTCAATGCTGCAAATGTTATCTGGCAAACATGGCCCACAGGCTCAGTGATTATAACCCTTATTCCAGTACATGCTTTGCAGTGCACTTTTCTGACATACATTCGTGGAGACAAAAAAAAAAAAAGCAAAGATCTATAGCTTAAAATAGTCTACTGAAATTTTACCCTAAATCACAGCAAACAACGCATAACCGAAGACTACCAAACCTGTTACTAGTATTTAATACTATTTTGTTATTCTGTCCCTAGTATTAAAACCAGAATTATTCAATATTAGTTCATACTAATACTAATATTTAGAGGGGGAAAAACAGTTTTACCTCATATATACCGGACAGTAGTCTGATCTGTTCCTTCCTTCTCACATCCTGAGTACTAATACATTCTTTAGGAAATTGCAGGCTCCTTTGTAAGTATGTTTTATTTTAAAAAAGTGTAAAAAACAACCAAACAAAAAATCTATGTGCCCACACAATTTTGTAAATCACATACAAAATAGAAGATTCTCTTTTGTACGTAGTAGCAAAAGGTTGTTTATGTATTATTTATGTATTTCTTACTTTCTATTCAAAACATTGCAGTTACTGCAGTAAGTCAGCATTTTATAAGTTACCCTGTTTGCCACACAAGAGGGAAGGATAGAGACATTTCTTTTTCTTTTACCTCCGTATATGCCTCACTGAATGAAACTGTAGGATCTCGGGGAAAGGCTTTTTAACCTATATACATTTACCTAATGTTTCTCAGATATCTACTGGATTTACATGATATCATAACGCAAATAGCAAGTCTCAGAAAGTCCTGAGATTTCCCCTAGTTTTCCAGTAGCCCAGAAGTGCTTATTTGCAGATTATTAATAAAATTGAAGGTGAACTTATTGAGATATTGTGCCTGAAATTCCTTACATCCATCAAATTTGATTTGAAGTTCTGTGGTGTTTAATTCTATACTTCTGAGGAAAATCATTGGAAGGGCTATGCAAATTTGATATATGATTCGAGTAGTTCTTATATGTTATCTGCCAACAAGACAGCCAGAAAAGCATGCTGTTTGGAGCAAACTGGCTGAAGCTTTTGTGTGTGTTCCCAGAACAGTGGAGGATTTCAAGGCTATTTGAAAACAGAGGGTGAATAACTCCCAAGCTTTCAATTTCTTTCTGAAATTAGCTCTAGTACTGAATTCTGAAGAGATTATGCACAGTATCTCAATATTTAGTTATCAGAATGCCTATCAGAAATAGTCATTATAGCTAAACTCCGTAAGATATATTTGATAATTTTCCGTTACCAAGATTTCCATTTGTGTTGTAGTTTAACTGCAGCCGACTTACCATAGTATTACTTTAACAGTGATAATAGTACCTAAATGTCCTGTTAGTGATTTCAGGTGAGGAAAGCATATTTAGAGAAAAATTATTTTAGCTCCAAAGACTCAGATTAGGCAGATGAAAATATTGCAGAAGTGAAGGAAGTATGAAGATTGGATGATTTTTCTAACACACCATATTTGAAGAACTTTGTCCCTGTTAATAAAAATATATTTCTGCATTATTAACATGAGGGAATACACAAAATTTGTTCTGCCTAAGAAGATACCGTATTTAGTGACAACATGAAAGAGAAAGGATAATAGAGCACAAATAAAAGCACTGATATATAGAAATTTCTTGAAAGCCATCATTTCTAGTCCATTACCACATCATTAGTTCTATTAGGGTCAAGGCTTACACTGAAAGGATTATTTAATTACTTAGAGTTTGATACATCCACTTTTAATTGATATTTAGCCACTTTTCTACACTAGTGAACAAGTTTTTAAGAAGGACTTGAATTAATAGATGATGGTGGTTTGGCAAATAGGTATTGTGAAGGTGTTAATATTATTCTCAGTAGTGAATACTAGCAAGAGTAATCATTTTAAGTGTTGTATCCTAAAAGGAGAAAATCACTTGAAAAGTTAGAGAATAGCACTACCACCAACTGCAATAGAGGTTCTTCTCAAGCAGAACTGGAGAACTTGCTTTTGGGAAATAAAATAATTATATTAGAACCAGAATATTTTTGAGATTACATTAAAAATTAATCTAAAACATTTTCACATTAATAAAAATAATTTTTATTATATTGTAAGAAAACAAGGTTATTATTATATTTGGAAGGTAACAAAAAATATGATTGAGTTTTACTTGGCTAGATCCTATAATACTTCAATAGCTGTCTAAAGAATCTGACTAAAAGCTAAGCAAGAAAGGAAACGCATAGCAAAAATCTTGAGCCTACTTATTTCAACTTATCACCTGTATATAATTAATTCCAATTAACCCATTTCTGAGTCACGTCAGAAAGGATAAGGAGCTGAATTATTTTTATTTCACCTACACAATTCATTTTTCCACTTGAGCTGAAAGATGGACAGACAGATATAGTGCAATGGAGAAATGCCAGGATCACAGGTCACAAATCATTTTGAAGACCTAAGGGGTTTAGAAAGATGTTTCTTTCTTAGAAGCCCTCCTAAACCTGAAATGTTCATGAACATGTAAGTAAATAGAAAAAACTGTCAGCACTCTTTTTTTTTTTTTTCCCCAGAAAGAAGCTCAAAGCATTGCTAAGGATTTTCTAATTCCTGCTGATTTTGTTTTTCTAAAAATGTGTATAGATTTCTTCTGCCTCAGAGATTCATAAATGTTATTAAAAATGAATGGCAGGCCTGATTTAAATTTAAATGTCAGATGGTTGGTTTCCTACTAGTTAAAAAATAATGACACCTGCATAAGAAGCAAGCTAAATAAAAAATTAAAAAAAAAAGTTTAGGGGTTAAATATGATATCAATAGCAAACTATAAGAACTGAAATTATATTATGCCTATAAAAAATGTATTTACACATGCATATGTGTGTAATAATGTAACCCTATGAAGGGACAGGTTGACTCATTCTGCAGCCCATTTTGTTCATTAATCATACCATACTTCTTGCTTCATTGCTCCTGTTTCAACATCACACCTCAGAGGGGAAGTATGTTAATTATACCAGCTCTGCTGTGGCTGCTGCAGTCACTTAGCACACTGGGGGGTAACAACCACAAGCTAGCACTCCCTTAAGACATTGGTTTGCTTCCCCACTGCTCCTGATAAGGGCAGGAATCAGGACTTCATGACATCAGATCTCTTTGGCAGGAAGGGTCACTGTGCGGAGCTCCCCAAGGGCAGAAAAGACTCTCCATATCTAGCTACCTTCACACTTTAAGTATTTCTGCTACGAGGAACTGAGTTACTTGTGTCCCTCAGTATCTGACTTTTGCATTTTAATAAACTGATAGGATCATCTGTACTAATATGTTCTAAGGCCAAATTTAGAGAAGCTGAATCCTTAAACTTTTGGGACCAATTTTATTACTTTTAAAATTGGATTAGAAATGTCATTGCTGTAGAGCAATTTTTCAAAAGCAAAACCACCTCTGCCTACTGTGATTTAAAAACAATATCCTCACTGTATCCTCCCCCCCACCCGGCCTTCATTAACCCAAAGGACCCCGTACACCTTCCTCAAGGGCAGCTGTCATACAAAAACTCCAGGAAAGGGGAAATCTGAACACAGACCATTTGTAGGAAAAACTACTTCAGTACTTGAAAGGGTACAGCTCAGACTACAAGAATGTGAGATACTGCAGAAAATCATACCATTAGTGCTCACCAGGCTTCCAAGTATTTACAGGTTGAAGGAGTAGGTGTGGGACATTACATGCTCTGTGACCTGATTTTTAATTTGTGCAAGAGAAAGGAGATACTTTGCATACTCCAAAGACCTTGAAAGCATGGTGAAATAACCTTTTCTAATTATTTCTATTATTCCATGGATAGATAGTTAATAACATGATCTGCCCCAACCTGATATTCTCAGGTATTTTGCACGTATCTCACCAGTAATATATAATTTATGCACCCTTTAAAAATACTTGAAAGCTAAAAATGAGTTTTCAATTAGAAATATTTTTTTGCAAATATAAAGAATATATCCTACCACTTGATGAAGCATACAACAAGAATAGCCTTAAATAACATGCGTGCACTGTACACAGGAAAAAAAGTCTAACAAATCTTAAGTAACAACTTTATAAACTTGACCTTCTATTTCAATTTTTATCTGGAAGAAAACAGGATTAAAAGTCTTGAATTACATGTGACAGTTACTGAATACTGAGTATTAATACGAACTACACAATATTCTACTGCAACTTAAGCCAAAATTATTGGTTAGATATCATGTACTACTATCTTAAGGAAACAAAGAAGACCCGGGAAACTACAGGCCGGTCAGTCTCACCTCTGTGCCTGGCAAGATCATGGAGCAGATCCTCCTGAAATCCTTGCTAAGGCACATGGAGAATAAAGAAGT
>KZ505655.1:2365128-2443870 GCA_002844005.1 Limosa lapponica baueri
ACTCTAGCCATTCTATGATTCTATGATTCTATGATCTTAGGAAAATAAGAGATTAATGAGAAGTTTCAATATAGAAAGACACTGAAACATTCTTTTCTATTTAAAAAGTAACATTGAGGCTGAAAGAACAAAACCCTGAATAACCTCATAATGCCTTTTAAACCTGAAGAATTGTGCTTTGCTGAGCTCAGTTTTATAAAGTATCCAGTTGAGACTAATTGAGGGTGGAGTAATAAAAGGGCTCAAGTCATCTGTGTGTTGTATGTATTGAAGGTACAAAAATGTCATTCAAGATACTTAGGGGAAGGAAGGGATTGGGATTTGGTCAGTTGGTGTCTTTTTTGTCAGCTGTCTCTTTTTCGTCCTTTTTTTCTTAGGAGATACTTGATTGCTTTGTATCATTTATGAAAATATTTACAATTGTATGACAATTTTAGGAAATTCTAGGGTTTATTCTTCTATTGCATAGTCTATAGCCTACTTCTTGCTGAAAATGAAGACTTGTATTGCAGTTGTAGCTAGGGAATACATAAATTACTGTCTGCTATAACAGGTGCTCATATTCTCTCTCTTCTTCTCTATCATGAGTTATAAATGACTAATTCTTCCGTTTTCCTCATGAGGTTTGTAAGGTGAAAGTTCTCCTCTCTAGCTGATCATATCAGACTTTGAAGTTTCCTTGTGAGGAAAAGAACTACTTTAAAAAGTCTCAGGTCTCTAGGTCTTTCCTCTGATCTTTTCTAGGTATAAATAAACACTTTTTTATTCTTAAAGTCTGACTTTACATTTTTGGTCATAGGATGGGTAATTTAGAACCAGATTAAATAAAATCTATGAAAAAATGAGATCCTGTAGGATCTGTTAAACGCTCCTTCAAAGGGTTGTGGGGTTCTTTTGTGTCCCCTTTTTCTTAAAAACTTCACTGTTATGGAAACTAAGATTTTATGAATACCTGTTTGGTTGTTCCTCCAGAAAAAAGCTTAGCTGAAAATGATCCTGTCTTTCTGAAACCCCATGTTTCAGTGGGTTTCTCATTATTGTACTGTGTTCTCCTGTTTTCATAGAGTTGGACAACCAACTGATATCTAGCATGAGATACCTTTGTGGTAAATATAGTGGCAAATAATGCTGTAGGTCTTCCTCCCCTGAATACAAGTCTTGGCTGAATTATCAAGGCTGTATAAACTAATGTCACACTGTAGACCACATCAGAACAGTAACTTGCCTCTGCAGGCAGGACAGAAAAATTGAAGGATAACCTGACACCAGCAAAATATTTCACAATTAACCAGAGGTTTAAATCTGAACTGATAGAGCTGGTCTTAATTAGTTGGGCTATGAGAAGAAAAGAATGCAGTTATCCCTGTATTTCACAATGCAGAGACAGAAGGGCAAAAAAGATAGTAAGGAAAAAGTTTCCTATTCTAAGGCTTCCTACAGCTTAACGGTTCAATATATTGTATTGTACCAAGATATTCTGAAAAACTAAGCAAATAGAGTTGAAATTGCTTATGAATATAATGCAGGCTTGTGATATTTCAGGCCTGTTATTTACTGAGCATTTGCTGATGTGGTTTTGTTTCATAGAACTGCATATTCAGGTATATAACAGTGGTGACACTCGGAATGCATTCAGGTTACATCAGCATATCTAGTGAAAAAGTCCTTTAAGGGAAGAAATATATTATTTCACAGTAAAGGATACAAATCTGCCTTTTGATACATAAGTATTAATTTAGGATTGTGGACCTGCACTCTCTTCAAGGCCCGTGGTGGATAGCAGACTCTGTGTAGTGGAACAAATTCTCTAATACCTTCAAAAGACTCCTATCCATCAGGAGCATTGATAATAGGGAGATACATACCTTGCTTTTCAGTCAGGGAAGCTGAAACAGGGTCTTTAGAAAGTGGTGAACAAAAAAACCCAGCAGGCAGGATCGAATAGGGAAATCATACCTGACCCAGCTGTGCAGCAGACCCAATTCTTAATTGTCTAGCTTCATCTCTGCAAATGATTGGAAATTAAGTTGAATGTATATCTTTATTCAACGGAGCACTATGTACATAGTGTCAAAAATATTCAGAGAACTTCAGTATACACATTACTGACTTTATTGAAGAGACATGAATATCTATTTATCTGATCAATTCAGACTGACTCCTCTTTACTGTGTTTGGGTAAAAGAGTTTGTGGATGAAAAATGGAGTCAGGCAAATTCAACTGAAAGTTTTGTATCTGATGTCTGTATTACAAAACATCCTAAGGCAGTGACAGTTTCCAATTTTCCTTTGTAATAGTTAAAACTTTATACCTGGTTTAGCTAATTAACAATTTTTCTATCCCTTCAGGGTTAGTGTGGATTGCTATTGTAGCATATTGCTTTCTTTTTCAACTAAACTATTTGCTTGAAATATAAGTATTTTTTTTCTTTCATTAAGATCTTGGGGTTTTTTCTTAACAAGTGCACTTGTTAAGGAAAGATGCCCAACTTTTTCTCAAAGTAGTTCAAGAAAATCTGGATAATTAAGGCAGAATCTTATGAAAAGTAGTCATCTTGGCTAATAGTGGTACATTGGTCTGCTCCTGGTAGTGGTCTACTCTTCCCTGTATCTATGTGGTCTTAACCCTCCCTCAAACCAGAGCTACCCTCAACAGCCTTGACCAAGAGGCCCCACATTCCTCTCCTACTTTCCTCTGCGAACAAAACATTCAGATTAACACTATTATCTGCAGGAATAGTAGTACTGAAAAAGGTATCTCATTCTTTCAAGATTTGCTATCTATCATTTCCTTTATGGAGAGGTAAGAATAACCCAATCCATTAAAATAACATTAGACTAATATAACCACATAAAATTTATCTATATTGTACTATTAGAATAATTTCCTTTTGAATGCTATATTGATTCTTCTGTCCACCAGGGGAAAAAAGTTGCATTGGAGGTAAAGTGTGCTTGACCATACAAGTGCCTTATCTTATTCTCAGATAGTGATGAAGGTGGTACTGTGTAAACAAGATAGCTATTTGGCTGATTACAGTGGGTTATCACAAAATCCATACTTTATCATGTTTGCACTGTAAGTATTAGAAGCTGTACAGCCATGCAATAAGAAACTGTTGCGAGAACCACTGAATGTGAAGGAAAAGAAAGAAAAGCATTGAAGAGAAAATATTTTTATGCCTATTACACAGGTAGAAAACAGAAAAATACAGCTATTATCACTTGAACACCTGATCCACTCTTCCTTTCCTATCTCCCTCAGTGACCTCATTCATTCGCTGTGGAAATTGGACAGGACACTTCTTGACTCTGAGTGTCTGTTTTCTTCTAGCGTCACCACTTCTGCTGTCTAGTTGGTCTTCAGTAAGTGAATTTTGATCTCCGGGGCCCTGTGAAGAGCAAACCAAACTGAAATCATGACTGACACCATGTTTCCTGGTGGTAATTCTTGCTTGGCAAAATAACTTCCTAAAAATGACCTCTGTCTAGATGTGGGATTTTTTTATATTGTGGTAACTTAGTATATGAGTTTTTACCACCTTACTCCAACATCATGTCTTGGAGGGGTAGTTCTGTGGAAGTTAAGTGGAACCTTTTTCATCTATTTATCTCTTGAATTTCTTGTTTTTCATAAAATTTACTCATTTATTTTCTTTCCTGCATTGTAATTTATTTTCCCCATAGATACCTTTTTTTATCTCAGCATGTTTGTTTAATTTTCTTCAGTATGAACACTGACGAGTCGTTGTTTCCCTTCTTGCTGTTACCTCAGTGATTTCCAAAGATTTCTTCAGCTATTTTTTTAATTGTTTCTGGCAGGATAGTTATCCATGTATTAAACTTACCAAATGAAGAGTTATATATTGTTTCATAATGCATAAATAATTTGGAGTCTATTTTGATCATTTTTTAATGTGTTTTTCTTCATCAATATTTATAATTTTTCATACCAGTGCTTCACCAAATCCTTTTACAAGAAAGTATCTATACTCAGAAAAATGCTCTGAACAGCATTGTCATCAGACTTTTTGCTGTGGTGATTCCCTAATAATCGCTTGAAGTTTTACCACCCTTGCTGCTTACGTCTTCTAGTGACTTGTGATCTTTTCATTGTTATTTCCTACAGTTTAGCCTAGTTATCTACTTCAGTTTGGAGTTCTCACCTTCTGATTTTTTTTTCAAGGAGGGAACACATTATCCATTTTCAATCGTGATTGTGTTTAGAAAATATATCAAAATTCCTACTTAAACACTTCTTTTCCTCTTGAGAGGAAAACAGTCTTAACCTCAACAATATCCGTGACTGCTTCTTTATGCATAATGGCAACCTTTATCGCTCCACATTCTCAGAAGGGAACTTGGCATCAGCACTGATTTCCCCTAGCTTATGATCAGGTAACAGTATTGTCCTTTTAGCTTTTAATTATTATTTGCAGCCTTGTGACTGTACAACGTCTCTATCAATTAGGAATATGATTAAAATGTTAAGTCAGAAGTACTGGATGAAGATGTCGCATTGGTTTCCCAAATGTAAAAGAATGGCCCTGAGATTTTAGTTCTTCCAGTCCTATCACACAGGTTAGGTCGAAAGTCTAAAGCGAGCAAAACTATTAACACTATCAAGATTACTACCCCTGCAAAATAGTTGGCTTTTGTATAGATCTGATAAAACACTGTTCTCACCCAGTTCCTTGTTCCAGTATCCCAGGCTGACAGTGTCAATCTTACACCTGTTAGAGAATGCTTTTGTGTAGGCTGTCACCACAGTCACTCTGTCAATATTCATGTTCTTGTAGGAAACTTGCTCGTGTACAACTGGAGGAATGGCACTAATGAAATATCTTCTTGCTAAGGTATCAATAATCACTTTTGCCTTCTCCTCCCTACCCACGTCCCCTTGCAAGGGCTAGCTCAACCAGCTGGAATATTTAAGTTCTACACCAATGATACCTTTTATTCCCTCTCCATTCTGAGCACATATATGTCTGTGGTCATCCAAAAATTTGGTCAATACTGTGTGATGAGATCAAAGGTATAATGAGGCAAATCTAAACACTTAAATGTACATTTCAGATTAGACAAATATGCAGTGAAAGTGAGATTCAACTTTTTTTACAAAGTAGTCTGAAAACTGAACTACAGTTTTATATGGCCATAATTCTGGTAGTTACAGACAAATTTTAAACTAGACACAAAGGAAGTTTTCTTTTTTTTCCTTTTTCTTCTTTTTTTTTTTTTTTTTTTTTTTAGGTGAGCATTTAATTTCAACTTCACAAAGACCAGGTTTGGTACACGAAGCCTGATTCATTCATGGTGCTTTCATGCTGTCACAACGTGTGGAGCATCAGGTTAGTTGTTCAAGACTTCAGAATGCTAAAGTCGTGTCGTGGTTTGGGCCCAGACGGCCACAAAGCACCACGTGGCAGCCGCTCGCACAGATCGAGCCCCCGCCGCCACCGCGGCCGGAGGGGAAAACGGGAAGAAAAAGGCAACACTCGTGGGTTGAGACAAAGGCAATTTAACACAACAGCAAAGGGGGCAAGAAACAACAACAACAATAACACCGACAGAGGAATATACAACCACGAGTACAATACCGCCACTCGCCGACCGGACCCGGGCTGCCCCCCGACCGCCCTGCTCCCCCGGGGGGACTTCCTGTCCCTCCCCTTCCCCGGCTGGCTCCGGCTGCCCCCGGGCATGGCTCCCATGGGATGGAATACCTGTGTCCCTGCTAGGTCCTGGGGAGAATTAACCCTATCCCCGCCAGACCCAGGACAAGTTGTCATTTCAATTTTTCTGCATTGCATTTTAAATTCTTTTTAATGGTGCAGTTACCCTGACCACAGCATAAATAAGAAAACAGGATTTGCATTTAGAATGCTGTAAAACACTATATTCCTTTGGGTATACTTATAAAGGTACCATATACCCATTCGTAGGAATTAAGACTACTGAAAGCAAAGCAATTTGATTAGGTACTAAATTCAGAATGTTACAAGAATGTGGTCTAACAGCCACTAGGAACTTAAGTCAGGCTACTTATACAGCGCTGTCTAGAGTGGAAAATTAAAATGACAGGTTTAAGAGATAAAGACAATCTTGTTCTTATTCAGCTTCAGGGTTCCTGCCAGTTTCTTTCTTATGAGGTGTCATGTAATATTGCATATACATCTACTATAAACAAAGAGACTTTTATAGATATGTGAAAAGGATACCATTTGATGTGAAATAAAATAAATTACAACCTTGTAAAAGTTCTATAATTTACTCTCTTACAGTCATTTCCCTCTGAGAGACATGAAGCAAAAAGTGAAACCTGTATATTTTACTTAGTGTATAATCAAAGTAATAAACTATAGTTTTCAATTATGGAGATAAAAATTCTGCCCTTAGCTAAACTAATAAACAGTGCCATTAAAGCTTATGCAATTTTAATTAATGAATATCTACAGGTTTTAGAGCATTTCATTTCTGGTTAATAAGTCTCAGTGACGTACATGTGAGTATGAAACTGTCCTCTTCCTCTTTTCCTTAGGTTACTTTCACCTTCTTTGAATCTCAAAGTTGTTGTAAAAAATTACTCTTTTTTTCCCCCCCTTTTTTCTGATCTGACTCAATCATTTCTTGATTTCCTTACAATTATGAATAACTTCCACTTGAGACTACAATAGATTTTTGCAGACTTCCCCTAAAACAACACAGCCTCCTCCCATCTCCTTCTGATAATGACACCAAAAAAACATTTATGGTTTAGAGATACTTGGCAAGTAACTGCATTCCTTTCCTATCAAGTTTTACAGCTTTTATACAGCCAGCATAGCCCATTTAATCTCATACTCATTCTATACATACTTTTTTTACTGGTATTTTCCTGCATACCCTCTTATAATTAGGAACTAGGCCCCTGAGGGCCCAATTAGCCAACATGTGAATGTAATTATAACCCTTGAAATGTTTTTTTCCATGTGTGTCTGTGATATGACTTTGACCATGCATAATATGAACCTACTCACAAGGAAAGTTAATCCCCTAATCATTTGTAGAGAGCACTTTTCTCAGATTTATAGGAGGAATACAAATGGTTATAGAATAATCATACTCCGGGTAGTGTAGTAACTATGTAGTGTTCCTGTGGCAGTGTTGAAGAAATAATCCAAGTTTCAGAGTTCTTTAGTACCTCTCTATTTCCATTGAATTGTAAATTCTGTGACCCTGATAATGTGTCAATAATACCTGGATTTACTTTACCTCTGGGATTCAAAAACTTTATTTAAATATTTGAGAATTAACCTACACATTATTTCAATGTTTCTCTGAAGCAAAGGGTTACAGAAACTCCCATTCTCAGGCTCTAGAATGTGGGGAAAGTAACCCCCAAATTTTTGAAGTGCTATTCCAAATATTTCTGTTTTCTTAACGTTATTTTTGTCACACTCTCTGACTTAATGGTGACAAATCTCCCAAACATCTGGATGTTTTTATTTTATTTCCTATGACTGGGTAAAAACTTTACTGAAAAACTTTTCAGCTTTTTTAAGGACTGTTACTGAAATGAATAGTAAACATTAACTTGCGTGGACAAGCAAGTCTGATACGGAATTAGAAGTCTTCTAGGCTAATACTTATTTTATTTTATTTTATTTATTTTATGCTAGCTTCTTTACTACATGTCTGCAAGATATAAAGCCCCACAAGAAAATAAATCTCTTCAACATTGATATCTAGCAATCTAGCAATATATTGCCAACGTCCTTATTGGGTTTGACTTGGTTAGGAAAAAAGCCATGTGCCAGCTGAAAAGAGAAATGACAAATTTTCTTTGGAAAGATGTTTATCTCTGAATATAAATCTTATAAAAAATATGTATGGAAAACCAAATAGACCAAACTCATGAGAATATAACGAACCTAACAATCTTACATTGACAGCTTAATTGTCAAAATGGCCTATTATTGGGTCTTTCTTGTCTGCAGGGTTTGGTGTGGTTTTTTTTTTACTTCATCTCTAAGGACAATTAATCATAAATTTACAAACAAATATTAGAAATATGTGGCTGTTTAAATTGACTCCTCTGAGATATAACAGGCTGGCATTATGGGAGAGACTTGGCGTATCAAAACTACTTAGAGTTGGCACCTTCCATTTTCATTAAAAATGAAGCACTAGAGCAGATGGGCTTCGAAGATATTTTTAAGATTTACGTGCCAGCCCATGGGAGGGCTCCAGTGCAAACAGTTCCTTCACAGAGAGTCAGAGCAATGCTGGGTCAGGGGAGGGGACCATGCAGCCTGTTTGTCACACATTAGGATCCTTTCATGCATTTGGTGTTGTTAAATTTCATTCTGCCTGTACAAACAAGTCATTTTAATAGGGGAAGCTTACATCTCTCAAGTGCTTGTCCTGTACCAAATGTAGAGTTTAAAGATATAATAAAATAAAATGCATTGAAATAAGCAACACTCTACAAAGTAAGGTTTTTAGTCATGTCATATCCTGGCTGCAAACAGTATGTTTGGTCTCAGGATTAATTTCTCAGTTTGGCTCTATGCTGAAGCCACTGAATAGGATGGGAATATTGCCATTGACTTCAGTTGGTGTTAGAAAAATCAATCCCCTTAGTTATGAGAACTTCTTTTCAAGGAAGTCTAGCAGGGCATGTCATAATATATAAACAAGGAAAGTATGTAGCCATTTAAGGATAATTTGTGTCTAAAACTACATTGAAAAGACACAACCCCTCTGTAATTTCTCTGTGTGCAACTATATCAGAATGTTATTTCTTTCCCTGATTTAATTGAATTAATGATTTATACCAACTATAATCCTTCAGCATTTAAATGCTAAAGCTATTGGGAATCCTTGGAGAGTTTAAAAATGTCAGCAATTTTAATGCTATGAGTTCTCCTAAAATTTCACATTAGATGCTTACCAGACTGCTGCAACAGAATGAATCTGCTGGCTGTCTTCGAGGTCTGACAAAAAAAATTCCTAGTGTCACACCAGTGTGCCTCCAAACATCCTCTTTGCTCACCTCTGGTGGTACGAGATTTCTGATTTACCACTTAAATTTTCACAGTCAACTGGTCTTTGCATAGAGTTTCAGAGAAAATCATTGGTCTTCACCATGTATCTGGATGTAAATCTCAAAAAAGACAACAAATAAGCCAGTTTCTGATCCCTCCGGGCTATTCTTTGGGACCTCATGGACATAAGACCGTCACGTGCATTTTAGCCTGCTTTTTTGAACCTTACAGTTTCTAATTGCTGACCTTCATTCCACAGCTAAACAACTTCCTTCTCTCCCGCTGTGAAAGCAAAATTATAATTTCCCCTCTACAATCCTAAAATTCTAAATCCTGCCACAAATCTTTTTCTCATAGTTTTCAGAGTTGTTTATGTCCTTCCTCACTAAAACCTCCAGGGTGTTTTTTTCTGTCTTTGTAAATTGGTGTGTGGAAAGACACCAACTTCTTGCAGATAGGCATGAGAAAACTAGCTCTTCTGAGGAGGACACCTTTTTTCCACAGCTGTTTCAGTCTCTATAGATTTGTACTAAGATACAGTGACAAATCTGTGCTCATATGTATCAGTTTCTAGGACCTTTATCGGTAAGGTCAAATACCTACTTGTACATACTTATAGAAATACTGTAATGTTCTAAATCTGTGTTATTAGTTCATTAATTCTATAGAAGTTCCCTAAATTATGACAAACATCAACTACACTAATGACAGGGTCTTTTTGTGCTGCAGGACAAGTCTATTAAGAAGTTAATAGAAGATAGGATCAAGTAGTGCCTTGTTAGTCATTAGATCTTTATAGTATTAGGCTGCCTATAAATGAGATACTCTATGTCCTAGTTTAACCAGCTGATATCTTTTCAGCTTCCTAAGTTGATCAGAAAGAGCATTTGTAGCTAGGAAGATTTTTAGCTTCTGGATGTAGATCAAAAGTGTTTGCTTATGTTTGCTGTCCTTTTTAAAATATGTTCATCTATCTTAAATTTACTTTACTATCAGGATGTTTTAGGGTAGCCCTGTTCATTAAATAGAGCCATACAATATTAAGTGTTATAAACTCATTGCAAAAAAAGCTGGAGTATTTACAAGAGGCTTATAATCTAAATATAGCTGGGAATCACTTGCTGGAAGATGATAGTGATAGTCATGACAGTTTGGCTCTGATAGTGACCATTTGTACTACCAAACTGTATTACATCTGAGTCAGTGATGCCAATAAAGCAAAGATCCTGCCCCAAATGTTGTGGTTCTTTTTTTTTTTTTAATATATGGCCACTTCAGTTAACTGGGGGGGGGGCGCGGGGGGAGGGAGGAAAGGAACAAACCCAAAACCTAGGGCCCCACGTTTTTTAAAGTATTATGACACAGAGCAACTTCCAGGTCTTGACATTTTCTCACAGTAGCCTGCTATGGTGTGCTTCCTGCGGTATTTAGTGATCAGTAGCCATTTTGCTTCCTGTTTGTAAAATGACAGGTTTCTTCATTTTGCTGCTAAAGAGCTTATTTGTATCTCTGTGGATTCTCCACACATTATACAGTTGGACCAGCAGCAATATCTGTAGCAACAATATGTCTATCAAGAACTGAGGAATCAGCAGAAAAAGCAACAGCAAAAGCCAGTTATTCATCATAATCATCGTCATTAGCAGAAACATAAGATCCAGAATGAATTCCTACAGGACTCATTTGTTCTAAATAGCCAGTGTTTTGGATGGGCAGTGTATTCATTTTATCAGGCTTTCTCATTCACTTAGAGGAAGCAAAATGAATCTGTTTTGGGAGAGAGTTTCTTGAGGGTTTTTTTTGGGGGGAGCTGTTGTTTTAAATTAGAATATATATTTTTATCCTTTTTATCCAAAAGGTCATCATTTCTCCGTGCAAAAAGACTAAGTATAAACTGGTACTTGTATAATAACAACTTGTGCAATAAAATGCTAATTTTAGGGAATGGAAAATTCATTTGTTGACACTGAACTGCAAGTTACTTACATAATGAGTGAAGAAAAGCAGGATCCTGAGTGCCTTGAATCACTGCCTAGGGAATCCTGTCTCCTTCGGCTATGAAGAGATCTTCACTCTGGGTTGGATGTTACTAATAACAGAAGAAGTAAGTGTCCCCCTTCATGTTAATGAAGTTCTAGCTATGCATGCAAGGACAAATTTTATGGGTGAAACTGTATCAACAATGTACACAGATTGTAATGCAAGAATAAGGCTCAGCATATTAAATTCTAGGGTATAGTAAGACAAAACAAAAGAAGGAAAGTGTCAATAGAGCTGAAAAATCTACAACATTGACATTAAATGTGAAAAATGATATCTTAATTGAGGTTTTAATTGCATAAAAGGTGGAGTAGTAAGGAATGAAAAATCTCTGAAGATTTACATTGAATTATAAAACACCTATATTACTACGGTTGAAGTTTAGTGAACAAGCAAATAGGCGCTTCTCTGTGAATTAAGCAAAGGATTCTCCCCTAGACTGCTGGATTGCAACAGTCCTTAAAATACAGGCAAAATAAACAGCAGTTATCAAGGAAGAATCTGACCGGAGAAGAGAAGCCCATGCTGAGATTCATGCTGCTGCTATTGGCTCGGCTACCTCTGTACTACTTTGCAAGTGCTACAAAGCAGCCCTCCATTTGAGTTCGGCTTTTCTGGACATGGTGTTTCTTTCTTCTTGTTTTAAATAGAGGACGGTTTTTATATTTGGAGCTGACTTTGACTTAGAACATGGCCAATTCTTGTTCCTCCAAAAGGACTGCATTGTTTGCCTAGAGGTTCTATTTTCAATCTGGAAATTCATAGAAACACAAAACCTACAAATATTTGCTGCTACAAATATACTGCAGAGTCTCACAAAGTTCTCTTTGGAGTTTATCATGGACACATCTGTGGTTAGAATAAAAAAATACTGAACTTAATTGGAGACCAAGAATCAAGTCACTGTCCTTTCTACTGCAGAGACAAGGCTTGCAGTGCATTAATTCCAGGATGTGCATGAATAACATTTTAATTTTTTAAAGCATTAGCATTAACATTTTAATTACTGGTGAATACTTATGATCTATAAATATTTATTAAACCAGGTTCACATGTTTTCAGTGTTCTATGCTCTCACTGGGCCGCAGCTTGACCAAAGGGACTTGGTGAACAAGTGTTATCCAGGTGTGAATACCATTCTTTGTTCAAAAAGTGCAGAATTTTAAGTGCTACATGTTGCATGCCTATAGGGTCATGCCATCACACCCTTCTAGATAAGTGCATTGGAATCAAAGACAAATTACCCCAAAAAAGAATGTTCTGGAGGAGTAGTTTAAAATTCTTTCTAAGGAAAAGGATTATATCTGATAAAATCCTATCAGCTTCCTTAATATTATGTGCTCTTGGAATTTAAAATGGAACAATTTATCAGCTTCCTAACAGTGTGAATCACTAAGTATCTTGTGTGATCCTATTTACACACTTTTCAAAGAATGACAGTTGAAAAGGACTTTCATCCATTCTAACACGTTAAATAAGGTTAAATATTTGGAAAAAAAAGCCTCAAACACAAGCAATTGAGTGTTCTAAAGCTCTGATATCAGAATACTAGAGAGACTTCAGCTGCTGAAAGTGTGGAGAACAAGGAACATGATGAAAGTGTGTTCAGAAATAATGAAACGGGTAGTGAACACCGATCAGTTGTGCTTTCTTCTCTGGTGAAATAGTTTACTAGAGTAAGGAACTTTACTGAAATAAGTTCACAGCAAACTTAGGACTGATATTTTTCACATGAGTTACAATCAGTCTGTAGAAGTAACATTTATTGTTTTAGCTAGTTTCATAGAATTTAAAAGTGGTTTGCTGGCTGCATGAATTTACATAGCATAGACAGCTGTACTTAAACAAGTAAGTAATATAAATGGATGTCAGGAAAAAATTAACCATGTTACAGGTTATTTAACTGCCAGCTTATACAATTAGACATGGATACTCATTTAAAAAAAACCTTATACTCTAGTTATCTAACATGAAGAAATGTGTTCTTTCATTTTGCTGTATGTTGGCCTAACCCAGTTATGGTTCCATATAGTGCAGCTTTATAAATATCCTTTATTGTCTTGCCTTTAAGAGCTTCTCTTTCATTTCATGTGTCTAAACATGTCATCAGCATTCACTGTCTTTAGTAACGTATGGGTACTTTTCTCTATACATACAGGTAAAAATTGAGATGCAAAAAATTACTAGCTTTTTAATGGATATTCCATATTCAAATGCTCTTTTATACTGTCCCTTAAATATGTTAAAATAATGTTAAAAATTTTGCTGTGAAATTGATCCTTAGGAAATCCAAAATTAAGTAGTACTTGAGAACTGTATTTCTAATGAGGTCCCAACTATGAGCATATACAAACAATGATGGGTATCAGTCACTTTTACCATAATAGAAATTTCTCTTCTGCTCACTTTCTTTTCATTTAACTGGCTCATAAAATAGCATCAAATGTTGAAATCGGCACATCATTGAGATCAAATACCCCTTTTTTACGTTTGTATGCCACAAAAATCTGGGATTGTATGCATTAAAAGCTCCTGTTTACCCTAAATCATTCTTGAATTGTACCACAGAGATATAAGTGGGTTGAGTGAAATGAAATGAAATGAAATGAAATGAATTATTATGATCAATCATGTTTCATATGGTGGTGGCCAAGTAGCAACTATTGTGGTAGATGAAGTACAGAGGCAGAGGAGCAAATGCTTTTCCTAAGCTGTTTATAATCTAAATGAATGAGATGGAAAATATGGGTAAGGGAAAAAATTTAGCACAAACAAGTAAACACAGAGATAGTAGGAAGTGGATAGAATATGCTAAAATGTTTTTATATCAAAATAATTTATCCTTTTCTAAAGGATTTTTCAGGAGGGGATGAAAACAGAAAAGAACATGCAAGAAAAGTGTAAGGGTGAGGTAGGAGTAGGGAAAATGGAGGCAGCAAGGCAGCAACCTGAAGCAAAGGGCCTGTAAGGAGACTTTTTGCAGTTATTCCTATTTACCTGAGTCCATCGAGATACTTCTTGTCATTTGGGCTTTTGTCTAAATGTGTAGGGAGAAAATGGTAAAAGATGCAGTCAGTGAGACATCACCTGGGTTCCAGTGAAAATGGTCATTCTTTTGCATAATGTCAGCCACAGGCAGTGGGGTAACAAGTGTCTTACAGAAATATTGATATGTTTCTAATTTATGCATTTTTTAAGGATAGGTGTTCTTTAAGTGGTCTGCATACACAATTTGTAAATGTAGCTCAGTTCTCTCTCCAGGATAGTACAGGCACTTTTCTTTGGGGAAGCTTAAGTGGTTGCAAAATATATGCCTCAGAAATTTTGGAGATCTCTTAGCTAAAGCCCAATAATGTTTTACTTTCAGAAGCTGAAAAAGAAACATAAATAATAAATAATACAGTGATCTATCCATGGGTATTTGAGTAGAAAGTAGATTAAAATCTTAAAATACTGCTGAAGTTATCAGGGCAAAAAAAGAGTCAAATGTAAGGGCTGAAACCAATCAAAGCTTTCAGTGTCACGCAGCAGTATTTTCTCCGGAGCTAATCTATGCATATTGCATTTATCACCTAAACAGCTCTAGTACTACAACCAGTGATGATACTATATCGCCAAAAGAGAGGGGGAGAAAATCTTAGAGATGATCATTTATCTGCCTTCTCCCTTCTTCTTCTGCTCTTGGAATGCCATTTACATTTAGCTTACATTTTAAAAGAAAGGGAAATCAAAAAGGGGACAAGGTTCTGAATTTGACATCAGCTTTTCTACACCCTCTTTTTTGTTTGTTTGGGGTTTTTTTGGGTTTTTTTTGTTGTTGTTTGTTTTTGTTTTTTTTTTTTTGTTTTCTGCAACATTGTTTTACTTTTAGAAAGAAATTCTAAATTGACATTTAAATGGTGGCAGGGCAATTCTCATTCTCTGCCTTGTGAAACGGTCTCTGAAATGTACAATTATGCTGTCATCTTTAGCACTCCACATTGGACAGAGTTTAATTATTAATGTGTTTCCCTCAGAGAATGACTCGATCATGTCACAACTCCAGACAAATACAGCTAATGCAAAATCATAAAATATTCACTTGAATACTGCTGAACTGACAGGAAATTAATTCTATGAACACTTTTGATATTACCAGAAAATTAGTTTCAAACGCATAAGACTGAAATAAATGTGTTCATAATTTGCTCAAGGGTAACGCTCATCTTGCAATCCGTTGGTGTCTTTTTATAAATGTTACAAGTATTCAACATGGCTTTATGATAAAGAGGACAGCTAATGTAATGTATTATTTGTAGACAGTATTTCCCTTGTAAACAGCAGGGAGTGAAGAATTGCTCTTTCAGAAATATTTAAACTCTAGAAATATTCTGCAATTTATCATCTTGTGGTACCAAAAATACACCTATTTTTGAGTAGTCCCAGGAGGGAGCAGGAACTCAGAAATTTTGTAATAACGACATGATAGTCTTTCACATATAAATTATTGGGTTGAGTTTTAGCCAGACTAGAAGTGACTGCAAGTCATTACCACTCTGAAAGTTGCAACCAGCATAGTCAGTGGGAAAGGATCAGGCTCTCCTTACAGGCAAATGTCTTTGTAGCAAATGTCACTATCATAGTGTACTCTCCATCTGGATGAATATAAATGCAGATGAATTGCGACAATTTGCATGAACAAAACCAGAAAATTCAGTTGTTGTTACTTGTGGGATATCATTTGCCAGAATTTGGAGAGCCTGAAACCTAAAGAAAAGCATTTCCAATAAAAATAGTTATGGTCTAAAATTTTGACCTATGTGTTACATGGTTTCACCATTTCCTATGTATCTGTTTTTAAATGTTTATTTCTGGTCTGGATTTTCATCTGATTGATCGTCCTGACTGATGATGTGCAAAATCACATGCAATGAATTCTCACCAGGAGGGGGCAAATGCTTGAGTGGACTACTTGTCACTAAACCAGAGCTGGAGATTTTATCTGTTCGGCTACTTGGTAGATCCTGTACAACAGGGCCTGGCTCAGGAGTAATTTTCAACCAGGAAAAAGTATTTGGAATAAATATTATTCACAATGAATAATTTAACAGCTCTCGTGGGCACCTTTGGAAAGTTTCCTCAGAGGCCTAGGATTAAGTCACCATTTAGTGACCATTTAAGTCACTAAATAGTTTTTCAGGTTTAATCTTGCATTCCTTTTTGCAACACTAACCAAGGTTATGCAAAATGTGGAGGATGAATGTAGTGGAGCCACGTAAACTGGGAGAGCTGGTATTATAACTAACAACAGTGCAAGGACCATCCCAGATCCAATCTGCTGTTCTTAAAGTATACAGGGTGATGTACCTTACCAAAATATTCAAGAAGAGATGATCACAAGGGTATCAAAGATGATTGTCAAGTCAATCACTTCAGTATTTCATAGACAGAGGTGGAGGTGTCGTTTCTATACACTGTTTTGAAGAGCTACAGCAGAGGACAGAGGAGGGAAGACTGATTCCCAGTGATGTCATGTTCTACCAACAGAAAGCCCAAATATCTATTTATCCATGTTTCTGGAAGACATTTCAACGTAGAAAAAGAAGTACCTTCAATATTCCAAAGTTCATCTGGAAATCCACCAAACACTACATCTATGTACAAGACAAGGTCTTTTTATATTTTGGCTGCAGCATGTTAAACTGGAGACTAAAAAAATAGCCTCAGAACATCTTTTCTGCTCTGTCTGCGTGGCTGAATAATAAATACACCATTAAAATATGCAGTGTCATTAATGAACACCAGTGGATTGCACAGTTTAACTGCTTAAACTTTTTATTAAAAATTAGAGGAAATGAGAGTATTCATTATGCTATAATGCTGCTTCCTATCATGACAAATAGGACTAGTTCTTAGAATTAAGATGCCTGTATAATAGGGAAAGTACAATACAGTACTAGGGGTATTTGCACTATGTTGGAAGAAAAATTCAGCAGATTACATGATAATGAAGAAGACAGACAAGAGATAATAGCTATCTACAGCTGTAATTTGGTTTCCTAGTAGTTTCAGCTGAAGCTGTCCTCAAGCAAAATTTAAAATCCATGCATCATAGGAAAACATGAAGTTTACATGCTATAACATGCTCCAAAAAAAATACTAACTTCTCCTGAGTTTTGTTTTTTCTGTTTCCAGATAAGCGCTTTTTTGTCTGTGTGGTATATGCTGGCACTTTGGCTTAGCTGCTCTCAAATAAGGTATCAATAAATAGGAACTTGGATGCTGTTCCACATTTCATTCCATAGAAACAGTAAATTATTAAACAACAGTCTCTGGATGTCAGTGAGAGACTGGCTGCATAAAAACCTTGAAAGTAATTGCACAACATTAATTCTGTTGAATTTTTGAATTAAGAGAGAGAAATTTTTTTTAAAAAGCAACCCAAACAAAACAAACCTTTTCCTTTTAATAGGGAAAAAAAACCCTGGAGTGCCTGCTTTGGTCTCTGTTTGAAGGAAAGCCTCCATAAAAAGGAAAAAAGACAAGATATCTGAAGGTGAATATGCTAGGCAACAGTTAAAAAAGGAATAAGTTGCTATCCACTGAACTAGAGAAACAGCCTCTTATTAACTTCGGCCAGCTCTGATTCATCTCCCCAACCTCACAGCCAAGTGAGTATGGATTTCTAGGCAAAGGAGTATATAGATGGAACCGATATCTGAGTCTTCATGTTCTTGAGGCTTCATCATTGAATGCACTTGTCACTCTACTCATTTTATACCTCCAAAATATTCCTCAGATGTTTAAATGACTTAATTCTAAGAATGGGTTTCAATGAGAAGTAGGGAACATTTCCAGTTTACAATTTTGTAAAGTTCTGGGTGGAGATTTTTCCCACCAGACAGTATCTAATTTTCAATGAGTAAACTCAATATCATAAAACATATGAGTTCAAGAGATTAAATTTGAAAATTATATGTTATATTCAGCATACAGCCTCAGTGATAGAAATGCCTGAAGTCATTTTAAGCTATTCTTTTGTTCCCATGTCATCTAAGTTTATGAAATTAAATGCATATCACAATTCTGCTTAAAGAAAAAAATAAATTAGTCATTTTGAAAACTTCCTTCAGATTTGGAAGAATAATGTATTGAAAGCACAGAGTTTTTAAAGTAATTATAGGCGGTGAAAGAAGGAAAAAAAGAATCACTGGTTAGGATTGTATTCATCTGTCTTTAGGGAGATAAAAATCTTGAGTGGGATGAATTTTCATCTTGCCACCTATTTCAGGCTGGCTGCTCCTAGTAGAGACAGTGTTTCTAATTTCATTTTACTACAAATCTTGAAACCTTATTCTGTAATTCCTGAGACTTTCAAATTCATAGAAAGCACTACTGCTACTACAATTCTTCTATATTGTAATAGGAATGTATATAGTTACTTGAATGCAGCTGTCTTCCTAGCAAAAATGGGGTTTGTGTCAGTATGAACAGATAATATGTATGTAACCTATGCCTCCTACAAACGTAAGTTGCAGGACCTTGATGCTTGCTTTTCATCACTTTTCTTGCATCCCTCACCGTTTCTGTGCCCACTCCACCCCTGGCTCTTTTGAGATCTTGTTTTCTTTTAACCTCTTTGGAGAATAAACTTACTGGAACAAATGAGAGGAAGATGTGAATCACTCTGCCAAATAGGTAAGAAAGAAGTCACAATCTGGACTCTTTGATTTGCACTGGCATCTCCAGATGTGTATTAGCTGAGGCTGTGGAAGTTTTGACCTGGTCTTCAGCAACATCTCACTAGTCTGTCCTGCTAAAGGGGCTTAAAAAACATCAGCTGGAAACTAGCCAGGAAAGTAGCATTTTGGGCAAATCATGTTCAGTGACTGTGATGTAAGACAGTATATATTGGAAAGAGGGAACAGCATATCAGAAAACCATTAACAGAACTAAACATTCAAAATAGCATATTATTAATTTAATTGGGAACCCCAGACAACTCCTTCCAATCTCTTAAACAAATAAATAAGCCTGTTTATGAGTTTTCAAGCAAGTTCATTTAGCAGATTCTTACTATATACACTCGCTAACTTCATTTCTCATTGATAAGGTCTGCATAAACATCCTTTCAAAAGATGCTTTTAATTACTTTTATTTGTTCAGAGTCTGCATGCTACAAAATCAGTGCTGGGTGGCTTGTATTAATGGCTTGTGATGTGCTGAGGATGAATCTGAACAGCAGAAACACCTTGGCCCTTCCATGATTTGGCCAGGGCAAGATGCTGCAGAGCTAGGGATGATGGGCTGTGCAGCTGCTCCTCATAATGCTGCACTGCCTCAGAAATGCCAGCCTTTCTACCCTTCTCTCTCTCAGTAAATCTAAGCCAAGCTGAATCCTAAATTTTCCACTAAAACCAATATTACACTAAGACTTTTAAAGCAAAGGAAAAAAAAGAAAAAAAAATGTTTTATGGAAAGAGGCTTTAATTCCTTAGTCCAGTTCCGTTTACTCATTTCTCTGCTGTCTTCCACCATCTTTTGGCAATTTTCACTCTTATGATACTGTGACTTTGTGGTCTGCTCATCAGTTTCACTGCACAGTTTAAAAATCCATGAAGCAAAATTAAAATCCTTACAGATTCCCGAGGAAAAATGCCAATCTCTGCTGGAGTCCTCTGGCATCAGAACCAGATGGGACTTCAGCATAATGGCTTCAGCAGAGGACCATGGAAGGCATGACATGGGTAGCATGAGTGGAGCAGTTATTAAAGGGTTTGTTTCCATGTAAGTAACATGCCAAAATTTTTAAGTACCACCAAAACATGGGATTTTAAGTTTTTTATTCAGGAAAAAAAAAAATGTTCATTTTAACAGTACTTTTTCATAGGATTCTCAGTTACACCAAGCTAACAGAATTTGTAGATTGCTATTCTCGTAACAGCAAGCATTTATTTTGCAGCACATTCCTATTATTTATGGCACATGGTTTCATAATGTGCACTGTTTTGTGGAGAATGAAAAAACTAAGACTTCCTCCTGAAAGGCTGGCCCTGAACAGCTCAATGTGCTGCTTCAAATACAGTTTGGGGATTTTTTTTCCTAGTCTTTTTACAGAGTAACTTAAATTGATTACTTGCAAATGTAAGGAGAACATTCCCATCCTGATCTTCCATTTTTAATAGAGGAGATAACTACAGGAAAGAATAACGAAACCAATATGTATGTACATATTTCTCCTGTGATGGCTGTATCTGAACAAAAAAGACTTGTCTTCAACTGGTAGAGATCTCTACTGCCTTATTATAGGGCCAGCTGGGAATATTTTGACAGAACGTTTTATCAGAGAATATAAAATACCAATGCGTCCAAGCAAAATGTTGTACAGAAACCTGACAAATTTGACAATTTTATTTCAGGAAGAAAAAGACATTCTGTTAAGGTCAGGAATTTTTGTTTTGACACTTTCAAACTGAAATATTTGGCAAGTTTTTTTAATGATTTTTATTTGAAAATTTGTTTTTTATTGAAGCTCAACCTTCAAATCAGAGTAAAAAGAGAACAAAATATTTTATTATGGAAAGTTTTGAAAGAATCATCATTGTGCTCAGTATGGTATGTGATGAAAAACACTGAACTACTAGATAGATATTTGCTTCTTGGGGAATTCCATACCAACTTCAAAGTACCTGGATTAATACAGCTGAAGATTTAATTCTCCCAAGGCCTCCTTTATACCAAAGAGAGGCATATACCTGTACCACTGGGGAGCAGTAAATACGTAACAGCCAGAAAAGATGCTAATTATGATTGTTACAAAAATAGGTGTATGGACATATGTGTGCACCCATGTGTGTGTAAATGTAATTCTACAGCAGATCAACATTTTCTGTTGAACTTTAAGACTAGAAATTGCCTTTGAATGACAGCGTAAAGAAAATTTGAAAGGGTGGGTAATACTGACCCTCTTTTGGCTACAATCTAAACCCTCTGTTGGGAAGAAAGATTGGATTTCACTGGTTTGTTAAAGCTTATTTTATACGAAGCTGGAAGTTTATGCCAAAGTCTCAATTTTAATGGGTTAGTAATATTGCCAATGCTGTCTCACTCAGAGAGAAACTGATGGGAATGCTCCGTCCAGTGAATGTACTGCAGTTAACTCTGTCCCAGAAAGCTATAGTAAAAGGGTAAGTTATTTGGAATGGTGTTCTACAATTTTCAGAGCTGTACCAGACACTAATGTTGCATGCATTTAAAATATTTCCCTCTCAACTCTTCCTGTCCAAAAAGCCTTTGCAATGAATGTGTTGAGAGGGAAATGAGCTGAATATCGCAACAAATGCAGGATGGAACTGATAAAAGCAGAAAGCATAGTTTGTATTAAGGAATGAAACACTATAAATTCCATTCATGTGTGTTATCTGAAAAGGCAATTTTGCTAGCAGTAAAAATCCAGCACCAAGTATTGAAATATGTCTCTCTGATATGATGGTCCCTCCCCTAGATGAGTCTGTTGCTTCTTCCTTTCTACAGTTTCCCCCTTCCTTTGGAACCTTTGAGAGGATGAGGGTCATTTTTTTATGTTTCAGAATGAGTAGATTTGTGCTACCTTTATATAGATTTCCAGACTACACTTTCTGATCCTCTATCACCTTTTACCTCAAGCCTCCCTTTCACTTTTTCACCTCAGCCTGCTGCTTTGTGCTTTAGGCATGCCTCTTTTCTTTCACTCCTCACAGATCTTCCTTCTTTTTTCCTGATGTCGCCACCCCTATGTCTCCTAATGCTTTCCCAGCTCTTTTAATGCAAACATGCCTGATTTTGACACACTTGCCATTGCTCCTTTCCTCCACATTGCTGATATATGTGTAAAAGACTGTTCTTAATAAATATCATCCATAATAAAAACCTCAATTATATAAAACACTACTTATCTGAAATGTAGTGGACCATTTTTCTGGCACAATGATGGAAAATAAGTTTCCTGAGTAAACAGGGCAGGAGTTGCACTATTCTTTTCATAGCTAGCGTTGAAAACAGAAAAAGCTTTGATTTGGTTGGAAGGCAGGTTTTGCACAAGGAAACATAGAATAATGGACTAGTTTGGGTTGGAAGGGACCTTAAAGATCTTCTTGTACCAACCCCCCTGCCAACACCTCCCACTAGACCAGGTTGCTCAAAGCCCCACCCAGCCTGACCTGAACACTTCTAGGGATGGGGCATCCACAACTTCCCTGGGCAATCTGTTTCAGTGCCCTCACCACCCTCACAGTAAAGAATTTATTCCTAATATCTAATCTAAATTTCCCCTCTTTCCGTTTAAAACCACTACCCCTCGTCCTATTGCTGCACTCCCTGATAAAGAGTCCCTCCCTATCTCTCCTGTAGGCCCCCCTTAGGTACTGGAAGGCTGCTATAAGGTCTCCCCTGAGTCTTGTCTTCTCCAGGCTAAGGAACCCCAACTCTCTCAGCCTGTCTTCATAGGAGAGGTGCTCCAGCCCTCTGGTCATCTTTGTCACCCTCCTCTGGACCCGCTCCAACAGATCCACGTCCTTCTTGTGCTGAGGATTCCAAAGCTGGACACAGTAAACATTTTTAGGTCTCCTAGAGTTTGGCAACTAAATTCTTCAGCAAGTGTAGTTCTCCTTCCCTGAATCTCCAAAACTGAAAAGGGAAAAGATCTCCACTCTGGCTTGGAGTTGCACTACAGGCTGCTCTTTTTCCCTTTCCTCCTCTCAAAGGTAAGTATTTAAGAAGCTCCTAGAAAATCTGTCTTGCAAATAAACAGACCTCAAAATGGTTTCATTTCTGTTAGAGTTATCAACGTATTAGTATGAAGTCTAAATATTTTTAACTAATATTTTAGTTTCTAGATGTTTTGGAGACCACCTGAGTACTGTCATAGAACATTCAACCAGCTTCGAAAAAAAATTATCTGAAGTTTCTCATTTTATGTAAAACTCAGTTATGTTTTGGCCTGCAAATCCCATGGAATATTGCAGCTAGATCTGGTCAAATATTTTGTCCACCCAGGAAATATAATTCTGATGTTTCATGAAATCAGAATGCAGGAAAAATTAAACATATTCCCTTGCATTGGGTTAAATCTTGATTTATTAAGTTTCAACTTTTTTATTTTCTTTTCTTGGGAAGGAACATACTTTCTTTATTTTCCACTTCTTCCCATCCTTTCAAAAAAGTATTTCTTATACAGATGCTAACAAAATCATGATATTGTCATTGTAATAATACGTATCAGTAATCCTAGGAATGCCTACTGTAGGTGTCTATATATTTATTAAAAACCATACATATATATACAAACATAAAAACATACATATACATATATGTATGTATATATACAACTATACTTACATAAAATTCTAGCCATTTGACACTTACTCCATACTTCAGATTACTGAACTTTTAATGGCACTATTTCAAAATAAAAGATAATCAGATGGATGGTTCCTGATAGTTCATAAGAAAAAAAGAGGCTAACATATCTGTAAAGAATAACAAGTTCCATGAGTCATCTATAGACCAATGTTATGTTTGGAGCAGCCATGAACATATTTAACAATAAAAATATGCAGTGTTCCATAAAATGCTGGTCTTCACACATTATTAAAATTATCGAGACTGCAATGAGTCGTCCTTTAACTATGGTCTTTGGAAAATTGAGTATGTTGCAGCAAATTAATAGACTGTTTTCCCTATTCAAGTATCTGTAGTGAAGTCATTATCTAAAGGCTCAAAGTTCCATTGTGTTTAAAATTAAGCAAAGTGCAGCTGCTTTGGGAATGAAATTGCAGTAACTATTTTGAAGCATGCAACATAATAGTTGAGGACAGTAGATGTGAATGACTGTCTTTATTTTGAACCACAGATTTAGGCTTCAGCACAAAGCAATAACTACCTTCACTATACCCAGGACATTAGGTCTGAAACATTAGAGTTGGTTTTTATTTAGGAATTTTAAGTAATTACATTCTTGTTATACATCTTATCTGAAACACCAGAAGATACCAGGATGGTGTTAGTGTCCACTAAGTGTTACTATAGTTTTATGTTTATGGAACCAGAAGGTAGCGCAATGTGTTGGGTTACATATAGTGCTGTTCACTACCCCTGTAGATCCTGTATGAAAACAGGAACTCTTAACTTCTGACCTTACGACAGTATCACAGCATGAAGCTCTGTGATAAGACAGTGGTTGAAAAAATATTCATGCATGCTTTATTTACAGCTTAGTTTAAAAACCAGCACTGCCTTTCTAAAAAGACAATTATTGGAGGACAGTAGTCATTACAAACACTAGTTAACAGAATGACAGAAAGTTCCAACTGATGTTCCAAATTTCTATGGATTTTAAGGCTTCTGTGACCATCTCAATAAGAAATCTAAATTAATGAACTACACCACTGAAATAAAATTTTATTTGAGAAAGTGTGTTTGAATCAATTATTTGAATAACTGTAGTTGCTACAGAAACACGTCAGTTCCTGATTAGGAATATTTACTGTTGGAGGACATGACATGTGACTCAACATAATTTAGAGCTGAGATCTTTTGGGACTTGCTCTATGCTCTTCAAATTATTAAACTATCATTTTCATGATGTTAAAATAATAGTTAATTTGATTTTTAATCTCAAATGAGCATCAGCTATCATAAATTTCCAATAAATACCTGCTAAAAAATAGTTCATAGTTACACTACAGATTAAGGTGGACCTGCATTTGAGGCAGAATATTTTTCCTCTATTTTCTGTCCCTGTGCTTGGGTCTGATGATGATCTCAGCCTCCTTATGGAGGTAGTAATTCAGAACTGTGGTGCTAGACTCAGTGCCTATAAATAGCTAACTCTATCTTCCCAAGGGAGGGAAACTGAAGTAATTTGAGAATCCAACCATTTTCCAGCACAAGCATAATTATGAAAGAAAAAGTAGCTGGGGGAAAGGAAACTGATTAATGTACTAGTTCATGGAGTAAAATCATAATTACTAGATAAGAAGTAACCAGGTTTTCTTTGTTCCGTTTTATCCACCAATTTATGATTACTCCAGACAGTATTAGAGAGAATAGCAAATCAAATTGAGAAACTGCGCCTAATGGGTGAAGCAAAGAAACATGAGTTACTATACCTAGAAGCTCTGCTTGGTTCTGTCATCTCCTTACTAAGTAACCTTCAGCAAATTGGTCAACCTGTGTTGCCCTACAGAGTTGATGTTATCCATCAGACTTCATAAATTGAATATTCTGTCATGAAATTCACTCCATGCGGGCAAATACTTGGTTTTTATATAATAAGAGTACCATTTCTTGTCCAGTACATCCCTCTGACATTAATGAAACAGCCTTTTTTCACATGTCATTGTGAACAAATTCTAAATGGTGCTGTTAATGAGATAGATAGATGGATAGATGGATGGATGAATGGATGGATAGATAGATAGATTGATTTACTCAGAGTACAGAGTGGTTCAATGTTTTGAAATTACCATACAGCTTTGTCTGTAATTGCGTAGGTTTACTTACCATCAGTTTGGCTGCTCCTAACTCCTTTTAGTGCAATAATATTATGCCATTCTTTGGATATAAACCTGGAGACATTTTTGGTATTGAAATAATTAGTGTTTTGTTGACATATTTACACAAATGTCAAAAAAATAAAAGTCTATTATATTTATATGTACTTTTTTTTTCAAGCAGGCTGCACCTTCCCCCCAGATCAGTGCATGATTTTTTGGGTTTCCCAGTATTGCGGTCCTACAGCTGCATCATGGGAAGGTGGGGAGAACGGCCAGAGCAGCCCTGGCTCTGCAGGCAGAACAGGTGGCTGTGGTACAACTGAGAGAAACACCGATACTGCTCAAGCTTACTCATTAGGGATACAGCGACTCACCCCTGAAGCTAGAGGCTGCCAAAAGCGTGCCTTTCAGCAGACTGTAAGACAGAATCACAGAATCACAGAATCACCTAGGTTGGAAGGGACCTTTTAAGACCATGACAAGCAAACCTGATTTATGTCTGAACAGGATATCTACACCATATTCTAGTTGTAAAACAGGATGCAAAGAAAACCACTTCGTTTTCTGTGCTGCTCCTCCAGTTCCTCATGGTCTGAAAAATTCCCTGATTTATCTGGAAAGTTGCTTGCTTCCAATGTTTTTAACAACCTTCTCTTTCAGTTTTGCTTAGCTATTGTTCTTTTCCTTTTTAGCTGTTTTAATATCCATCTTCCATTTAAAATGTCATTTCTTTCTTGTGCTGATTTTCAATGGCTAAAATTTCCATAGTTTCTCTTTATACTGGAAATTAATTAACATCTTCTAAAATGACAATGTGTCTTCTTGGCCTGTGTGTGTTGCTTATTGGTTCTCTTTCTTTTCCTCTTCATGCCCAAAACAAGACACTGAGATCTTACTCTTTTACAGTCTCAGTCTTTCCAAAGATCCATTCTTTCAAGATCTGATGAAATCACCACAGTCAGCCAGTCTCAATAGAAAGCCTTAAAGGGCGTAGTCCACTTGACCAGAACCCAGAAACAGTAGATATCTTACCAGTTCATTATCTCTCTTGTTGCTAGATAAACAATATTTGAATTTGTAATGACAACCAAGTTGGGAAACAAGGTATTACTAGTTTAATAGGTTATGAGAAACTTACATTTTCCTTGCCATCAGGTATCAGGCTGAACTTCGTTTTCTTATTTTTTTCACTGGTGACAGAGGAAGAGGAAAAGAGAGAGCATGTTTGGAAGAAAAGAATGTCCTCTGTGATAAATTATGCCTATTTCTTGCATGGCATTCTATGTCCTCTAGATGAGAAGGTCATTCCAAAAAAAAAACCTATGTCAAAACGGTCCCGTTCCAAAGAGTTAAAATATGCCAAAACTTAACTTGCAAAGACAGAGTTCATTAAATAGCTGTGCTTTATGCTCCACTTTTTAGTAAAGGAAGAAGCTAGGTTTCTTGTACTGGTTACTGGTGGTGTACTTCTCACACTTTACTATTATACCAGATAACTAGGATATTCATTGAATAGTCCATCAAAAATTCTACTGGCACCGTAGCCTGGAGTCTGAAAAAAAGTAGCTCTTTTGAAGATTGAGTAAGAATTTCATACTAAATGACATATAATACCTTTAGAGCCCTTATTTTATCATATAATGATATTCCATCCAACATCAATCTGGAGTCACCTATAATGTATTTCAAAGAACGAAACTGAAATGACATTGCACTGGGGAACTATAATTCGCTCTCATAGGCAGGACGTTCATGTCTGGTCTGCAGTAGCTGTCTGCTGATACTTTTTATAGAATGGGTTGGAAATAGACTATGAACTACATAGAAAAACAGAAAAAATTGAGTTAAAGTCTACTAAGTGATTATTCATAGCATTTACTGTCTTCTCAGATGGGGTGGAACACAAGGTGGCCTTGGGAAGCCTGTGTTGATTCTGCCTATTTCTAGCTCTTTCATCCAGTCATCTAGGACAACTTATGAGCAGATGTTGACAGGCTCTTGCAAATTAGAAAGGCTGTGAATATCTTAATAGAATCAAATATGAATTATTTTTTTTTCTTCCAAATTTGAACTGGTGAATTGAAAAGAAATGCTTGAACTTTATAATTTTTGATTGTCTTCATTATGTGGAGTTTCAGCTAGATTAACCATGTGTGCAAGATTTGGTGGGACTGGATTTGAGTAGAGTGTGTTTGCATATCACATTTTTAATCTCATCCTAACATACCTTCCACAAATAAAACACTGCTATTATACAGTGTTAATAGCAGTGTGTTTGTAAAAATCTAATTTGACAGGTGACTCCTGAAAAACTGATCCTTTTGCATCACCACATTTTGTTATGGCTTTTTTATGGGTTAAACCACTTAGGAGTTTACCACTGTAGTGGGAACACCTGCTAGAAAAACAGTTTAACTGCAAGTTTTTCTATTGCTCAGTTCAGCTAACAAGCTGCTTTTAAATGTCCTTCAGACAGCAGTGTAACACTAGTGGGGCTTTTTCTGTTCCTCCTCTTGGGACATATAGTGGAGAGCTATTCATCAGTTATTAGGATTTCACCCTGTTGATGCCTGCTGTGAATGCTAGGGGAACTCTAGAAATGTTGTCTTACGGTTTCTCTTTTTAAAAAAAAATTCTAATACAATTATCAGAGAAATACATCCTCAGAGAAATAAGTAAGACCTGCCATGACATAAATCTCTGTCTTAAGTCCCAGATTTGTCAGTTAATGTCCTATATATTTTTACAGTGCACATCAGGATATTGTAGTTAGCCAACTTTATTAATAGCATGCATAACTGCAAAGAATAAAATCCTTATTTTTAACTTTCATTTTAAAATCTATTTGTTCATCATGAAACTTCTTTTAAATTATGCTCTACTTTTTCACTATACTGTATAAACAAGCAGAAGATACAAATGTTGAAGCCAGTAATAAACCATTTGTTTACAAAGAAATTTTGAAAAGTAAACTGCATTTCTGAACTTTAACGTCTCTAAAATGACTCCACTTAGACATGTGTAAGTGTGATTCATGCTTCAAGACTGCTCACCTCACAGAGAGTGATGTACTGTCACTATTTCATTCATTCTAAACGCAGTATCCGTAAGGGTTTAGAGAAAGTAGACATCACCATAAATCAATGTTATTCGACTATATTTTCAAACAAAACATTTTACAGACATAGACATCCCACATTCCATACTGATCATGAAACACTTGTGTGAAGGTCAGCTAAAGTCAGCAACTTATGGATTCATTTTCTGAAGGAATAAAAGATGCTCATGTATTTTTTCTGAGTACATTAAAAGTGGCTTAAATCTATGCAAGGTTTCTGTGTAGAATTCCTAATGGTCATAAGAGCTTTGGTAAGGGCTGTAACAGAAACAACATTAAGGAGGCATGGAAGCACTTGAAGTTGTCTTTTCTGATGAAGCTCAGAAGGGACTCAGACAATATGCTGGATAATATCACCACTTTGTAAAGCATGTAGAAATATTAATAGCAGTAAAATTTACTCCAGTGTGAACTTCAATTCATTTAAAGACACTTATAAAATACGTTTCTTAGGAACAGAAAGAAAATCTGATTAACTTAAATAGGTGGTACCCTATTACATCAGTGATTCCTTTGTATATAAAAAGCAGGGCTGTGTTGTCAGACTTGGGAACTCTTCCCTGCTTCTGCAATGTAGTGTGCTCTGGTTGTGTCTGCCTTGGTGTTAAATTGTGAGATACCCCTGCTGCTCAGGTTGCATAGGAAGGGTCTGCAGATCAAGAAGATAACCAGCCTCTGGGGACTGGACTGTGATGCACGGCATGCCAAACCACATTCTGCCCTGCCAATGGTCTTTTTTTTTCTTTTTCTCTGTTAAGGATACCTGGGGAGGTGGGGATGGATCTGTCTCTCTTTATACTGGGCTAGATCAAAAGTAGGCTGTTGTCTGCTTGCCTACTTTTTTCTCAAGACTAGCAGGGACTAATGAAGAGATGAACAAGCTGATGCAAGTTTAGCTATTTCAGACAAGTTACCCAGTTATCCCAGAATAGTCCCTATTATTATTTAGCTGAACCTTTCTGGTTGTGCTACAGTCTGACAGCTCCTGTCTTGGTCTACATTGAGGAATGAATTGGAACTTCTGCTGTGAAGATAGAATGTCTAATGTAGAAATTTGCTGGATCAACAAAATTGTTTTCCAAGTGTTAATGGCACTTTGGCCTGGTGCTTCTCATTGGGGTACTCTGAAGACTGAAGTTGCTAAAATAAGGACAATAAGGTCTTTATATTAAAAAAAAATCTTAATGTACTCCGATATTTATAAAGAAATCTTAGACCAGTAAGTGTGCATATTTCTACAACTTGAACTAAAAGACCTACTCTTATGGCTAGCAAATATATTGATCCTGTCATTAGAAGCTGCAAGAAGGTTACACAATGAACTGATTTTGTAAGGCTGGGCTTGTATGAGAGAAGCAAGGGAAACCAAACATGTCTCTTTAAAAAGGGCAACAAGTCACTTGTGTAAAAGCATCATGATGTATACAGAGACATTAATACAGGAAATCTTAAAAATATGCTGACCAGATTTATTTTTTTTAAAGTGGTACCTCAAAGGCTCAGAGGGCATTTCTTGAATGATCCTCTTTACACATCGAAGGCTTTTTAAAGTAACAAGTAGGATAGTTTTAAATGGCACTGCTAGGGATCAGATCTTGGCAGATCAGTAAATATGCTGTTTTAACAATTTATATTATGTATTTATTGCATTTTTAAATCTATATACAGAGTCTGGAAACAGATCGGAGAACAGAGAGTCTGCTTTTCTTCTACTAAAGAACTTTGATCCATCTTTACAGAGTTGAGTACAGATATTTATGCCAGAACAGAGCTTAGGAACAACCTTGGGTAATAAAAGCTGTTTCATTGGGAGAATCCTCAGCTGTCTAGTTAATTTGGTTTTCCCAGAGCAGAGGTCAAGATCTGTCCCTTGTAATTAAGCAAAAGAGAAATGTCTACTTGTGTGTAACAACTAATAGTAAAACTTCCTGAAAAGCTCTCAGGTCAGACAGTCATCTCTGAGCCATGACAACATGAAAAGTCTAACAATATTCTCTATCTTTGCATTTTTAACCCAAAATTATTTGTGAGATTATCTTGTAATATTTAAAAAAAAAATCATCCAAACCAAATTACTGTAAAATAATAGCTTAAAAAAAAGCATTTACTATAAGATTAAAAGACTGTTCTGTATAATGAAATGCATAAACCGTAATTTAATGAATGTTCTGACTAGAATAATACATTATTTTTGTAAAAAATATTGCAGTGCACTGGAGGTACAGAAATTTATCATATACTGGAATTTGTATGTTACACAGTGATGAAATCCATCTGTTAGGTGCTCACTTATATCACATAATGTAGTGAAAGCAGCCATCATCAATCACACATTACTCTAATCCTACCTCCATATTCTACTACTCCTGGGTCATTGAAGAAAGGCAATGGTAATGATCAGACCTGTAATTACAGAGCAAAGTAAGTATACTGCGTTCCAGTGAGGATAATGATGTTTACTTTTCATCTCAAGATAAATTCGGTGCAATCAAAATGCTAATAATGAAGTGCCAGCCACAGAATATCTACTGTGGACAACAGTGCTACACCCAGCTATTTCAATTATTCTAAGAAAAACAGACAACATCATTTTGTGAAGTGCTGCTCTTAAAGGAAGTTAAAGGCAGGCATAAAAGAAAAGGGTTTCTGAAGACCTGATGTTATTCCTGACACTTATGTTATTCCTGACACTTAAACTACCTAGAAGAACTATACCGAAAGTAAAGGAGTTACACAGAGATAAAAACAGTATAGATTTTTCTGGGAATCTAACTTACCATCTGGTATGTTTAAGTGAATGTGTTACAACACTGAATACATTTTAACAATTTAAAACAAGTAAATGTATTTTGGTGGGACAAATTCAAGTAAAAGGATGCAATATTAGGGCAATTTCAAACAAAAAACCCCAAACTGATGAATCAAAAAATTTAAACCCAAGTAATGAGGAAAAAATATTTCCATACTAAACTTAAAAACTGAATTTCCGTGATGCAGTGAAATGGAGGGGAGGAGGGAAAGCTCATTACTTATTTTAGGTAAACTTTAATTTTTTCCTGAAAAGAAGTGCTTTAGTTTTAATGCCTTTAAATATATTTATTTTTAAATTTGAATTGGTTTATAACAAAGCTGTTGTTTTTAGTGAAAAGCAATGAAGTTTTAGGGGTTTGTAAGATCTTTTTGCACTTTCTCTTTTTGCTGTAGGATGGGGCAAAAAGTAGTAGTTGAATAACAAATAGTGTCCCTCCTGAAACTCAATTTTTTAATCAGCAAAAGAATTCACCCAGCAGTTGATCCCATTGAGAGGCATTTGTATCATGTCTTAGTTGGTGCTATAAAATCAATTGAATCTCATCAAGCGTGCTCTGTGCAAAACAGTGATAATCAACATATGCTTGAAATAACATGCAGTGATAATTGCATTGGCCTCAGCCTCTAGCAGTATTCTGGACATTGAGGCTAGCAGTGTGATCAGAAAATGGGCTTGAAAAGAAAATATAGGCAGGCCAGGTAGAAGAAAAATCAAAGTTGCGGAACAAACATTAGACAGTGGCTGTGTAAGACCAACAGGTCTTGTCTAACACAAACTACATGGACAAATTATTGAATACTTTTCCGACATGTACAGGTTGCACAGACCTGCACAAGCTGTACAAATAACCCAATAAAGGATTGTTCTTGGGCATAAGTATTTACAATTTAATCATTAGAGTCAATTTTAGCAGTTCTATCATCCTAACTGCATTACCATAAGTAACAGTATTGTTACAGATTTAGGAGACCCCAAAAGTTAATTGATGGGTACAAGTTTATGTGCTTCTGTGAAACAATGCATCTTTCTGTCTCTTAAAGAGTAACTACTTTTTTAATTTGTAAATTCCTCGGAAATTACAAGACAGAAGAATAGATCACAAAGCGTGATATGTATGTTCTAGATTTTTTGCAGGGGAAAGTGTTGAGAAAACTGCAGGAAAGGGTGAGGGGAAAGTGGCTGAGGCAGGAACTGTGAGGAGGAGAAGCAGAAGTGGTGCTTCTGCTCATGTGAGGCCTTCTGGAGAACATGATTTCTTCCCACAGCCCCCCTTTCCTGGACGGACCAGAGAGGGGACCCAGACCAGAATTTACCATTTTGTGGCTGAAATCAGTGAGACACATTCAGGACTTCCAACTGACCCTGATTGTTGTGACTTTCTGCAGTACCCATGCCTGTTTCTCCACAAGAATCTGCATCCCATGTTCCCTGAAACTCTGTTTTCACCACCAAAAAAAAAAAAAAGTAAAAAAATAAATAAAACATATAAGATACGGTTTTCAAACTGGGAGAGAAAGGGAGTTGGAAGGGAAGGCACATCAGGGAAAGAATTAAAAAACTCTTGGCACAGAGAAAGCAGACTGTATAAAAGTTTGTAGACAATTATTAAAAGCCCTTGTAGCTGGGATTTGGCGCAGAACAGAGCCATATATATATGAAGTATATACTTTTATTTCCTCTGAACAAACTCAGATTGTGATCTCAGTGATGTGTGACCGGATGTGTGCCAAGCAGGGTATTTCACTGAAGTCATGTCAGATATGCAGGACGTCTACAGGGCATTCTTTGAGATCAGACCTATGGTCCGTACAACAAGAGAGCCACCAGGCAGGTCTCTGACCTACTAGGTAGCCCTGGACAGGCTGCTGGAGAAGCAGCAGCTCATGCAGGAGGTGGGGAGAAGTCGAATTAGCTGCACTCCACCGCAGGGTTTTTTGACAGATCCCACAGGTTTTGAAATAGGGCTGGAACTCATCTGAAAACAGGCTGCTCGGTGAGATTCCTCCTGCTTCCACTCTCATTTGAGTGGGAAACACTGTGAGAACAGCCCTTAGACTGATTATTTGTGCTTTCAGTCCTTATCTAGGCCAGGAGCCAAAAATGCAGAGGTCTGGACATAAGTTACCAGAAAGTTTTGTAACCTTGAGAGAGGTTCAGCCCAAGTTCAGTTCTAAAAATAAGAGATTGATCAGTGGGGGGTTATTATTCTGTACAAGAAGTCTTCTCCATCCTATGGACAGAGTCTTCCCTGTTGCACTAGTTTTACATTCATGAAACTCCACTCATTGGAAGGCAATTACTCATGCTTAATATGAGGGTAAATGTGAACACGCTCAGGCTTTTAGCCTCTCAGCATTATGCGGATTTATTGGCAGTATGCCCAAACCCTGCAGACCCTTTCCAGTCCTAGCCCCCCCTCCCCTCAGTCAGTAGCTTTGCCCAATACAGGACCGTGTGCTGTAGCTGTATCAAGGCTGACAATGTTGTGAAAAGTTTTGTCCCACCTTTACTGAAGTTTGCGGCTTTATTAAAAAGTCCTGTAGTGATACATCCTGCAAAATTCAGCCTTTCTTCAGAGCTGTTCTGTCAATCATGTTGGGGAATGTCTGGTTTTATTTTGCTGGTTCGGAGTGGAAAAGCAGGAGGTAGATTAACATGCTAAAATAAAACTTTGCTCTACATCTTCAGGTTTTAGAGATTCCTTTGCTTTTATAATTTCTACAGGATAGAGTTGTTCTTGCTAGGATATCACTTATAGTAGTTAAATCTCTGTTATCCTCCAAAGAGGATAATACTAGAGTGAGGATATCCTCACTGAAGTTGCATAATTCTAAAACAAATAAATCTACTTCAGGCTTTATTTTGTTATTTGGAAAACATACAGTACAATTTGCACTCCAGTTTGTGTTTTCTGAGACATTGCAGTAAAAATTTCAAAGTGTAGGGAAACTGTGTAAAACATGTTGAACTTGAATAGCCATTACAATGGCATATTATGCTGAACAAAGGATCTGAAAACTGCCCTTGTTTTGTCAGTCAATTTCAGGTAATTAATTTCTATGTCCAAACAAGATGCACAGATGTGCTGACATAATGTTCACTGTTTCCAAACCTTTGAAGATATTATTCTTCTTATTACTTCTGCATGCTTAGTGTTTGCTCCTATGAAAGATTAAAAGCCCCACACTGCTTTGGTATAAATTCAAGGTAATGATAGTCAAATCATGGTGGCTGCATTGTGAAGGTTTGCTATGAAAGAAATTAGGTTTCACAGTTCACAATTTGCAACCTCAGTTTACTTTATATCGTCATGCAAAACTGAATTGGCTTTAAAACTGTTAGGTACATTCTCAACATGTATTCATAGAAATGACTTGTATACTTTCATAAATGTGTGAATGTTTTTTGTTAAATTTGGCTGTTTTCTCTGGTCTAAACTCTGTGCAGATCCCAACAGTTTAGATTTGGTGAATTTGTATCTGATCGTGTAAGCTTAATGAACCGACTAGGCATCAGCTTTGACAGGCTGCCTGACATTGTACAAGATGGAAATAAAAGACTCAGGGCAAAACTGTGACCCCATACAAGTCAATGGCAAAACTCCTCTTGCCTTTAATGGGTCCAGGATTTCATCTATGGCTCTCTGCCTCATCTTTCACTCCCAGAGACAAACAGCACACGGAGTATAGCAGGGACTACAGACACTAGGCTTTCTCCAGTATATAATGAGGCACTAACTGAGTGAAGTTAGACCTTTTGGATTGCAGCAGAGAAGTGGGCTTTTTTATAAGAGGGTGAATGAAGAAAAGATAAACACATAACTGACTGGAAGGAAAAGCCACTCCTATATATAGTGGGGGAAAGTGAGAGATTGCTTAGATTTTATTTTCATTTGGTTTTTCTCCAGCTTCCTGAAGTCACTTGACAGCCTACTAGAAAAGACTCACCATCATTCATAGGCAAAACACAGAATAATGTCATGATTGAAAAATACTCCCTCAATGAAACTCCCACATGCAGAATTCAGATGGTGCCATAACTTAGAAGAATTTACAGCAGCCTCTGTCAGACACCCTCCCCTTCCCTTGGTGCTGATCACTTCATTCCAGTAAAACGTGTTTTAATTATGGGGACTTCAGAGGGCAAAGGTGGGTTAGTAGCTTGCTTTGTTTTATGGAACATATGTATCACCGTGTTATGAAATATTCCCTCCTGGCCCATTACTCTGTTGAGGGTTTTGGTGCTAAATAACAGTGTGAGATAAAGATCTCTTCCTGCACTGCCACCCTGAAGCTCTTCCTGAACCAGCACCAGATCGTAACGTGGTGCAATCTGACCATTAATACAGTTGACATATTTCAGGGCTTTCTTAATCTGAAGTTATCTTTTTCCTCATAAAATTGCTTCAAACTGATCCTCTAGCTATCTCTCTTTGCTTGTTTGGGGGCAGTTTGCCAGGCAGCAGTACAGATGGCAGGAGTAAAGGACTGGTGCTCGACCCAGGAGCCGTGGCCACCTCATGCCCCAGGTTGGTTTCTGCTCCCTGTGGCCAGATGCAGGGATGACACCGTGCGGTGGGCAGCAGCAAGGGACAAGCCCAAGAGGGACATCAAATGTGCATCTCCCGCTAATGATACCTTTGCTCATTACTGGTTTTTATATAAACACTGAGGGCCTTTACTCATATTTCACTCAGTTAATGTTCCTTGGCTGAGGAAGAACTGAGTCCAGGCTTCAGGAGCTGGCTCCGTAATGACATTCAGCTCTGTTTACTCATCAGATTTTTAAATCAATTTGAATGAAAGAAAGTAGGTGGGATAATATCCTTTGCCCCACTTGGAAGGGACCTTTCATGGCAGGGCTTCCCCCTTTCTGCAGTGTGGGAAAGAATGAAGTGGGGTAGACTGAAGGGCAGGACCCACAGCCCCACTGTCACCAACTGTCTCCTCATAGAGCATCTCAGGATAGTCATCTCCTGGTGTACATGCAGCTGCTGAACTCAGTCAAACCCTGCAGACGTGGGGTGCAGAGAGACAGCTGGTCAAATATTTGCAGAGAGTAAGGTATCCCTTGTGCCCGGAGGCCCTGCCGCCCCTCGGCCTCACACACGCACATGCACACATGCACACACAGAGCTCTCCATAGAAATCTGCAAGCTTTAGTCCAGCTCTCTATTCAAACCCATCCCTGCCCCATTCAATTAAATAAACACATGTGCTATTTGTGCTGAAAAGACATCCAGAAAAAGGTATGTGCAAGTAGTTGTACGCTGAGCTGGAAGCCTAAATCTTGCTTTATCCACCTGATGGAAGAACAAATAAGAAATTACATGAGGTCTTTGGCAAATCTTCCAGAAGACAAAATACAGAGATTCGTAGTATAGTTTTCCTTGCTAGTCTTTAGGTAACTTTCCATCAGCTCTGAGGCAGTATGATTTTTAACCTCTGAGTAAAACTGAAGATGCAGGGTAAGTCTGAACTTTACCTATGCAAGTCTAAGTAGTATTGATTTCAGCTGAGTTATCCTCAATTTATAGCAGAATAACCAGCATCAAAATCCAGCCCTGAACAATATCTTTGTAAGCTGAGGCCATGAAACAGAGAGGGCCATATCTTTAGCTGTCCTTAATCTGAGGTCAGCGGGTCTCTGTCTCTGCTCGCTTTAAATCACTTGCGGGACTGACAAAGTCTTTCATTCTTCGGATAAAGACAGTTAACTGTGTTTGAATGAGTGACTTCTTTCCCTTTGATATGGACCAGGGACTAAACAAGGAATGTTTTAAAAAATAAAATTGAGAGTTAGGTAAGGCCAGAATTAGGAGGATAATTTCTGTCAGTGGAGTACTCATGCCTTTCTAAGAGAGCAGTGTGACTTCTGAGGCACCTATGTTCACAGACTTTTAAAATATTGGAACATATGGTGTTAACAGAAGCACAAAAGACTTTTTTTTTAGTTTCGTGTCATATCTCATCACATTATGGAAGCCTGTGCTGCATAATGTAATGAGATGCACATTTTAACACACAGGCCTTTTCTTGTGATATCAAACAGGAGAGAATCTTAGGGAGCAAATTAGGTCAGTCACTGCCAAACTAACTGGTCAGCAAACTGATGTAATGACTATTTTCAAGTTTGCTCTCAAATTTGCCACTTTCTTGCCTCCCATTAAATCAGGCAGAAAATAGAGCTGTGTCAAAAATTAGGTACTTCCTAAGAAATTGTTCTTCTTTTTATTCATTTTTCTTCAGCATTCATTATAGGAAAAGGAAAAGAAAAAGAAAAAAAGACCTTTTACCTAGCATATTTTCACCACTTTGACTGTAAGTGAAAAGCAGCTTTTGTCAGCAAAGTGCTTTTTGCTGCCTGATGGGTAATGTAATGTGTGAGTCAGTGTGGAAAAGGAGTTGAAGGTCAAAGCTGTAAGAGCACTTGCAGTGTCACTTGGTGTCCTGATCTGAATGTTATGCATGTCGTTTCCCCAGCTCACTGTCAAAGAAGGGAAACCATACCATGGCTGGGAATTTGCATGAGTACTGAAGAATAAGTCAAGAAAAATTGCTCCCTCAAAATGTGCCAAAAATAAGGAAAAGAATAATTACTTAAATTTGTTTCTCATACAGTGTGTGGAAATTTGCACACTGCCTTCTCTGAACACCATTACCCATCTTTTCCATTTGTGAAAGCTTGCAACAAACTTTGAAAGGTGAAGTATTGATGAGTTTTGCCACTGACTTGGTGAGGCTGGGAATTATCCAGAAACAGCTCACAGAGAAAAGGCAGGCTTGCAAGAGAGTAATAGAAAGTTTAAAGCAGTTGAAAAATCCCTGTGAATTCCTTTAATCGACATTGTCATTATGAGTGCATTTTCAGATGAGATTCTCCTTCCATGGAAAATGTTGCTGAAAATACCCTGTTTGTTGTTCAGCAACATTAACCTTTTAAAAATCCCACTTATGCTCTAAAATGAAGTGTGCCTGTGCACACTGACTTCCTTGTTTTCAGCAGGACCTTACTACCCAGGTGCTGCTTTTTTTTTAACATCAAAAAAGTAGAATGAAAGGTTCCTTTAAAGAACCTTAGCTTATTTACTCTGTGCAACTGGACATTAGTAAGTTTGCCCATTCTTTTCACTGACTGGTTTTGTAGATTGGGTTAAAAATATTGGTTTTGACATTTAAAGCCCTTAATCGACTAGGTCTCAACAAAGTGCCTTACTGAGCTTCTGGCACTCTGCATACCACTTCCTCCTTTTGGGTCAAAAGGGGCAAAACTCTTGTATTTGAAGGTCTGCAGAAGTAGAAAGGGCAATGTTAACATTTCTGCATGTTCAGCTAAAGATCACAGAACAGTCACCTAGCTGACTTTTCCCAGGATGGCGTATTTCTGTTTAAGGCGGAATTGCAGTCCTTTTTAATTCAGAGGGCTCTGACAGGACTTTGTTTAACCTAGTATCACAAAATAATTTTTCAGTTTGTGATAAATTGCAATTGTGATTTTTTTTTTCACTGGTTTTTTTATTTTATTTTATTTTTACTTTTTAAATGATCAGAATGTGAACACCTATAATCAAAGGAAAACACCATACATTTATCTTGGCTCCTAGTGTGATTTCACCTGATTGATTCCACAGCTCCTAAATAGTTTCTCTCAGAAATGGATCCAGCATCATTTTTTTAGGCTTCCTGTTTTGTAGAGTTTTCCTCATCTGGGATCTGCCCTTGCAAATGTCTCAGCATGTGACTAACTCAGCTGGATTTCTTGTGTAGAAAGTCAACATACTCCTAAACGCAAATAGGCAGATCGCACTAACACTTATGTGGCTGATTTTACAGGCTACTGATGTAAACTATGTATCTGAGACATTTATTTTCAAGGGCCTTATTTATCAGAGAGTTAGAAGAATGTGTTAAACTTATCAGCATTTTGGTTCTGCCTTGATGTTACAGTTTAATTTGCTATTAATTGTTCATGATTTTGTATGGCAGTGAAGAGTAAGACTGAGAGTACTAAAGAATCATTTTAAATTACCATGATAGGAAGCAGTCTTGCAACTGAGATCGGGATTATAAATCACAAGATGTCTTCCCTCATAGTTTATAGTGTCTTTCACAACTCACTGATGCCAAAGAAGAAACATAATTTAAGAACCACAGAAAATAGTGAAGTTAGGTTTATGAGCATACAATGAAAATGTTTCATAAACTGAAGTTAAAATAGACTACATTTCTTAAGAACCTTTTTAGATATAATTTGAGAGGTATAATTTTTATCAATGCCTTTCCTAGCATTGTATCATAGTGTCCTTTTATTTCAGTGCTACTGAGTGAAGGAGACAGAATAATGACTAAAGTCTTTCAAAAGCACTATAGATGTTATAATTAAACCAATTACTAATCCACATATCTTGTTCATATGCTGAAGAAAAGTATACTAATTCTGTACAATTGCCACAGGCAGCCTGTCTGAAATTCACACACAAAAATATAAACTGTGCAATATAACTTAAGAAGAAAACTCTCTTATTTCTATTAATAGGCTGAATTATTCATAATGGCACTGTCTATGTTAGACATAGTCCAGCATGATAGTAGATCTATACAACAAAACATCTGGTGTGGATGTCTACATTTGGGGAGGGGGAGATATTTCATATTAATTCTTGGCAGTTCCAGTGTACTGTATGCCCATTAGCAGCCAGAGTGCATTGGATTTGCTCCTGCAGCTTTGCTTCTGGTTTATTTTTCATTTGAAATAAATCCAGCTCATAAGCTCCAAGACCACTCAGTTATATGACTCAAATCTCAGCAAATGGGAACAAAGGAGGTATTTACTTGAAAAATTGCACTCCTGATCTAAATCAAAGTGTTAATGTAGATTCACCCATTTACCATATTTTAAAGACTGTGAAGACAGACCTTTTTCAATGAAGAGTAAACACAAAAATAGTAGAATAATGGTAAAACAGTATGCCATGCTCAGCACATGTTAATATCTCTGGATAGTTACTTCCTTCCTAAAAAGTTTTAAAAAGCAAGCTGCTTACAGATGATATCAAGTACTTGTCTTTAGCTTTATTGTGTTCTTGGGAGAATGAAAGCCCTTCACTGCAGGTACGTGCAAAGAATGCAGAAGCAGATAACTTATTTATCAAGGAATTTATCGAGGTACCTCAGTTTCATATACTTGAGCTGCATAAAAACTTACTAAGGATGTATACTACAGTATACATGCAGCAGTGCTGCAGGAAAGGGAGTGAAGCCATCTCCATCGTTACTGACTATGAATTGCATTATCACCCACACAAGCTTGTCACCAGTAGTAAGAACCACGTTTACTGAAGCCTGTAAAAATCTCAGCACAGAGAGATGCAAGTGTGAAGCTGAAGTGAACACACAGCTCTCACTTCCGGATAACTTGTGTCTGCTAAGGACTGGCAAGAGTGAGGTGCTCTGCGAGGGCAGGTGAGGGTGACTGCAACACTGGCAAGTGCCATGTCCCAACCAACAGGAACACAGGCTGGAAGGACCCTGAAGTTTGGCAATATCACAGACAGTATAGTAAGTGCAGATGGTGGATGTGAGAGAGTCCCTGCAAGGATGTAACCCAGCCACCAGCTGACGTTAGTTGTGGAAAAACTTTGGCTTAAAAAAACCTAACAGCATGATTGGAAATGTGGCACCCTCAGCTCAACACAGGTGACAGCTGAAACAGCTGACTGAAAATGAGCACTGATGTGCTGCAGTCTGACCTGAGGTGTAGTACAGCAAACAGAAGCCAATCTGGAGATGCTCCAGTTCAGAATCTGAGAAAGAATAGGCAGGGCAAAGATAATGTGGGAAGGCGGCTACTCTGATGTCACAGAAATGTTATTTGGAATTAGTAAGGAAAGACAATATACATTTCCCAGTTTGGTGATTCTAAGCCTTTCTGCCGTTCTGTGCTCTTCAATATTTGTCTCAGCCACACAGAAAAAAACCAAAGATATTGCAAAAGCTTACTAAAATAGAGCTTTTTTTCTGCAAGTGGGGGCTATGTACTTCTGCAGGAATGTTATTTCAGTCATGTGACTGCCAATTTCTAAGGGTTATTCAATCTTTATTAAACAGCAAAGTAAATATTTATTGAAGGCTTGGAGTAATTCTTCGGTACACAGTGCTGGTCCTATCCAATGTACTGTAACATGTAGAGAGCTCCTTTGCTTCAGAAACTATATGATTTTTATTTGCCTGGAGTTCTATGCACAGATTTGCTTTTACAAATAGGAAGTGCCTCTATTTTCCTAATCCCAAATTCCTTCTTAGTTAACCCTGAGGGAAAAATCCTCAAACAGCGTAAATTTGTGTAGTACAGCATGCGACCTGCCCTATTGTTTCTTCATTCTTCTTGGAACAGCTGTGACTCTGGTAACAATAATAAAAAGAATCCCTTACTTTTTTATCCTACTAGTTCATTCAGGTTTGATAGATTACAATGAATTAATCATACAGGATTTTGATAACATATTTTATTATGTTGATTGAAGGGATTCACTTGAGATGACAGCTAACACGGCTCAATAGCCAAAAGCTTTTTAGCACAACTATAAGTCTGTTCACTGTAGCTGCCGTTCTCGAATGACCCAAAGGAAGGAGCTAGAATGAGCAATATATCACTGGTGATGTGTTTCACTCTATAACTATGTAATATGCCAGTAATTGCAACTAAGCAAGCACAGTTTCAGAAGAAAAACTTTTTATTTAATTTGAGACTTACCCCCCCCGCCCAAACCAATCAGATTAAAAATTAGTGTATGGTAGTTAACTTCTTTCAGACATACTTTATTTAATTGCTTCACGTGAAGTAAGCCTTTGTTCTTCTTGGGTAGAACAGTACTCTTCAGGTTGTGGTCTGAAGCTAGAATATTAGATCCAGCTTTACGTACCATACTTCATAAAAATGTGGACCAATTAGACCTAGTCATAGGATTATAACAAGAAGTCTCAGATGTTTATAAAATATGACCTTGGGGAACACAGTGAATGAACTGGATTGCTTGACCTAAGGAGGAGAAGACTGAATGTGACAAGGTAACAGTCTCCAGATACATAGAAAGCTGCTTCAAAGAGGCAGAGAACAATCTGTTGTCCATATTTGTGATGGATAGAAAAAGAAATAAGGAATCTAAATTGCATTAAAGATTATTCAAGTTATATATTAGGAAGAATTTTTGAACAGTGTGGATAGTGAGGGAAATGTTAGGACAGATTGCCTGAGGAGGAATGTCCATCACTGAAAGCCTTTAAGAAACAGTTAGACAAATATCTGTCAGGAGTGACACAGATAGAATCGATCCTGCTTTGACATAGAAAGAGATCTATGTTATGCTTTAAAAATTTCATATGTTATTAGTCATTACAGCTGTGTATAGTCTGCAATGTGTTTGCGTCACTTTTGTATATACATTTCAATATGTTAAAAGCATGTTGAGTTCAAAATCTCATCCTTAAATGATTATGCAGCAGAATTAAGGCCAGCTGTTTAACCCTTATTTATTTCCCTGGTATGTTTGCACTATGATACAGTCTTTAATTACCCTGTCACACGTTGTTCTATTTCCACAGCTCTCTCTTACATTAGTCTGTTGGATAAATTCTACTCAGGGAAAGCATGATATTTTACATATTGTCTAATGTTCAGTGGGTATTTTCATATTTTATTAATGCATGTTGTCCAGACTTGTTCTGAAGACAAAATTGCTGCATTTTTAGGAAGATTTATACGGCTATCTTCAGTGCAGTGTTTGAGTGATACTTTAACATTAACTTACCCTCCCAGCATTGCTTTGACATCTGTACAGTCAGTTGGGAGCTCAGTCTGACACAGATTTTTCAGTGTAATCACTATTACGTAGCACCACAGATGTTCAGAATAGAATTATAATACAAATTGTTTAAGGTTCAGCAGTTTTAATAGACCAATTCCTATCTTCTCAATGGTGATATTACAGTCTCATTGTTCTTGATAACAACTTGTGTATATGTACTCTCCCTAATGATGAGGTACAGAATCTAGGTTTTTTAATAGCTAACAACCTCCATTACACAATATAGTTCTGACAACAAGCAGGGTTCCTCAGTGAAACTAAAACTTTCGGTTTCACAATATTTGCACAAAATGACAGATTTCTACAAAATTGTCATTCTCTATGTGTATCATCATTAGTATGGAATGAGATACATGCTCGGTTATTTAGGCTTCACCTACACTTCTTACAGCAGACGACAGGAATCCTATGCTACAATCCTTGTAGACTTGGCAAGAAAGTATATTCTAACAGGTGTAGGCAAGAGATAGCCTAACAGCCCTGTTCAAACTTCATCACCTGCTGATAAGATCTCTTATGACAACAGTGGTTCTTTTCAAACATAATTGAAAAATAAGAATAGTAATAAATAGAGCTGAGCTCCACTAGTGGCAGGAAGGAACTAGAAGAAGTGGCAGGATATAGATCTGGGATTGAAGAGAAGATGGCAGGGTAGTTCTGAGAAGAGATGATCCCACGTCAGAAATTTCTTCCTCTGCAGAAATTGTAACTGCTGGTTGTGTTAATCTTCTTGTCCTTGGGACTATGAAAGTCTGTTCAGCCCTAAAGTAGAATCATTTCTCCTCCATCCGTTAAATTTTGACGATTTTTGTAACTCTCTTACTGATGCTATCGACTGTTTTATTTTTTACTTTCTTTTCTGGTTTTCCTAATACATAATCCCACATTTTCAGCCTATCTGCAGTCTCTTTTTCAAGACCATTCTATGCTTTGGAGTCTTCATGTATCTTCCTCCTACTTAAATCTACAGTCTTCTTGCCTGGCCATGTTCCCTGTCCTCCTTCAATAGCTCTTCATCAGACACTACTCTTTCACCTGTCTGGCCTCCTCGTCATCTGCTGTATTTTCCAGATGAAGCCACCAAATGTAAATCTTTGAAGTTTAGTTGTTACAAGAAATGAAAACATGAACGCTATCTGCAGGTAGCGCTATAAGTCTCACTTGCGCTGTACAATTTTTACAAAGTTGAGTATATGCATCATTTTCACGAGTGAACTGCTATTGACTTCAAGTGATCATTCATTTAACCTTAAATACACACTATATTGCTTCCGTATAGGTAGGCAGAAGGAAGGAATTTTAATTAGCTTCAGTGGGTCCAGCTCTTCTGTATCTGAGGTCATGATCCTGAAAAATGTTATCCATGTAGTCTACATGTTAAAAAATCAGTTGAGTTGTTCAAAGGTCTTTTGTAGTTGCCTGAAAGCTCATTGCTTTCTCAGAGCACATCCTTGGAATAATCAGTTGTGTTGTATGATTTTTGTTGCCTAGAACTGAAATGTTTTATTTATAGAAGGCATTCTGCGCATTTGCATTACCCTTTTTTTAATATATCATACTTAATTTTATATGTTCTAGACCTGCATATGCAAGCCTAATTTGTATATTTAATGGTCCTTCATGAAACAAATGTTTAAACCCTTAGCCTAATAGATACACTTGATATATTAAATGATGTATGTGCTGACTGCAATATGGAAAAAAAATATATATGTAGTCAAACACTGTGGTTTTGCAATATAAAATTGCAACCAATTTCCTTGTATGTAATTTAAAATGTAGCAAATAAAAATGAATAATAGGCCAATTTCAGGGTGTTTTATAGTTGTAAACATATGACATGCAGGTAAATTTGAGGTGTCATTAATTCAATATTTATAAATGTGAAAGTCATAATCTTGACTTTATGTATATATAAAAGATATATTTTTGTTTCCTTTGTGTCATATTTGCTGTAACTTTTAATGTCCAGAGAGTAGAAGGTCTTCTGCATTTTCTGACAGAGGAAAAGTAATTAGTTTGAAAATATGTTTCTCAAACCCACCTTGATTTAGAATTAAACATGTATACTTGATGCAATCTTTTCTTTCTCAGACTGGCTGTCCTCTCGGCCTGTAGAGGAAATATTAATACAGGAGCTGGAGCAACTTTCTAGCATTCCCAATAGATAACCATCATCTACCACTAGTTATGAAATGTTCAAGAGGTCAAGGAATCTGTACCTTGAGACATAGACGGATGGTTTTCTTTGCCTCTATTCTACCTCTTGGTATGTTATATATTTCTTCCTTTTTGTACAGCATATACTCTAGACATTTCAAAGTAGTACAGTACAGATTAGCTACATTATGATGGAATTCAGAAGAACAACATTCATAACTATTAACAAAGTCATGAGCTGACTTTTATGCTGTTTATTCACAATCTCATTTTATAGATTTGTTTTGTTTTCTGTTTGAGCAGCTGTGAAGAGGACGATTGTTCTGATGGAAATATTTTTGGGCTCTCAGATGCTAGCAGGTACCTAATAATTTGTCATATCAAGTGGATAAGATCTGTAACATGTTAGTTACTCCCAGAAATTTAGTGATACCATTTGTGGTTAAAATTATTTCTTTAGTTGACAAAAGAGATCACAAAAGGAAATTCTTGGCAAGAAAGCCATAAAAGCATTACCCTGAAAGTGCCTTCTTTTATGCTGCAGAACCACTCATCATTCAAGTGTATATTTATTAGAAATGCCATAGGTTAGAGGAAGAATAGAAGAAAACAAAAAAGAGAAAATGACCCACACCAGGATTTGGATACTGAACCTTTAAGTGTAAAGTGAAATGAAGGTACCAGGCTACAAGCTCCTAAGGGAAAGATGTAAGCAACTAGGAACCAGTGAATAATACAGCACAACTGTAACACAGAAAATGTGGGTCATGGGAACGGCTAGAAAAAAGTCCAAAAAAGAAAAAGAGACTTTTGGTGATTTCTTGCAGTTATTATTCATGTTTTGTTATCTCATAAAAAAGTTCAAAAACCCTTCTGTTTCTAGAATGCAAGTGAAAAGTGATGGAGATAGAAAGCTAGAAACACATGATATGCATTTTTCATCATAAAACAAGTAGTCTTATTTTCATCAAAAAATAACAAATCACAACTCCCAAACCTCTGTATCTGTACCTCTTCCTTCCATTATTTTCCTATTTGTAAGTATAGTCAATGATAAAAAGTTGTCTGGTTTTAATGATAGCCTTCATAAAAAAATCTTAAGCATTTGATTTGGAGTGTTCTTTGGTTGCAAGAACTGGACTTCAAATAAAACCCTTAAAAATGTTTTGAACGGGATTCTGAAAACTATCCTGCACAGTCCTAAATCTATTCCTGCTGAAATAATTAACAAAACTTCACGGCTTCTCTTAAAACTTAGTTAAACTGTCATGAGGGCTGTCAAAAATCCCACTCTCTATTAATGAGAAAAATAGAATGTGCTCTGTAAAACTCAACTGTGCAGGTCTACATATATTATTAATGACTAATGACTAGTGGTTTTGCATTTTGGACAAAGATCTATGAATAATCTGGTACCACAATTAAAAATGGATGTAGCTATGTCAACACTTAAGAAATATCATCTTTGATATCACAGCATTAGGCTTTCATTCTAATAGTACCATCCTTCCCACTTCCAATTTTGTTTAAGGCCATGTGTCTTCAGAGACCCTTAAGAAAATGTGGGTAAGTAGTTGTGAAGTTGCAGATTCCAGGGTGCAATTTTCTACCTTGCCTTTTCTTTTAGGGAGTTGTGGGTTCTATTTTTGGTAGGGTCTTTTGTAGTGATTTCCCTATACTTAATACTTTTTCAATTCTAAAGTTTAATGTCAGGTTATTGTACAGTCCCTCCCACAAGGATCTGAATGTAATTGTGTTTTGGGCACTATTATTTAGTGGCTCAGTTATAGTTCTTGAAATAACTCTCTGTGTGTTACTTAGGGTCATAACCTCTCCCCTTGTGTGCTCTAGAACAAGCTGTTCCAAGAAACAATTGCTTAAAATGTCAAGAAATTGCTTCCTAAACCTTGTCCCAATATGACATATGACCAGTTTATATGCTGACAGTTGAAGTCCCCCATTACTACTGTTTTATTAGATTTAGTTGCCTCTATGGTCTTAGCACTGCACACAGTATTGTTTTCCCGATCTGGAAGTAAGTAGTTACAAGCATATGTGTTCTCTCTGCCCGGAGAGCAGCACAAAATTATTCATCATTTAATTCTATACATGTCTTTTTTTAAGGATGAAGTGGAACATGAGCTGTGTCTAGCTTTTTTTACAGATACTCTGAACAAATGTGTACTTTAATTTGTATGGATATACAAATCAAATTATAAAACATACTTGCGTGTCAATGACTAATTTTGGGTGATTTTAATGCATTAATTATACTTTAAGCCTTTCGTTTTCCTGGGGCTAATCTACTCCGTTGAGCCTTGCCAAACTAAGGACAGAGACTAAATCTGATATTACAGATTTATAAATGCCAATACGAGTCCTTTCCAAAGCAAATACACTTCTGTTCCTTCAATTTTCTGCTTCTGCAGCTTGGATAAAGAAGAATAGAGATATTACACCCCTATTAGAGTTATTAGAGTTATAAGTTTCACAGTCTTAGGATTACAGTTCCCCATTCACCACACTAGAAATTATGGTTTAGGTCACAACTTAATTGTTGTTCAGCTCATTGAAATGTTTTACTGGGTTAACTAGCCATACTACAAGCCAATGGCAGATTTGGGAAGACTACCAAGCTGTTAAATTGCCTCATTGCAAAACTCTTGTTGGCTCCGTAAGGCAGATTTCCACTGTGATCTTCAGAGTGTTAGACTTGTATTGTGTTCCTTGGAGTATGTCAACTGGATGTTTGGGACCAGAGTTGCTCATCAGACTAATTTTCAATCATCATGTCAGCTATTTACATGACTGAACTTTTTTCATTACTTCTATCTTTGTATCCTAAGGAACTTCCTCATCCAGTGCAGTTGCCTTCACGTTTTCTCTCAGCACATCTGTTTTGGCACTTTCTTCTCAGTAGCTGAACGCCTGAGGCCAAATTTGTAGTTCTATCCTATACTTAAACCAGCTCTTTAGTAATAGCAGTGTTGATTTCTCTGAACAAATAGTACAGGCAGTTTATTTTCCATTATCAAAACATTTGTTAAGAATCCTAAAGGATCTGTGAAAATGTATAACATGGGTGCTTTCAAAACAAAACCCTCAAAATTTTTTTTCTGTAGAAGTTATGCCAAGAATAAGGACATAGCTCCTTCTAGAAAATATTCCCAATGTCTACTGATACTAACTAATTTAGAATAGCTAATTCTCAGCAAAATAGTGGAACATGTCTTTGAAAACAAGGGGAAAAGTAAGGATGAATAAAATGAGTTTCGTTCTGTTTGAAGAAAAAGATGTATACTACAATAATGAAAGAATAGTAGCTATTCATTTTTAGGAATAACAAAAAGCTAATGAATTGTTTCCCTTAGTCTTATGAAACAATTTCAAAAGTTGGTTTTCCTTTTTTACTACTAGAACTCAGGAAATACATATTTTTTTCAGGTATAAGCCAATGTTACATTAATAAACACAGAAATTATCCAAGGAATCTAACTTCAATCTTTTTAGTACCTTATAATTCATCAAAAGGAAGTACCTGGCTTTCTGAAATGTGAAAAATTACTTGTGGTTTTCTCTTACACTCATTTTCCATATTCTGAGACTGTATACTTCATTTCTTATGTATTTATGACATCCTATTTGTAGATGATTGTGTTTTCTCTGGCTAGCTCTTGCATTAAAGGATGTTTTAGTTTTTATTTTACTCAATGAGTCATGCATCCTAATTGTCACATGCCATGGATTTGAGTTTCTATTAATAAAACAAGGTATTTTCAATATATATCAATAATTAAGCTACATAATGTGATTTAAGAATCATATTTTAAAGTTCAAAAATGCTTTCAGTTCCAAAAACAGTCATGAATTTATTGTTTTTTTAAATCATGACTGAATTGAGGAACTGTTTATCTCTGATCATATATAGCATATTTTGTTTCATGTAGAATCCCTTTAATTAAAAACAAAATTAAAAGATTTTAAACCATTATGAAATTGTAAACAAAAGCACAGTCCTGAACTACTCTTGGTTAACAGCAAAAACAGATTTGAGAATGAGACACATCAGGAAGCTTTTGGAAACACTTCCTCACATCTTGATTTTGTGAAAATAAAACTCTGCCAATGTGTGCTCTACTCTGCGCCAGGGCAATCACATTGACAGGAGCAACCAATATACTTGCCCTGTAGTGGGAATAAGGGGTAAGAAACCATTTCGTCTGTACCTATGCCTGACACTACAGAAATGTAGAGGTTTTTTGAGGCAAGAGGCAAGAGAGTAAAAATGTAGTCTGAGGTACAGTGTTCTCCATAGGAGATGACCCCAAAAAAGAATGCAGTGCTACGTATTTGACTTATGGTTGATTCAGTTTAAACATTGGACTATTCTTTATTAGAGCTCAAATTAACAAATCCCAGTAGTCCAGTGTTATTCAGCCTCAGACTAAAGGAAATCAAGAACTCTCAAGGGTAGTGGACTAGGGAAAAACTCAGGTTTGCAAGCCAATTTTCTGAAGACCTACACTATATGCACCATGGAAAGAACGATTATACCGAATTTATTAAGGAATCTGCCAATGATATGAAGAGAACATATTTAATGTAATTGGCCTCTTAAGTCCATTGAGGCTAACTCTGCTACTTTTGGGACTTGTTTTTGTTCCAGAGAGCTTTTGTCTTACCTTCAGTAAACTGTAAATGCTGTGCTATTTCTCTTTTTCTTTTTGGTGTGTTCAGTACTATTCAATAACATCCTGAGGTTTAGAACGAACTTCTCCTTAACACTTGTATTTGAAAATGAAGACTCTTGAGTCTTGTTGACCTACAAGGAACAGCAATCACCAGCTAAGAACCAGAGATACAACTGCTTCACTGAGTTTAAAATTTGAGTTCTTTAAAATAGATTAGGAAGGATTAAGTTTATGTGATTTAGATGCAAGGGCCAGCTATGTAGAAAACCACTACTTGGTAGTGCTGATGTCTGTGAACACTATGGGCTCAAGCTGCTGTGTCCCAAGAACAGATCTCAACCTCTCACATAATTATTGCCTCATGTGTCTACTGTTTTCAAAGTGCTACTATAGAATTGTAATAACATTTTAGGAGAAGGACTTTGAGAGGGCTTTAAGACTATGAGAGTCCAATCTGGAAACAAAAAAAAATAATTTGTGATTTGCAGAAGCATTTTAAATACCTAATGAACAATACTACTACAATGCTAGGCGACGGAAAAAAGTGGAGAGCAGAGTCCATGTACACCACCTTCTTAGTACTCTCAGTAAGTCTGCCGCTATAGTAAGTCAGATTTTTCAATTGTATTCCCATGGATGTATGAACACTTTATCCTGGCTCAATATCTGACTTCATATTACAGTATGTAACCAAAATCTCTCTACCTACCTTTCTCTCTCTCTCTCTCTGTGTCACATACACAGAGCTAAACTTTTTCTTCAGGAAAAGGGACTTCTCAGGTGCAAACTCAGGATTATTGTCAAATAAAACATGTGAAGTAATCAAAACCAATGATGACTTCATCTATTTCATTCTTCCTATTGAAATAAAGAAAATAAATAAAACTTGAATGTGTCTGTGTGTAGGCTGCATGTTTTTTGCAAGTGTAATTAAATGTAACAACTTATGTGAAATGGGGACTGGGAAATAAAAAGGAAAGAGGTTCCAGTGCATGATTCCTTCACATTGAGTGTATTAGACAAGTCAAGATTTTATGTCCAAATAAAGGAATGCATTGAAGAAAATATATGTACGGTCATTCTCCACTGAAAGAAATTAAATGAAATTTCAAAGAATATGATATAGATTGCAGAACTGAACACCCAGAAGTTCAGAGACAAATTCAAAGCTTTCCCTTAGCTACTGGCTCTTTTTGCATGTACTTTACAATACTGCCCTTAATCCTGGTGAGCCTGGATTTAGCCATTCATATTTAGTTACTGGTTTGGATAGTATTGATGATTTCCTGAACAGTGAGGGTGACAACACAGGAATGCCAGTTTTCAAATACTGATCCTTGCATGGAACCTCACTGATAAAATGCAATTATCTTGTCAAGGTATTTCTCCATGCTGAAATTCAAAGTGGAAACGTGAAACTCTCTCAAAAGAGTTTATAAAAAAAAATAATCTCTTCTAAAAATTGGAAGGTTTTAATTTTTTGCAGAGTTTGTTTCCAAAGCAAAAGAAATAGGAGTTCTTGATGTTTTTTGAAAAATTTCCTATATTTAGGCAGGAAAAATTCCAAAAGTTGGCTTGGAAGAATACCTCAGAAAAGTTCCATAAATGTTTGTTATAATAATAATGACAATGATAATAAGTAAGCTGCTTTGTTTGTTTGATAAGTACTGACAATATGTTCACGGAGAACTTGACTCTGCTGTGTTTACTCCTTTTGTGTTTACTTTTTGCAAATGTTCTTTTGGATTATTATTCTCAGAGGAATGTTTGCTGAAATGTTCATTTTAAAGAGGATATTAGAGGACATTTTCAAATTGTAAATTTTGAACTCATAAATATTAGAGCCATTCCAGAAGATTGAGTTACCTATGAATTATGTTTATTTTCTTGACACAAAAAGAATTTTTTATCCAATCATAATTAACACAAGTGAAAATACCAGGTTATGTTAGCAATGAGCTGCTTGAATGTAATCAACCAAGTAAGATATTTTCTTAATACTCATGTAGTGATTCCTATCAACTAATGGACATATGTGATAGATATTATAAGTATTTCACTACTGATCTCTTAAGGTTCCTGACGGTCTCTTGCTACAGGGTATATGATTCTGTTGCTTATCTAAAGAGAAGTTAAGTTCACGAACTGATCTTTTTTTTTTTCCTTTTGTGCTTATGGTGCTCATAAAAAGAAATCCTTAATAAGTAGGATCAATGGCCATAATACATCATTCTTAATCTCCTTGTGCAAAACATGGTTCAGCCACATAGCAAACAGCAGTAACTTGCAGCTTTTTTTCTTCCTGGGGCCCTGTATTCTGACAGCAAAAAATGTCAAGACTGCCCTCTCTTCTATCCATCATGAAAAGTTGGGTGGTCTTATCCCCTCTATGTTTACTTCTATGCCAACCCTTCACTGTGCCTGTTGTGCTCAGTGATTGCTCCATGCTCATCAGCAACCTGTGCCTTATATCTAGTTCTAACCGACTTTGGTGAACAAGAGCTTCACGGGAGTTTCAGTGTTACAGCCCTTAACACAGTCACATAAGCACAGGGTGTGAGCTCATGGACTGCTCTGGAAAAGACATATAATACTTCCTTTTCCACCCAAAAATGTGGGAGATAAAAACAAACAAACAAACAAAGTACCTGCAGAGCTAAGAAACTGAAAATTTTCAAATATCAAAAAAAAAAAGAGAGAGAAAGAAAAAAAGGCTTCAGAAGTTCTTTTCCATTTTTAGATTGTGGAAATTTGTTATGATGTTTATTTAAATGCATTTTAAAAAAACAAAATGAAGCAAAGCTTAAAAGCATAAATAAAATAACCTGCCCACAAATATGAGCAAGAACATTTATCAGAAAACAGATGGTCTCTTATACGGAGAACTAAACACCTCTAGAAACATAACAATCCATTTATCTTGATGAACGCATCCTCTAGCAAATATCTCAAATAGCAGCAGGAACAGTTTACCTGCGGGTCTGGAAAACACATTTCCATGAAGATACATGACATAGGAATAAGTTCTGGATTTCAATTATTTATGTGCAGAACAGGAATATTATGGTAAGTCTTTCGTTCTCCTGATCTGATCTTCAGGGAGGAAAACTTTCTTTCTCTCCTAGTCCTGAGTCTTAATGGCACCAAATTTAACTCCAGAGCGCAATTTAAGCAACTGCAGAACTCTTTTAAGTAATACCTATTTGCATTAGCTTCCACTGATTCATCTGGAAATTAGACGTGGGTCCTGCACAAGCCTTCTGTAACAAAGAATCTCTAGGAAATCGAATTATCAGACTTTCCATCTCCCTTTGTATCACTGAAGAAATTTAATAACAAAGTTTTAGTAATGGCCAAAAGTGAACAATTTAAAAAAAAAAAAGGATTCTGAACACACTGAAAATGAATTGTTTACTGTGTAGTATTCATATGCAAAATATCCTATGCTATCTCCACTGAGAAATTATTACCCAGGAAAAAGTCTAGTCAAACATTTCTTAAAGACATAGACAATTCCTCTTGGCCAAAAAATTCTGAAAAATAACAGAGCAATATATAAATTGACAATTTTAATATATTCTTCTTAGGAATTCACTGCAGCACTATAAACTATAAATATTAGTGCCATAAATTGTCTCTGGCTTGACTTCTGCAGCATTTACAACCACTTTTAAGTTAAAATACTTCTAATAGCCTTCTGTAGTAACTTGTATTACCATTGAGCATACCTAAGCTCTTAACAATGTTCTTGCAGCATTGAAAGGGTCTCATAAATAGATACGTAGCAACCTATTTATATTTAGTCCTCTGAACTTAGAAGGAAATTATCATAGCAATATGACAAGAAAGCTTTCTTGTAACAGGGAAAAAATATTTCCAGAGATGTCAACAAATCAGTATTTGTTGCATACTGGATTTATAGTATTTATAGCATACTGGATCCCAAGATATTCTCAGGATTTCCTTGTCAATGTGTACCTTGGCTTTCACAGGAGGACCTTACACCGCAATGTAAACAACACATAGGAAAGGTCTAATCAAGTTATCTTCCTAAGTGCTTACACTAGCTAATGAATTAAGTTGGTGAAAACTTGGTCTGACTTCTTAAAGATATGATAATTCAGGTTTGTCACAGGATAATCTGCTTCTGTTGTCAGAAATAGTGATGTTACTTTTCTGTCGTCAGATTACTGATATGGCAAGACTCGTTTTTCCCCAGGCAGTTAGAAAATGGGAAGAACTGTGAGAGCTGGAATGTAGGTGGGAACTCTGGGGATTTGTAATGCATTATGATAAATTGCTTTGCTATTTATGTACATTTAAATAATAAAATATATCCATAAGCCTTCTTATCAGCTGCATAAAATATGTTTTCAAAGAAAGAACTAAGCCAACCTGCATTTAAAAATCCTCTCTACCTTTGCATCCTATCATCACTGTGGGATTTGCATTTCTCCATACACTCTCCATAAGCTCTAACAGTGCATGCAGAGGGACGCAAAGTGGGTTATTTTGAGCCAAGGAAGGGTGTCTGTTGTAGGAGCTTGAGACCTTAACCCCAGACAGGGCAAGACTTGCCAGATGTCTCTGTTTTATTATGAGCAATTCATCTTGAGTGCCTTTTTCTACTATCACTAAGGCAGAGCAGGACAGGAAAAGAGCCAATACATCAGGTAGAGGGACCCAGGATACCAATGATTTTTCAGGATGCTAACACCTTAAATTCTAGACTAAGACCAGTAAGCAAATCATGCAGATCCATTTAAGATAATTTTCAGGTATGTGAAAGGAACATGCAGGAAAAGGAGAGATGCTTTTGGTAAATATTGACCAATTTATTAATTACCTTTCATAACATATTATCTTTAGCCAAGTGACTTAATCAAGTGTGACTGCAAAATGAAGTGCCTTCTCAGAAACCTTATATTTACATGTGGCTCTCATACATGCAAGACACTGTCCAGAGGATGAGTCTTCATTGCTAGCTCACGGCTAGGTAGGAGTGTTAAAAAAAATGGTCTCTGATACAGTACACGATGTCTGTGTGAATAAATTCCATAAGATTTCTACCATCTTCCACAGGTAAGTTGAAACATCATGTAAAAAAGGAGAAAAAGAACAAAAAAGGAGACCTTAGGGACAATTACAAAGTGTCTGGGGACCTATTTTGAATCAGTTCTATCAAAAATATCTTTATCTTAGTTTTTTAAAATGTAGCTGGGATAACAAATACTGAATAGCATTGCCTATTTTCTTGCCAAAACAAGTTCTTTTCTACAAAATTTTGATTTACGCTCTTCTTAATCATTCTTTTCTTTCTGAGCTGCTACTTAACAGTTAATCGTCTCATTTACCTTGGGTGTGGCCTGACTGTTTCACAGCCATCTCTCTTTAGCAGACGAGACATAAGAAAGAAATCTCTCTATCCCTCACATGCAAAATTTCGTTTTGGAAAGAAGATTTAAGAAATTTTTAAAAGGTCAATTAATCAATCAGGGAAAAGTAAAAATGTTATTTGACTCAGAAGCCTCGCCACACCACTCAAATAATGAATGATGAATACCAAGCCTTTGAGTGAATTCTTGCAATCAACAGTCCATGACTAATCAATAGGCTGACATTTTCACACAGTTGCACAAAGTGATCAAATTTCATAAATATCACGTATTGTTGTTGGAAAAAATCATGCATGGTGAAAAAGAAAACAAAAGCAAAACACACAAAACCCCCCAAAACAAACAAACAAAAAGGGATCAAAATTTGCCTGAAAACAGTTCATTGCCAGTTGTGCGCCCGAGTATGGGTGCAGCCATACACAGGGAAAAGGCGCCACCTATAGATCTGCCAACCCTGCTCTCGCCCTGGGATCCAAGGTTACCAGTTTGGCTGATAAAAGCTGATTGGGACTGTGAAAGGATTGTGCTCACAACCGCGCAACACTGTTGGTCAAACGTTAGCTGTGTATGCTAACAGCAGCATACACATTACACGAATTAAGACCTGGCTGGTATCTCAGAAAGCAGGTTATTCATGATTATTCATCTGTTTATAGAGGTCTGTCCTGGGTTGAGAGACACAGGACTATCTTTTCTTCTAATGCTGGGGAAAACTGCACTTTTAGAAGACTCTGGTGTCTGAATTTGTGAATATATTTACTTTATAGTCAGCCGGGCTCTGTGGGATTCATGGTTAGTGTTTCCGAGTCTTGCCAGGTGGAGGGACAAGGGGGAGCAAGGCCTGGGCATTTGACCCAGGCTGGCCAACAGGATTATTTCATACCATGAACGTCACATTCAATATAAATTAGAAAAGTTTACTGCGCAGCTCTCTCTCCCTTGATGGCGACGGTCCAGACAACTCCTTGCCCAGGCGCCGGAAACCTGAGGTCTTCCTTTCCCTCTGAAGCCATTGTGCTCACAGTGTCCGACATTTGCTGTCCACTGCTGGGAGTGCACAGCTTCCTACTGATATAATTAGCTGAGTATAATTCTTGTATATCTTATATCGGTATCAGGATTAATACTGGTTCTTTAGTATTATTGTTAATTATTTAGTCTTAGTCTGTTAAATCTGTTTATATTTCAACCCTTGTGTTCCTTTGTGTTCCTGATTCCCCTTTCCAGGTGGGGAGGGGTCATCGGGTGATAGAATAATTGTCTAAACGACAATAGATTGTTATGGGTTTTCTCAAACCATAACAAGGTCGTTTCTGAATCACTACTAAACAACCTTACAAAGGACGGCTTAGTTAGCAGAGTGGTAAATAATTAAAAGAGCAGTTAAACAGTGATCAGTATTGCTTGGTGACCTAGGCTACGTAGAAAAACTGTAGTTTAAGACTGTGCAAAAGTTATTAATCAAGAACAAAGGGTGAAAAGCACAGGTGTGCTAGAAAGCAGAGGTCCTATAAAAAATTAACATGAAATTCAAAGCAAAGATGTGGCAAAAGTAGTTGATATTGCCCATGATTAAACAGGAGCATGCCAACAGGAATGGGATATTTATCCATGTAGCCAGCCTGACACAGGAAACTATGGAAGTTTAAGTCTAAGGATGTTTAAAAAATGGAGAAGGTGAAGAAAAAAAAAGTCCCAGAAATTATTCAAGTCTTTGAGTAAATGCTCAACCTGTTCTGTTTAGTTTATCAAAAAGAAGTTTGAAAGCTGATTTGATTGCAGCATGCGTGTACTTTCCAGAGCTAAACAAGCTCTTTTGAGTGAGAAGAGTAAAGACAGAACTAGTGGTGAGGAAAATTCAGATTAGAAATTACAGACATTTTATTTTTCATTTCTTCTTTTTCTTCTTTTCCTTTTCTTGGCTGTGTTGGTAATTTACCCACTGGAAATGGACACCAGAGGAAGGGGTTTATTCTCCAGTTTCTGACATCATCAAATAAGGATATTTTACTGAAGACACGATTTAGCAACATACAACTGGTTTTTAAGGAGCCAGAATGTGGTGTACAAAATGTTACTTGATAATCTTGCTAGTTACTTCCAATTTTGAGATGCGTCGACCAAAATACCAAGTTTCAACCCTGAGTTCTGTTGCCACATCCCCATCTTCATCATCAGTTGAAAATCTAGGTAGCAATCAGTAAGTCAGACTTATGTGTGCCCTTATTAGACACAAGGTAGATTAATTTACTATGGAAGCAGCTATATCCTGATGTCCTGTTACATTTACAGATTACTGCAAACACTTCTGTTCGGTTCACCATCATGGGCAGGCCTGTTCCCAGAGGTGGCTTCAGATATGTCTCACCATTCACCTTCTGATTTAATATACATGAACCACTTTAGGTCTTAAAATCAGGTGGCATTGTTGAGCATGTTTAACATGACCTTATCTGAGCTATGACTTATGTCATCAAATTTGAGGTATCAAAAACCTTTTTCTCTCTAAAAGATCACTTGCAAATTCAAAGGCAATCACTGTACAGCCTCTGGAGACCATCAGCCAGTGAGACTGGCGTAACCTGGGTCCTGCCCTAGATAGAAAAGGAAAAACAACATGAAAGTGTCTAAGTGACACCTCCTTTGTTTTTGGTTTAATGTGCTTACTGTATCACCCCAAAAATGGTTAGAGTGAGCAAAATTTTTAAAAGTGTTTCTAGTACTGGGAGAGCTATTTGAACATAAGGGTAGTGACTCTAAGTTCGGAAGGATGCTGGCACCATGCCCTCCTAAGGGAAAATGTCAGTGAAATGAGGCCATAACAGACCCAGCATGCATTGTTCTCTTTTGTTTGCTTTGCGTTTTTTGCAAACCAGGACTGAAACCTTCAGAACACATCCTCAGCCAATATAAAGAAAGAAAGAAATTACTAATAATTGACTACATAAGTTCTTTTATTTCCCTCTTGAGTCGGTTTGGGTACCTTGAAGGTAGTCAGTTTGGTGTAAATTAAATTGATCTTGTTCTGATCAATGACCAAAATGTATTACTTAGAAATTAAATATTTTGAATAAATATTGTTGCTTTTATTGTAGAGAAAAAAGAAAATATTTTTAAAAAGTAAAGTTTATTATTTGAAGAAGAGAGGGGAGCTTTGGGCAAATAGAAATCTGAACCCTTTAATCCAAAACCATTATGGTTTTCTATTTTTTTTTCATAATCTTTTCATTAGCATTTCTCTCAGTTTCTAAGCAATCAAGAAGGATTACATTTTATTTTAATTAATTCCTTTTTCTGTTGAAATAGTGGTTGAGTATGTAGCAATACTTAACACTGTATTCCTAGTCCAATTTTTCAACAAGCATATTATCTGTGGAATGAAAGTTGTATATGGGAAGAACAAAAATATATTTTAAAAGCAACGTGGTATGCAATCATACACCTTTATAACTCCAGGAGAAACCTTTAATTTCTGTTTGTACCTGCCATTTTTTTCATTGTAAAGTTTGTCACCCCACTGCAGTGTCTCTGGTGCTTAACTTGTCTCCAAACACATTAATATCTTTTTTGTGTTGTAGCTTTCCTTCAGTCATTCGTATCCCCCAGCTACAGGGGATATGTTATCAAAAATCCCAAGGCTTGGAGTTATACTGAGCCTCAGATGTGGAAAATAATCAAATATTAACCTGTTACTTTCTTGAGGAACAGCTTCCAATTTCAAAACTGTATCTGAATCACTATGATTAAAAAAATACACAAACAAAAAAACTCTGACACTAACATCATTCCCGTAATCAATGTGACAATCTCCTGGAAAGGGCTATATTCCTGTATTTTTTGCAAGGTATCTCATCTCAGTTTTATTGAAATATAATTATTGATTTCATATTTTTACTCTTTCTCTTGGATTTTACAGGTGTATACTTTTGCCTTTTTAATCCCTGGCTAGCTTCCAGAGGCCAATTTGCAGTATCAGATTTTGTTTGGAAAATGTGTATGAAGAGCAGTTTATTTTTGAAATGCCATCTGAAATTCACCTTATAATATTCTTCAGAGAAAGAGAATATGAGTTAAGAATTAATTACTCTTAGAAATGAAACAAAAGTTTGGTGTTAAGTAGCTATTTTGAAAGAAGAGAGCTAGCTCTTAAAAAAGCAGAAGATCTGAACAAAAATTATATATATAAACAAAGAAATAAAAAAACAGAGTGCACCTAGAGTTTGCAAGTAGAATCACTTTCTAGAAATCTTTCATTATCTGGAGTACCATTTTAAAATATTGATCCACAGCATTAGATGACTGGTTAGAACTGAGAACTTCTATCATTAAATAGCTGTAACTCCCTGCATTCCTGAAAGCTACTGCAGTAGTTGAATACAACAGTTACTTCCCTTTTGACATTTACTCATTTCAGAATTATTTTCCATTTTATATACATATAAGGAATTTCTCCCAAAGCAGTAGCATCTCTGTATAAAATTAAAGAAGAAAAAAATCCCAGAAGCTTCACCTTTGTCTACTGGAGGGGCATACTCATTTTTTCCTTTGTAGCAAAAGAAAATTAAATCAATCTGCTAAATATCTATAGGCGGCCACCAAAAAGAAAACTGGCTCCTCTGTTCTAAGAGAAAAGGGAAGTCAATTCAAGTGTGACAAAGTTGTCACTAGCCAGAACCTGCCGGTCCTGCTTATTTTTAAATCAAACAGGCAGTGGTAATGAGGTGATGTGAGTCTCAGGAAGGAAAATCAAACAGCAGAAGCTACATCTTAGGAAATATTCTTAGTTAGCCTGGTGGTCTATAAGGGTGCAGAAAAGTAGACCTTCCTGTTTTCAAGACCTTGAAAAGTTTCTCTCTTACCATGAGTAAAAATCTTGTCAGTTCTCATTGAAGTCAGAGGAAGGATTCATGCTGTTTACAGTGGGAAATAGCATGCCCGTGAGAAGAGTAAATATCCTGGGTAGGTCTTTCAGAAATGCTCACTAGGGATATACCTGTTATCACATTCAAATTGATGAACATCCTGAAATTCCCATTTGTTTTTCTTTTCAGAACCTTTTACTGAAACCAAAATGTTTTTAAAGTCTGTAATTTTGTGCCTCCCTATTTTCCTAGTTTTTCTTGGTGTGTGAACATTCATATGTAAACTTTCTTCTACCTATGCATATACTGTAAATTTCATTGGAACTAGGTGATTTCATTTTATAATATAAAAATTGTCTTTTTTCATAAATGTTTATGGAAATTAATAGTTAACAATTATATTAAATCAGTTTAAAAGAGGTTTTCAGTAAAAATCTGGATAAACATTACAGTACTATTTTCATAACATTTTTGAAAGAAACTATAGCACTAGTAATAACAACTTTAAAAAAATAACTTTAAAGGAAAAAAAAAGTTCTGAATTAATCTGTTTCATTTCTGTAAATGAAAATAACTTGGTATTAATCAGTACCTGCCCAAGTCTACTGCACAGCATGTTTTACAAATATTGCACACATTTATTAAGCAATGGGTATTTGTTACACTTTTCTCACCTCAAGACACCTTCGTTCACACTGAGGTGACATTCCTCATGGGACCAGTCCCACTGAGCAAGGGCACACTTGGATGTATGGTAAGCTGATCATGCCATGGTTATGTGATCTATTTTCATAGTGTGTTTGCTGTGATTACTCTCCTGATTTGAACTGAGTTGTACTAGACAGAGCAGCAAAAGCCTCCAAGGAGTTGTCTAGACACCTGAAGCAATAACTGGAAGGCAAGGGCACAAGAGCTTTTATTTACTGAAAGATACTGATTAAAGATTTTTGAGAAAAGCAGTTTTAAAAACCCTGAGAGGTAATATTCCAGAAAGCAAGATGGCTTGTAGGCTTAGTTCTGCTCCCACTTGCACACAGCGTAACTCTGAATTAAATGGTGTTATGTTAGTGAAAAAGATAGGTTTAAGATCATAATCAGGGAAAAGTCATATGAGAACAAGTGGAGTATTTTTTCTTAAATTTCTAGATTTCTTGATGAACATTAAAGTAAAGAACACATGAATAATTTGAGAACTTTTTTGAAGCTTTGAGATTGTTTAATCTTTGTTTATATAATTCTTGTACAGTTAATTAGTTTGTAGTTAAATAAAACATTATCTCATAGGCATTGAAATGTATCTTTTCCTGGAGCACAATCATGTGATATAAAATAGAGCTTAAAAAACTGCAATAAAATCAAAGGAATCACTTCTGGTTCAGCACTTTTTACTGTCAGTGATAGGTTCTTTTTGAAGTGATTTTGCTTTGGTATTTGTGCTTAAGCATAAAAATAGCCTCTCATCAAAAAGGGTTAAAATTTCTGTATTAAAAATCTCTGCATTAAAATCACAGCCTAATCACTGTCCCAAAATTAATTACAAAGGGACGCTGAGCATTGTCTTCATACTGAGAGGTGAGTAAAGCCAAACAATAACTTCTCCTTTTTTCCTTAACCAAAACTCCTCAAAAGTCTTTAGAGTGTTTAAATACATGCAGAAGGAATCAGTAACCCAGAGACAGACCAGGCTGCACTTCTTGCCTTCCACAGGATTTCTTTTCCTCGAAAGCATCCCAAGACATATAATACTAACCCTCAACCATGAATGTTACTTCTAAAGCATGATTTGGAAATGGTCATGTGACTGAATACAGTATGAATGCCACTTCAAGTAAGAGTTGTTGCTTACCCTGGAAGCTTTCATGCCAGTCTTACACCAGTTGAAAATATTTCAAAATGAGCAAACAGGTTAGTCATTTCATTATTTTTCCTCTCCCCAGTGAAATTTGGTGGGTAGATGTGACTACTTTAAGTAGTGCTTTAGACTTACACCTACTTGCTGAAGTGGAATGCAATACTCAACTGTGTTTAGTAAATAATAATAAAAATGCCATTTTTCAGCAAGTCCAATAAAAAGGAACATATTAAAGAATATATCAAACAGGAGAATGATAAAAGGAACAGATATATCACATGAAAGCACTCTGCCAATGTAGTTTAGTATTCATACCCTGCCAAGATATCAGTAGTTGGAAGGAGAAAGACTCATCAGCTTTCAGAACATGTGTGAGTAGGGTTGTTCAGGGGAATAAGCTTTGATTCAAAATCTTTCAGGTGACAAAGATGACCTTTGCACCCCCTGGAAATCACAACAGTTTTGTGGGAAATAATAAGCCTTTCAAGAAATTGTGTGCTTGAGGAACTGATCCCAGTTTTATTTATAAAGTAATATAATGCCCAACTTTTTTGACTTGATGGAATTAGCCCTTCCTGCCATAAATGGAGGCCAGCCCAAGACTCTCTATTACGGACAAGATGAGGATAAATAAGCCAGGCTGTGAAAAGGGTAGCCTCAGAGAGAGCACTAGAGAATTTTAGTATATTCCTCAAATAACAAAGCCATAACCAATGTATAAAGTAAAGGAAATTTCCTCCAACTGTGCAGCCTGCAAAATTTTTTTGAGGATCTCAGCCCACATCCTGACTAGACAACCTTAAAGATGAATGAAATGTTTTACTTTTATGCAGAAGAACATAGCAAGTTCAAACACAAAACTGTATAAAGGGACACATACTAAGTAATGCATGCTAGAAATAATCTCTGTGTACCCCATCAGACCTAATGAGGCAAGGGAGAACAGATTCAAAGAATAAAAACTATGCTTTTTTTTCTAACTGATGATGAGAACTTATATGGAGTATCCCATTACCTTGTGCCAATTCTGTCAGAATTTTATATTATTTTATAATATTTTATAGCAATAATTGAACTGTTCAAACTTGCATGCATATCAAGACCAAAATTTGTATGGGGATTGCTTTCTAGTGAGATTTTCACACCCAAGCTAGGTGTCAAACCTTTATTATAATAAGCCTGGTGGGAACTGAGCCCTTAAAGATATAACTGAAAGGAGGTAGCTAAACGAGGTGTCTTAGCCACTCAGAGAATAGTAAAGAAAAGTTAGTAAATCAAAAATTTGGGTAATGAAGGAAGAGTTTTAGATGTAGAAGTAGCTGCTGTTATTCCTTCTGATGACAAACCAGAGCAAGATACCTCTCATTTGAGATCTGTGTTTATAAGCAGGCTTTGGGAGCTAGAAATCGAAGCCACATTGACTATCTAAGACATCAAAGCTATAACCTTTTTTTTTTCCCTCTCACATGCAAGATTCTCCTGCATTTATGCCTATGTTTCCCCACCCGCTCTGTTACCTATTGCTACTACTCCACCGTGTCCTCATTCTCAGTTTGGGAATATATAACACATGTAGGGTGTGCTTTGAGTATACTTTCATGACCCTGGTTTGGAGGAGTGTACTCCTAAACTTAATCTAACAATCTCATTTCACAAGGTTTAAATGGATTTTCACTACGGGCTTAAGCAGCTTGCTAGTGGGGGACAACATCAATTCTTTTAAAATGTTGGTCTAAATCTTAATGATATTTTCTGATTGGAATTATCCAAAATTTGCTTTGCATTTTCATTTCATGATACAGTTTAAGATTCAATGGATTTTCTTGGCTTAAAGGCATGAGGAGAGGTTAACATCTGATAGTTTCTTGTCAGTGCTACTTAAGAGTTCATCTCGCGTTAGTATAGATCCTTATGGCCTTGAGCCAGGGAACATTTGTGAGTAAGGAAGAATCTCATGTTTAACCCACAAATATCTCATACAGGATCAATTTATCTAATTCAGATTATTTCACTTCTCTGCTTCTTAAATATATTTTATATTATTTTGCCAATTGCACCTTAAAATTAGTTAAACACTGACATTTTTATTATTTCTCTTACCTATGGACTTTTCTGCAGCATTCTTCAACTAGTTGGAGCCTCATTTTTCTCCACAGCACACTTGTAAGTTTGGGTAGAGTACTTATTATTCAGATTCTTTTTGTTATGAACATAGTCTCAAATGAGGGCAAGGGGAGAGCAGGTGACCTTCCCAAGGTCATATGCAGAGGTTTATATCCACCAACTAGTAAAGCATCTAAAATTCCCACTTCAATGCCTTATAAGAACACTACCCTTTTATTCCTCAAAAAGTAATTCCACAATTTATTAAAATCTTGGAGAAGACAATTTGTCTAACTCATAGCTCACCTTTTCACTCAAGGCTTACTTATGTATATTACATTACACAATAATATCAATGATGATAATAATAATGTATGTTATGTAATGAGCAAGCAAATAAGCAAGCACATCTGATACCAAGGCAAATGCAATGAAAGAGTTAAGGTAGTTCTTCAACTGCTCCACTTAACGAAGCTACTGTTTTAATGGTCCCAACTAGGATTAGAAGTTAACACCCCATTAAGATGAATGGAGGATATAGTTTGCACCTTTACTGTTGCTTCTATGCTATGTGGCTTGCAGGCTCCTTCTACTGTTTCTGGAGGGTAGGCTTAAAGAGTACAAGACTGCATCATTAATTTATATAGGGAAGTCTCTTTGTAAAAGAAATTACTAGTGACTGTATTTTAAATGAAATTCTGATTCTACAGAAAACCTTTTGCCAGTGTAAAGACCAAAACATCAAGGGATTCATGGTCTTTTTGTACCCACTCTTTTCCACTGTTAGGTTTCATGACATAAGAGAAATGTTATTATTCAAAATACCTACTTTATACAGGTGCAGTCCTGAAAAAGTGCACTCAGTGAGAGCTAAACCTTTCCTCTATAAGGAGGTAAACCAGATGTTTCCCTCATGGCCATATTTACATTCAATATTAAAATGAATAAAGATCTAAAGCCCACCTAGAGGTAGAATCACAGTTGCGGTTTTAATAACAAAATCTAGTGCAAATGGGATTGATTCCTTTTCCTCTGTCTCCTGCATAAAAAAAAAATACATTTTGTATACAGATAAATGATTTTCCTTCAGTGAACCGTACACACGTTTTTCCAAGGAGGCTGGTATCTCATCCAAATTAAGCTGATGAAGGAAGATAGAGAATGGTCTGATAATTTCCCAATATTTATCAAACGATAAAATTGCAGGCATTCCAGGGTATCAACATAATGTGTTTTATGATACCTCACTGCCTTTGTTTTCATTTGTTTGAAGCCATATAGGTTTGAGATAAAGTAGGTACAGAGAATTCCAGGTAAGTCATGATTGCTTTAAGATAAGGGCATAAAAAAGTAAGAATAACCTATAACTGTCTTAGTACACACATATACAAATATGTGCACGTACAGATAGGCATATTCTGGTCTATGCAATCACAGTGAGGACGGTTTTACATTATTAACATTATTGAATTGGAATAACTTGGGAAAATAATGGAAATATTTTCTGTACAAGTATTTTTATTTCCCCTGTTTTGACATCCCTCTATAATTTTAGTTGCTTTTTCAGTGAAATTACAGATGTTCACTTTAAATAGAGAGGCCTTTTAAATATCAATGCCCTCATGTTTACAGAAGAAAAACTGGATCTGAGGTAATATAGTATGCCATAAATCCAATATTTAAGAGCCCACTGCATCTTTTTTAATTCAAAAAACAAAATTCCCATAGATGCAGAAAATTCTGTAACAGACTTAGAGACCAATGGGATATAGCCCACAGTGATTAATGTTAATTGGTAGCCAAGGTTTTGGAAGGGATTAGTGATTTTAGAGATCCAACTTTGAAAAAATGTCTAAGAGACTTGTTTTCAGAAGAGGAACAATCTCTTCATCCTGCAAATTGGACCCCTTTAAACTATCTCTGCTGTGGAACCCCACAATGAACAAACGTAAAATTACCCGTTACTTATTCAAATCTTGTCCAAAATTTACCAATGGTATTATTCATACAATATGCATTTTATTTTCTGATTTCTTAAGAATTCATTTCACTTCTTCCCTTTTTGAATTTATTATACTTCGAATCACAAACTTGTCCAGGCTGCTGAAGAGATAAAATCAATAGGCAATATTTTAATCCAGACATATTTCCTAAGCATCTAAGGAAGACATTTTTAATCTAAAGTGCTTCATGCCTAAAATACATTTACGTGAAAGTTCATTACGCACTATATCAGACTACTCATTTTCCAAATCAACTGAAGGCGTGGTTTGTTTCTAAGTAATTTAAGTGTACATTTCTGGTTTAGTTGATATATTTTGTGACTTTCTTGCAACCAAGAATGAGTTAACAGCAGACATGATAGTGGTTAGATTGTTTCTAAATAATACTAAATATGTATTTAAGCAAAAAAAGTTTCATAATATTTTCACTCTATGCTATTAGGAATTTTGAAACAACTAGTTACTGCTGGTATGCAAAATTAGTGAAACCCAATCAAATAAATATCAGATATATGGTTAAATCTGCCAGCGAAGACGTGCTTTATATCAGTTTGTACACATCCTGTGTTTGCTATGAAACCTGTTTAAACAAATAAGTGATAAAAGACTAAATGAGTCAATGAAAAAAATCCCCTAAGTACCAAGTTGTGAATTGTATGCTATTAGATGTCTCCATGGGTAAATGTGTTGCCTGCTCTACAGTAACGGACAACTCCCTCTTAAGTAAATACTGCCTCTTTTAAAAGAACAGATCTAATAAAGGCCTGGATTTTCTGTATATCAAGGAAATATATTTTAAAGCTGCTTTTATTGTTTCACAACAAAGCCAAAAGACATTCAGCTGTCAAAACAATAATGGTATTTGCATACAATTTTTTTTTTTTTCATCTGGCAAAATACTGTATGAATGGAATAGGGAAAACCAAACTGATTATGTCCAAGCTTGTGACTGTAAAATACCTGCTACCAAAGATATTTTAACTAGCTAGACTCCATTGATCTACAGCAAAGCTTTGTCAACTAAAGCTTTTTTCTTAAATTGATTCTCCATCTTGTCTTCTCATTCTTTCGACAGCACACAGCAGGAAGCTCTGTCTACATAGAGAAAACAGGATCTTGCTGTAGGCATGGGTATAAAACAAAAAGACAGTGATTAAAGAAAAAAACAGACTGCTGTTAGTATTTGATCTTAAAATTATTGATCTTGTCAATCAGTTACAGACACAGAGTGCCCATTTAAATCTGTAATATCTATTAATGTTACCACAAAAATGCTGACCACTTGAAAGAACAAAGAAATCTATATGATAACGCAATGTGATGCTTATTTGGCTGTATAGCAATTTGTAGTATGTGAGAGTAAGTGCAACACTGCACTTGACAAAGATCACATCTCTAAAATTTTTTTTAAAATTAATATAAGAATATGATAGATTTACATTTTGAAAACTTTGTTAACTAAGAACTTTGAAGTCTTTGACTGCCAAAAACATTATTTCTATTATGAATATATTAATAACGAAACATCTTTTCCTATAACTGACCCAAACTCAAGCATTACATTAGTATACTGTTCAAAAACTACCGAGCTAAGCCAGCACCATGCTATCTTCGTCCTTTATGTGAAATTGTACGTTTGTTCTGTTTGCATTCCTATTGTAGTTGTACCAATAGTGCTTGTAAACATATTTATGTGTAAATATAATTGAAAATTAGTTTTAACAAATAATATCTTATTTCAAAACTAAGTGCACTTCAGTTGCTGGTCATATTAAAACCAAAAAACATTTTATCATTTGGAACAAAACAAAACCCCAAAGATCTTGAAGCAATCTCCATGTCTGCTTTAACTTGCAACCTAGTGTCAATCACTAAAGCTTGTCACCTTAAAATAAGGTGGATGTTTTCAAGGGCAACAATTGTTGCACACAAAGTCCCACAATGAACCAGACTACAAATGCTTAGCAGAAATGTTCATGTAATTTATGGTACTATCCTTCTCTCTGTCTCTATAAAGTGGGCAATGCATTTCCTAGCAATTTTATAATGTCTCTGGGATAGGAAAAAGATACAAATAGCACAGATAGTTGCATCTAATCTGTAACTAGTAAAAATGTATAGAAAGGTTCATTTGCATAACAGACAAGTAGGAATGTATTGTAGTATTGTGCCAGCCAAAGGTTTTACGGAAAGCCTTTGCCCGTCTTTAATATATGTGTAAATTAAATTTTATGAAATGCATTTTAAATGTACTTCATTGATCTTCTGAATTTATCATAAGCCTCTAGTTCATATTTTGGTGCCAGTGTAGTGTGTCACATGGTTTTGAAACCAATAGAGGCTCATACGGCAGGGTTTTTCTTTGTTTGAATTACTTTATTAGTTGAGTGGAAGGATTAAAGACAGACTAAAAAGTCATTATGATGATGTAATAAAACACACATTGGTTGTTCCTTCACTTTAAAATCTGCTTTTTAAGCACATTCTTCCATTAGAAGCCAGAATGAAATGTCATTAAGCATCTGGAAATAACAATAACTATTTAAAATTTTTGTTTATTTGTTTTTCTTTCAATCTAGGCATCACTGAAATAAAAAAAAATTAAAGATTTCAAACAGGAATTATTGTGAATTGTTCATCTTTTCCTATTATAGATAAAATATAGCTCTCTCAATTACTTTTAAAGTGACAGTTGGATAGAAAATGCAATAACTTTCTAACCCTACTTTTTGTCCTTGCATGTGAGACTTGATTCACATTAAAAAATAAAAACCTCAAGCATGCTTTTTCATGCTTTTATATAATGTATTAAGCATTGAGCTTTCAGTGTATGAGAAGATACATGTGGAACTCTAGAATAATGAAAAAATGCTTAAATAATATATCAATGAAAAAAAAAGGAAAAAAAAGGTAAAAGAATACATATCATATTATGCCATGGAACCTAAAAATGCTTGTTTTCCTGCTATGGGAAAAATTAATGTGGAACCTTTTCCCCTTGCTCCTAGAGAGAGACATTTTTGTTCCTTTGTATTTTTGCCTAAGTATTTTTTTATAAGCAGGAAGGAACCTTTCAATACTGGAACTCACTTCATAACACTAGAGACAAATATACGAAAATTTCTTCCACAGTCTTGTGAGTTAAATTATTTATCAAGTGATCATGCTTTCTTTGTGCTTTTCTTTTAAGACAGTAGGACTTCACTCTTCACTCCTGCAGTATTCTCCAAGCCCTTGAAATAACTCTCCCTTTGAATTACTGGTTATTGGCACTGAAGTATTTCTCTGCTCTTCTCCAGGACTTTGAAGCGTGTCAGGAATTAACATTTGGTTTTGGCATAGAGGAACTCCTTCTGGGTGGGAGGGAAGGGCTCTGCCCCTCCTAAAAGAAGTGCAAGAGTATGTATGGCTGTGGGCCACACCAGTACTGAGACTTCTCCCCAGCCACTCTATTTTCAGGACCATGAGAAAGCTACTTGCGCAAATACAGGGAGATATGAGGTTTTCACAAATATGCCCTAAGGAAACATGTACCTGTCCTCCCTCCTGAGATGAAGCCCTGCCTGCTCTGGAAGACACATGCCACTGCAGCCGAAGACCAAAAGTTTTCCTTTGGAGTTGGGGCTACTTTTTGCAGGGGAGGCTGGAAACTCAAACTGGGGAGTCAAGGCCTCAGTGAAGTTTATGTTTTCCTATACAGGGAAAATAGTTGTTAATTCAGGTGTGGAGACCTTTATGCTTCTACTACCCTATAGAATTGCAGAGGTGTCTGAATACAGGTTGTCACTATGTCTCAGGGTAGACTGCATATCAAGGACAGGAAATGCAGAATGTGAAAGGGGTGCAAAATGGCCTCTCCCTCCCCATATGAAATGCTGATTACTTTCTGATTAATATCACTGGCAAGATTACAAAAACAAATACTATGTTTTCCTCTGCAAGTGTTACCTCCCACCCTTTCCTAGTCCAACAATTTTAACATTCATTTTCAGTATGATGTACTCCACTAGTTTTCCTGTCTGAGTGAAAAAAGAAAACCACCACACGGGATGATACTCTTTGTGAGGATTTTCCTTTTACATGTATGTGTATACGATATGCTAATTTTCTCCTTCCACTTCGGCCTTCTTTACTGATTTTAAATAGGCTTGTCCTTATTTCACAAGATCTGAAAATTTCAAGTCTAGTTTATTACTGGGTATAAAAAGTGATGTATATATTAGATTTTCAGAAGTTTATCTTAATGAGAGTTTAAAGCAGATTTTCGGATTACCTAAATTCCATTCTGATCTGAGACAGACTTAATTTTGGTCTCTGATGTGCAGGCATGTATCGCTATTTATCTTGTCAAGTCCTCTGTTGTTCATGCACATACTTGTGCATCTGGGATGGAGTATGAGCAGCTTGGCACAGCAGATAGCAGTAAAACTATTTAATACCTTGCAAAATGATTATAATGCAAAAAATTGTCCATACTGCAAATCAAGAGAGCTACAAGTATAGACATCCAATAAAACAGCTTTTTTTAATCTTTATTTATATATTCACATCAGGTACATGAAAAACTAAGGATTGTTTTGTCACAGATACACTGAAGGAAATGTAGAATTTGAAAAGAATTAAGGTGGCCATGAGAACCCTCTGCTAGCTGTACAGGCTTTTTGCATCGGTCAAACCTCAAAAGCTGGCCACAGTCAGAGTGAAGCTTTGGGTTAGAGAAAAGCCTGGATGCTTGCTTGGTTACAGAATTTTTTTCACCTAGTCATCAATTCTTCATTGAGGGGCAGGATGAATCTCTGTCCTGATGACAGATTCCAGGGAGGGTGTGAATGTTTTGGAGTTGAACTTCATCACTTCTCTGCCTCACTCATCAATTTATACCTACTCATGGTCAGCAAAACATGCTTATCAGCAAACAGAGCAATACACTGTTCTCTGCCCATCATGCAGGAGACATAAGACAGGATTGGGCTTCCAGTAGCATTGTGGCCACATTTAATGCTCCCATTTCATCAGCCTGCTCTGAAATTTCCTTCACTGGAAAATGTAGGAGGGTTTTTTGGCTCTGTAGCATCTCTAAGCTCCAAATCTCGGTTCTTAAAGTCATTGGTCAGTCCACACTGACAAGTCTTCGTACTCTGCCTTTAAAACAGCCAGCCATAATTTGATCCCTAGATAAAAACCCGGAATGCTGCTAATTATTTCTATTGAAAATTAGTACAGCTGAGACACAGCCCACTGATCCAGAATCATGTCCTCTGCGACTACAGTCAGAACTTGATTTCCGTGACAAGCTCTCTTGGCTCTGCAGAAGATGATGGCTGCCCTCTAGTGACAAAGATATTTCTGCTGACACATTGCAGTAGATGCAAACATGTTAATAAATAGTGTCTTGTAGATCAATATATAACAAGAGGTTTGGATCTAAAAAAGATAAAGAGTCTTAAGATCATGAGCAAAAGCACTGGGCTTGGAAGCACTAGAAAAAGAAGCATTAGAAAAAAAATCAATTCCAGGTTGACATGCCATCCTCAGTTGCAGCAATTTTTTTAAGGTAAATTTTTGTTTGATCAAAGTTCCTGGATATTTTTAATTTCTGACACTTCTGTTATCAGCTGAACAATTTATGATTATTATAAGAAGACAAAAATAAGAGCTCTGCATTGCAGAGAGGTTCACTTTCTGCTAAAAACACCCATGTGAATCCCATGCATTCAGTGACACAAAATATGTATTTTACAATACTTTTATGTGTCTATGTGCATGTGTGTGTGTGTCTGCATCTATAAGTGGTAAAAGAATCATGTTTTTGTAATTTTCTAGGTGAAATCACAAACTGAATTAAAGGCACAGTTATGAAATTTGTTTTTGGAATATTGCAGACAATATAAAATGCTAGAAATATTACTGGAAATCATGAAGACCCATATTGAAAATGCATAAAAAACTATATTGAATGTTTACATCAGTATGTTATTTCATGTTAACTATGAGATAGCTTATAGAATATGATGAAGTGATCCATAACAAATATATTAAAGAATATTCTGTGTAAACTCTTTGGTTCAAACTGCTCCAGGAGACGTTAAGATTTCATCTACAGGAAAACCATGGGGAAAAATTATCCCATTTTTATGCAATGATGCATCTCGGAACAAGAGATTGAGGATAAAACATATAAGTAGTTTTCTCCTCTGTCCTGTTGTCTGTCAGAATGCAAGTTTTTATTTCTGAAGTGCTGTGCATCTCATTTCTTGCACTGGTAATTTAATTTCTAGACTCTTTTTTTCATTCATTTCTAGACTTTTTTATTATTATTATTTTTATTTCAGTTGTGGTCTTCTTAGGATGTGAAAACTTGTCATACTTAACTAATGCTCTAAACTCTCTGGTACTGAGAGAATACTGCCACATCACCTACCCAACACTCAGTTACCCACACTAAATGTTTACCTCTTTCCTGTTCAGCAAGCTCATTCCTCTGTGTCGTCATTACTTTTGCGGTGACTCTACTATGAAGAGTGACATCGTGGACTTTTAAAATCTGTACAACTTTCCATCCTGAATCTGCTCAAATCCTGATACCAACCCTGAAGTCCAAATCTGCAATTTAAGTTGTCATCTTGTACTTCAAAAGTAGTGAAGTCTTACTCCTGGCTCAAGCAAACATAAACTGGAAATCATATTGACTCTCACTCAGGATAAATGATGTTTAGGAAATCCATTAAGCACATGCTTAATTCACATTGCAATGTCATATTTCCAAAGAATATAGCTTTTTATAACAAAGATAGTAATCTTTATATCCAAATTAAATAATAAGACATACTGGCTCTGCCAAATTTACTGTCCTTAGTTGGGAAAACGCACAGGCAAAACATTTCCTTGTTGACAAAAGCACTTAGTATATGCTGAAGAGTTCCACTGACTTCATTTGAATTTAAACTAATTAAAAATGTCTTCCGAAATTCTAGTTGTTTCCTGAAGTAGAGCTTCAGAGAGGATAAATGTAAAATCTTTCCCTCTCTCCTGGTGTATGTATTTTTTCTTCATACTTACATGGCAGTTTAAGTTTGGCTTCAAATGCTTTACTACTGAAAAGTTTAGCTTCAGCACGGCAAAATATTTCCAAGAAGTGAGCTTCTATATTTGGCAAAGTCATAATACTGAATTATTTAATTTTGTAGATAGGAAGAATATAACAACTTTTTATTGTAAGAAACCATATGACCTGTCTGGAATGTAACATTTTAACATAGATAATATTCATGGGCTAGTCTGACATTGCACCTGAACAAATGGAAATTTGATTATTTTACACATCTTTGTAAAATAATGAACCCTTCACAGGAAGAAACCTTGCTCTTGAGAGGCTTCCCCAGCTATTGTCTTCTACCTACGGGAGATGTTGAGAACTGTAGCAGTCCTGTCACTGATCCCCTGCAGCTGGCCAACAAGAAACACCGGAAGATCCATAAAAGTGAAAATTTCTCTAGCCTTGAATAAAACACCTCATTTCTTGGTACCCACTCTCGGTAGATCTTATTACTTCACTCCAAGCTTGTTATAACCTCTTGGTTTATCCAAAGGAAGGGAGTTGGTTTGCCTTGTTATCCACAGGTTTTGATAAGACTCTTAAAGAACACACTTGGCTAGGTTGTTGTCATCCCCTTTAACATTGAACTGTGAAAAAAATATATTCACAAAGTCGCTGCAATATCTGTTTCAACATTTCATGCCAAAAGAAACAGGTGCTTCCCCTTTTTATACAGTGACCACTTGTCATGGCCTTTCCCACTTTTTTATCTCATCAGTCACCCTACTTACTTACTTTATAAAATAGTCCAATCTGTCACCCTACTTACTTTATAAAATGGAATTATATATATTTGTAACATTGCTTATTAATTAATTCTAGTTGTAAAAGTGATGGGTTTTCTTACATAGGGGATGCCTCTCCCTCTAAGTGTAACTTCTCCCTTTGCTATTAGGATTGTCCAAGGGACCCAGGTGGCCTCAGTGCACAAAGGCACTGTCACTGTTGTAGATCTGATCTACTTTAGACAGGTATTGACGATAATACTTCTGAGAGTGTGGCGTTTCGGTTATGTGCAGTGCTCATCTGGAGAAAGCTGAATGCCTCCTTTCATCTGTGACAGAAAATCCTGGTTTGATACTGGACTTCTGGCTAACATTCAGTGCTAATCCAACTGTATCTTATATCCTTGCCTTTCTAGTCTTCTCTAAGCCTCTTCTCTTGCCATGCTTTTGCTTTGCTGAAGTTATGCAAGAGACCCTTATAAAAGGAAACCAAACCCAAGCTACCCTATATATGCTCACAGGATATATCCTTCATGAACAAACACAATAATTGCTTAAAATACATCTGAAGGATGGTGAAGAACACATTCGTCTGACTTTCATTCCCTTCCAGAAATTAATGACCCTGTACATTAGTTTCCCATGAAAATACTTCCATGAAAACATTTTGAGATTTAAGCATCTTAGTTATGTTCATTTTGTTGAACTTATATCTTATTTTGCTTTATTTTATATGCTCTGGATCAGGAAGCAATACTGCATCGAGTTACACCAGCTGACTCTGTGGCCTTAGATCTGTCTTATATTTTTCCCTGATAATGTTTCCAAGTGATAAAATCTGGAGCCAGATGCTGAGTTTTTTAAATAGGTGCATTTTATCATCTTAAGCCTTACCAAATCAAACTATGGAAAAATGCCTCATATAAGAGATCAGTGTACTTCACTTATAGCTATATCAGCATCTGCCTGTGGAAACCATAGTGATCTCAGATATGGGTCAAGTTGTGCAATAACTTTCTGCCACTGAAGCAGGAATGTGCTGTCCGCTCTGGTGTTCCTCTTCCACACTGCTCAGTGAGATTTTGTCTGGCCCTCCCTGCAGTGACTCTGTTCTACTACTTGGCAATCAAATAAAGGACAAACAAGCAGGTTTCCACTGATTGGAATGGTCTGCATTTCATTGAGCTGAACAGTGAGATCATTCTGAAGTGTCTGACAAGCACCAGAACCACCACAAAGCAAGGCAGCTCTAAGTGCAAAGGCAATGGGAGCCAGGGAAGGGGAAAAAGGCTTTTCCCATTCAGGGGCTGTAGGGTATTTGCCAGCTAATGTAACTTAACTTTAAAGTTTCTTCATGTTAAGTCATTTTTGTATGCCAGATTATTTTGCTGTGGTCTGGTTGTTTTGTGTTGGGGATTTGTTTATTTGTTTTTCTTTTTTCATCCACCTCTGATAAAGTGGGCTGCTATGCTTAAGTTTTAGAAAAGTGTGCCAGTGTCAAAATGTTTCCTTTAGATAAGTCACTTTTGGTGAATATCTATAAAAGTGGAGAGGGGTGTATGGAACATCACTCTGGTATATCCAAAACTAGGCAGTAGCAGGAAAAGGGAGAGAGGATCACTGTACTGGTGTGAAGGAGTATGGCAATAACACCACATCTAGGATCCCCACACCCCCTGCATTAACTCCACACATATTCAGTGGACATTTTGATGTTGTGCCATTCTCTTGATCTCACTTTGTTCCCATGCATAGTGAAAGCAAATTATGAAATCTCAGAAAAGGCTATGAAACAGCTCTTAAGTTAGGTTTTTGTCAGGGGACTGTCACTTAGTTTGTACCACAACTAGAACTGTAACCCAGATGATCTCTAGGTGCTACAGAGATATGAACATTTAATCATGATGATCAGCATTGAAAACATAACATTTTGAAATATTAGGTGTTTTGTATATAGACTGTCTTTCTAATGGAGTGTCTAAATTTCATTCTTTGTCTTGGACCTTGATTTTACAGGGTTGTGTGGTTTTTTTTGTAATCAAGTAAATTTCCAGCAATTTCTTCAGATGTTGTCATCATCATCAGCTAGTAACACCTGTCTGGATGTGTCACGTATCTCTTCCAATCAAGTAAACCTATCTACAGAGCAATTTATCAATAGAATTTCCTTGAGGTATGTCCCAGAGATTTTATTTTTGACCAATTCTGCCCTTTCAGAAGTGTCTCATAAAGTCTGCTGATGGATTATATCTACTTTTGATTGGTCTGTTTATCTAAGCACTTCGGCAAGCAGGGAGACTTCTGCTGACATCAGGATGAGCACTTATGTCTTATCCCATGCTGGAAAGAAGCCATTTGGAAGAATTTAACACTGAAAAAACCAGTAGATGAATCTTTGCAGAATGCACTCACAAAAATGGTGCCAGTAGTAGAGAGGAACTAATATTAAACATTTCTGTGGAGGAAAAAAATGGGGATAGAGAAATTGGAGGTATGCAGCTTGGAGAAGGGCAAAGAAGATCAATGTGTTTGTTATCAATAAATCAATTTGCTAATCCAGGTGGAATTTTGCAGCTGTAGGATATAGAGAGTAAAAGGAGGTGAGCGGGTTGATTTTTATTTTTTTTTAATAAGAGGAAATCGATATCCTAATCAAATATCAGATGGGAGATGATGAGTAGAGAACAGAATCTACATAATGTATGGTTCTAAATTGGTTTCCTAAAATACCCATGTTAATGATGAAGGAACTCATTCTAAATTAGTGTGTATTGGCTTCGTTTAATATAACTGCCACAACTTAACTTGCACCAGCTGGGAAATCGGCTTAGCATATCCAAAGATAACACTAGGGTAGAGTTGCCCATTTTCCTCAGTGATGCTTGTTCCATACGGAAAACAGCAAATTTATACAGGTTTTAAGTAAAATCAAGCTCATAGTGAGGATAGTTTAAAATGGCAGGCAAGTCTGATGAAGCTTTTCTTAGCTTGGGCTGCAAAAAAGGCCTCCCTCTGCCTCTCCGTTCAAGAACAGAGATTCCTCACTAGCAAGATATCTCTAAGTTATTGCAGCTGAAGACCTCACATTAACATGAATTAATGAATGTCCACCTCAGCGTATCATGATGGTCCTATTGCTATGTTGTCTAAAGTATCCAACCCACTCATATCATATACATGCTTTTGAATCATTTGAGTTTAATGAGGCTCCTTGGGCAAGAGAGTTTACAACATGGTTCTTACATTTTGCAGAAAACATTTTGGAACAGGCCACAACAATAATCATTAAATACATGCCACATTCTTTGTGTTCTATATATAACTCAAATATTCTTATTAGTTTATTAAAACATCATGTTTATAAAGATGCAATTTTATGTTTAATGTGGAACTCATTGCCCACATATAATATTAAAAAAAAAATCAAAACCTTTAAAGAATCTTTATAGAAGTTCTCTTTTTTTCATCATGAATGTTCCCAGACTTGTACATAAAGATAAGGCTTTGATAACATATGGGGTAGTGGAATAAGGACGGCAGAAATGAAAAGACTCCTTCTTCGGTATATAGAGAAATAAATAAAATTATGTCTAGATACAGGAAAAATAAAGTAAAACAGCAGATTTAATGGACATAATGCCTTCATTTTTTTGTTGTTCTCAAATTGAGTATTCATTCTTAAGAAAACCTTTTGAACATTTTCATATGACTGGAGTTATCTGTGAATATATCAGTGCAAAAAATTCCGTGGACTAGAAAGACAGTTATTTCTTGATGCACTGGGCAATTTAAAGTTGTTTTCCAAACCAGTTAGTTCAATCCATGTTCATGTATAGTTTGTGTAAAATAAACTGCCTTGCATTTGCCGTATGAATTACATTTTTAGAGGGTCTCCCTCTTCAGCTGTCATCCTCTAAATATCTACTGGTACAGTATGGTCATGAAAGAATGAATTTTTAATTTAGCAAAGGATAAACCAGACAATTTTACATAGCAGGAAAAAGCAACAAAATGACTTGTCAGATCCATTTCCTGAAATGTACAATCATGTAGTATATCTGGAAAATATACTAGTATTTATTACGTCAAACCTACCCGGTCTTTAAAGAAAATAGTTTCTGTAGTGCAATTACTAAGTTCTCGTTACCATTTTCACATTTCAAAATAAAATTATCATAGATAATTTGGAGATCATCACTGCTTAAAAATCATTCTTATTAAGGGACAATTCGAAATAAGATTGAAGTTCAAAAGACACAAAAAATAAATAAATCAAGTTGTCTGTTCATTTCATTCAGGTTAACAGCTAAATAAGTGGATTATTTGAGTATATTTGCATTCAGTTATACAATGTAAACTAAAAGCTGAATCCAGGACTTTTTTCCCTGAGTCTGCAAAAATTCTATCAAGGTTCTTGCTTTCTCTTGCATAAAAGTGGTTGTTTTTAACACATTTCATCATTGACTAAAATGAAAGATA
>KZ505655.1:2443957-2507092 GCA_002844005.1 Limosa lapponica baueri
TTACTACAGGAAACCTAATACTTCCCCACACTAAATGTATCCCAGTCAGTATGTTACATATCACAATGGATTGTCTTTCACAGTCTGGGCAGTCTGGGTGCACAAAATACCTAGTTCCCAAATTACCTTCTCACAAATACAGTTAGTAACAGTGATCCTTTCAGCTTGGATACTCTTGATCAGATCAGGTACCCAAGCATTATCAAAAGTTGTACTTGTTTGTTTTTCAGTGTCATCCCAATATCTCTTATCCCTTCCAAGTAATTGAAGATAGCACTTTATATTAATTTGGCCTCTTTCCTGGGGTAGCACTTTTTTTATACATTTGTGGGGAAAGAATAGAAGGAGACAATTATTGTAAACGTTGTCATGGCTATAGTGGAAAATATTTTGCTTTTTACATAGGCTAGATTTTGACCATAGTAGTGGAGGGTCTATATCACCTTGCTGTTTCTACTGAGCTTTATAATGTCTAAATCATAATATATATGTTCTTTTCACCTTATTAAATTTAACATTTTCTTATCCATTTTTAAACTCTGGTTGCATTTGTCTAAAATTTGTAATTTAAAAGTTGTAGCCCTGGGCTAAGTACTCAGACACCAGGAAATGCTACTGACATCAGCAAAGTTATGACAATTTATATTGACTAAGGGTCTATTTTCTTAAAATTACTTGAAAGTAGAGTACAATAATTAAAATTTAGATATGAAGGAATTAAATTATCTTTGGAACCATTTGCTGCTAGCCAATATGGGCAAAAGCAGATAGAGAGTCCTCTCTTGTGTGCAGTCAGAATACAGAACACCAAAGGAAGTTGCTGATGGCTTGAATAGATGAGTGATATTGCTGTTAATAGGGAACCTGAAGTCTTAATTGGTTTGCTGTAAACATTACAAACACGTTTGCATGCTTCCATTCACTTTGTGCGCAGTGTATTAGATAGATGGTATTCACACTGATAGCTGCAATTTAATTACAAGAAGTCTGTTCCTTATTCAATTTCAGTTGTGTGATCCCATTATGTTCCCTATGAAGCATTGCAATGTTCAATACAGCATGTATCATGATGTCGGAGAGATAATGCCATGCAATGGCTCAATTTTGGTTGTAAGGATTTTCATCCAGATTGGAATCAATGTTGTAAATGGTTATCCAATCCACACATTCTGGCTAACTGAAACAAAGTGAAAGATCTGAGAAAGCACATTATTTTTTATTACAAAGAACAATTGCAATGAATAGTAAAATTGCTCACCATTGGTGAATACATCAATATGAATAAACATGTCAAACCTCACAGGACTGAGGACCCTGCCCACAGGCTGTCTTCTGAGGCTTAATGAATTCACAGTATGAACAAATTGATTCAGCTATTCCAGTTACTCAATTTACTATCGCTGCCAAACAAGTGACTGGAGCAATACTCTAGGCTGTAGAGTGCAGGTTTTCTTCCTCCTCGTCTACTACTAGGGACTGTCCACAGACTTTGGAAATGTGATTGCACTTTCTTTTTTTATGCTTTTGTGGAATACACTTTCCAGCCAACAAAACCTACTTCAATGAGGACCATAATTATCACTTTCACAAGGGTTAGATAAGTGTAAGGCATTTGGACACTGCCTTGTGAGGGTGGATTTGCCAAAGGATATTAAAGAAAAGGGGTTTTAGATTGATGTAAAAGTCTGTGAGACAGGTTTGAGAATAAGCCTTGTCCAAATATTTTGCCATCTTATATGGTTCCTAAGACTTTCTAAGATAAGGGTTTTGAAAAGGGAGGAGGACTTTCTTAAGCACGTTCATATGAGCTTCCTTACTTAAAGGAATCAACACTCCTTACTGGAACCTCAGAAGGACTGCACAGATTCTAGGATGGGAAACTTAATACAGCAGATATTGGGGTGAATGTTTTGGGTATGAAAGTAGATTAGAAACTGCTGACATATAAAATAAATCTGCAATACAACTGAGGGTTACAGGAAACTCTAAATCTCTCAGACAAGGTTATGAGTAGCATCGGCCTCATTGGGTGGGAAGGTGCTATAAGTCCTTTGTTCAGTGAACTAAAAGGAAGTGGGTGAGGTAAGACATGAACAAGCACTAAAATCTATTTTGCCTTGCTGTGATTATTCTGGATTAGTATTCCTTTTAATTTGTACTGCTGATTTCATAGCTAAAAATGGATATGAAACACTACTTCCTGAATAGTCAACTGGTTTACAACAAATGGTTCTTCAGTTTGATAGTCTCCCATCCCTACAACCTTACAGAAGGAAAAGAAAAAAAAACAAATCTTAAAACCTGCATTTTTATAAATGTCCCCTCAAGGTCTCAAGAGTATTTACTACTCTTCATTCACCTCTCCATAGTGGCATGTAATTAAATGGTACTTCTGACTTTCAATATCATATTGAATTTAGAAAAGAAATCTCTTAGTAAAATGCAGATTGTTCATGCTGTGAGTTTTAGGGACCCTAATTTCAATGAAATACTTTATAAAATGTGGATGTTAGATGAGCAGGATAAAACAACTGAGGAATCCTGCTATTTGGGAAATTACTTTTTTTATGTTAAATGGGGGAAAATGGCAAACCTAATAAAGTAAAAAGGAAGGGGACTATCAATGATTCCCTTCAAGGCAGTCTGCCAGGCAGCCTTGGCCAGATTTCCACAGTACTACCTTCAGATTTTATTAAATTAAAATAAAACTTGTCATCTTGGCTTTCGCTGGCACAGTCAAATGCACAGTTTTTTACTTAGTTCCAACATCAGCCTTGCACTTCCAGCCAGCATTAATATTTCAAAATGTAATATACATAGTTCTGTGGCATTTTTTACATATCTGGCAAACAGTTACTGAAAAATATTCTGCTAAAAGTTAAAAAAGCAGTGTTACTAACTATTTGATCATGTCAATTCCTTTTCACTGTTCTCCCTCAGGGACCAAAGCATTTGGAAATGTAAATCAAAGAATCAAAGAAATCAGAAATGGAAATGTCCCATTCAGTCATCTAATCCAATCCTCTGGTAGCACATAATTGTTCCTATAATACATTTCCACAGTTTTGTTCACTCTTGTTTCAGATACTTGGGAACATTGCTCGCTGATATGCTTTTTGAAGGCTGGATGGGTAGAGTTTAGACAGACCCAGCATCACCTCTGAGGTCACCTCTTGCCTCTTCTAATTTGTCCTGGCAGTCACAGCTCTGCAGAGGCTCATGTAGGGACTGAGGATTGCCAAAATGGAAAGGAAAAGCTCCAGCTTCATGCTCTCCCCCATCTTTCCCTAGGATTTTCATATGTAGGAGAATAAAGTAATGCAAACCAGACCTACTTCACATGTTGATGGGAGCAGCTTTATCATCTAGTTCAACTGCTGTTGTCAGAGACTTCAGCCATGAATCTGGCCTAGAGGACTCCTGTCTGGGTCCTGAAGGATGAAAGCTTCTACTAGGTAGATTCCACCATTAGTCACAGTGCAGTCTGACACAGATCTTAACAACATGAGGACGCAGCAGCTGTCAATGATTTATAATATTCCTTGTTTCTTCCTCTCAAGGCCTTGGACAGCCACTGGTAAGAATTGGAGCATCAGAGGAACATGGTTTGCCTGGAGGAACAGTGGTTCACAAAGTGTAACAGTGACTTAGAGTCTTTCCCAGGGGAACATCTGAGACATTCCAATTTTTTTTCAGTAATGCTAGATAACCTAAATTATTGGGCTACTATCAAATATCTGCAGAAAGTTCTTCCTCCCATTTCTTGTGCATTCAGAAAGATAGAGACATGCCTGCTATCTGAAAGACAGAGGACCATACAGCCAAATTTGTGAGGACATAAAGGAAACATTTTTCTCTCAGGTGAATCAGGCAAACAGGAAACTCAGCAGACAGAGTAACTTGAAGACCTGGAGGTGCTGTTGATATTGCTCTCTGCTTGTCCTGAATATCTGTCTGCCTAATTGTTCTTGAGTGTCAGCTGGTCGTGAGACACCTATGTCTCACTTTTGCCTGTGTGGCAAAAGTATTAGCATGGCCATTTTCTGGTCAGGAATTGCTTGCACAATTTTACATATTTTCCATCAATTTAACCAATAAGTATACTTCCACCAGTCACGGTGGATAGCTCCTACACCAAGTTCCAAGGTGATTTCTTATATTCTTTGAGAAAAGCCCAAAGGAGACATGAACATATACTTAAACAAAAGTCAATCAGCTTCCCTCTGTATTTCTGTTAGGTAGTAGTAATCAGAATAGATATGAAAGACTTTTTGGGCATCTCTAGAGAAGCCCTGTTTAGGATCATTGCCTAACCCTGACCTCTTCTGCAGTGTTCAAGAGGCATATGATAGAATGAGCATGAAAGTTTGTGCAGGACCACAAGATCATGCTCGGATAAGTTTTTCTAACAGGTCTCAGAAACTTCTTCTGTCACCATTCTTGTGCATTTGAGATGAACTAGGTCTCACAGGCAAAAGAAGATAACATTTTAGTTCACACTTGCACACTTTCTGTGCAAACTGAAAGTTAATCAAATCCTGGGGATGACCCCTGATAGAGACAATAAACATACTTACCCTGTGTTTGTCTTTTGGCATCTTTTGAGCACCTTTTTCCCCGCAAATCATGACTTCTAACATGATTGTATACTTTTGATCTTAGTTACTGACCTTGGAAAAAAAGGCCTGTTAAGTGGGCTAGTGACAGGTATCTTGGGAGTTACAAGGGACTAGTTCACAGTCCTAAAGACCTTGGGTGTTGACCCTGGAGATACATTATCCCTGTCAGTGTTTCATTCCTGCTTGCAGTCTCCTTTAACACCATAAATTCAGAATACTACCAAACAAATAAATCAAGATACATATTACTTTTCATACAAAATAATATAGCTATTACACTTATTCTCTACATTTAGATATATCTAGATATACAGTAAATAAGTATAAACAAAATGTCACTAGTCAGAAATCACTGTACTACAGAAAAAATATAGGCATTCTTTTCAATGTGTATGTGCTGCGTCTGTTACAAAAGAAGTTGACATATATGCATTTGAAAATACATGTGTTTCATTTTGTGGTAGAGATCCTATTCATTTCATTTCAGATTCACCGCAGAAACTTGACATGCAAGTGAATAACTTAGCATCATTGGGGAGATTTTAAGATTCTCTAGCTGTGGAGAATTATGCAAACTGTTTAGCAAAATGTGGAAAAGACCTTTTCACTAAAGGTCTACATATATATGTTCCTAAAAAATACGACGTGGACTTTTTTTATTTACAGGTTTGATGTGAAATCTCTATATGAAGCTTTGAATTTTTAAATTATGTACAATAAACAAATTTATACTGAGAAGTCTTTCATCTATAAGAGCTGACATTGTTTCAGAATTTCTAAACAATGGCTACAGTTTTGGTCAGAGCTTATTTTACTGTTCCTGTGGGGGAAAACAGAATTCACAAGATGTAGCCAGCACAGATTCTCCCTCATGCAAAGAATTTACCTCAAGAATGAGAAACAAGGCTGCAAGCATATTATCATCCAATTATTCCACAAACCACTATTTTGCACTTTTGAATTCCCTTTGACTTCAGTAATTACTTGAAGTTTTATTTTGGAAGCAGGACTTCGAACGTAAGAATTCAAAATACAGTCCACTCCATGCAAAGTTTATTAAAAAAAAGTATTCACATGAAAGCACTTTCAAAATACTAAGCTAAATGATGAGTAGGGCTGCCAAAACAGCTTGATAAATCCTTCAATCATCCTGCATCTTTTCCAGCAGTTTTCAAGTCATACTTGAATTTCTTGCCTTTCAGCAGAAAGGCACATACCTTATATTTTTTTTCTGTGAACAACACAATTAGCAGCTGCATCTTAACAAGAAATGTTCAGTAAATCTCATTCTCATATATGAAAGCATTTGCAGAGAAAACTCATTTCCGTAGCATTTTAGGCTGGCATGTGAGAAAGGAGGCATCCCAATATTTTCTAAGGAAACAAAATTCTATCATCTTCCCTCAATTGTTTTGAAAACAATTGTATGAGCCAGTGTATCAATCACATTATTTTTGTGGTTGGTTGTTTTGTTTTCTTTTGTTTTTAAAGAAGTATGGCTTGAATTTTTGGTCCTTCTTGCACACATGGCTCCTGCCTTTTTATTCAAACTAGTAGAGCTCAGATGCATTGCTGGTATTTTGGGGTATAAACTTTGAAGGACAGTTGCTCAGATTCTTGCCACCGAGTCAATTCTAGAAAAAACTACTGTTTCTTTGAGGCTGCTGACTTAAAGAGTCCAGCAGAAAAGAGTTAAGTACCATGCAGACAAAAAGGATCTTGCTAGATTGAAAGAATTAGAATTTCTTTCTGAATTTGGAGCTTGGCCAAGCAAAAGTGAAAGTAAAACACAAGCAGGTTAAGATGTTTGTTTATTTTATGTTAATAAATAAGCTTCTTCAGGATTAAATCTCTTCTGTCGAGATTGTATCTGCTTGATAATATATTCTCAAGCCAAATGGAAGCAAATAAGGTCTTGTTTATTCAATTTTTAAAAGGCAAAAGGTAGAGTAGTCTGTATAACTTTTATGCTTTATTTCCTGAACAGTGATTTCCTGATGACAAAAAGAATACATAACTAATATCCCAAATTGTTTAGAGTGTGAATGTTGTTTCATTAAATCTCCTCATCTTCATGTCCAAAAGAAGGGAATTGGCCTCAACTGAAAAAACAATATTGTAAATGCACAAGCCCATAAAAAGGCTGGAATAATAATGAGAATGACTGTTGTCTCATGACACTTTCTGCTCTGTTTGATCATTTTCATTTAAAATTCATATAGAAACAAACATACTACAGGTTGCCTGCATCATCACAACCAATTACAAACTTTGAATGAGTGTTCTGTGTCTACAAGGATGGAACTCATTTGTCTCAGGGTTCCCTGTTAACTTTAGCATATTTATGTGAGGATGTAAGACTCCATCTGTGCAGTGTTAGGGTCTATACTGCTTTATATTTCTCATTCACTCATTTCACATATTCCATTCACTTCAATGTGATGACCACACTGATTTGATTCCCTAAGGCAGGCCACCTACTGAATCATACTATTACTTTAGAATATGCCTATTGCCTCTGTTTAGGATGACCTAAAAGAATAACTGCCAGAGAAAAAGAAGCAATTTTCCAGTTTTCTTCTTGCAAATGAGTGTCTTTTCTGTAGGTAAGCAGAAAATGTAAAATAACACCAATTTTTCTTCTAATTTACTAGTCAATCTTGTTCAGTTTGGGGAACATTCATTTAGTACATACCATTTAAGACAAAGCAAATCTATGTTTGTCATGCTCCCTTCACACTGCTACATCTTTATTGATTGCTTAGTGACAATTAAATTATTGTGCTTTAAGCCACAGTAGGCACATTTATTTCCCCTTTTCGTCTTTCCTCCGCCTCTGCCTCCTTCTCTCTCTCCCCCTTGCCTCTATTTCCCCTGCCCCCTCTCCCCCCTCCTTCTTCAATAGACTTCTTTGATTACTTCCAGATATAGGCATTAGGCTGTTCTAAATGTCTGCATTTCCTGGCCTGATTGAGTGCACGACTATTCCTTGAAGAAAGCCATTTGAAGAAGCTGCAGCATTTTCCTGTACTTCAAAAATGCCAGTAAACCTTGATCATTTCACCTGTCCAGGGGTAGAGCTAGAGGGCATAAAATGTCTTATGATATTATACAGAAGTTATCCTCACAACCCCTAAACAATACCTCAATCAACGTGTGTGTGTGTAGATGCATGTAACTGCTCAAGGGCATGATCCAAAACTTGGTGAAGTCAATGAGAGCCTTTCAGCTGAATTCATTGGACTTTGATTAGCATCCCATGTACCAAATTTGCCGACTAAATAGATGCAGTTGAAAAGTCATCTCTAATATCTGCAGGTACTGTATTATTATTTAATGGGGAGCTATGCAGGGGCAATGAATTAACTACTACAAACTGAGTTTGTGAATATGAAACAAAAAGCTTTATTGCTTGAGAGAGTCTGATTTTAAGATTCAAAATGTGCAGACTAAATTAAGGTAAATATAGAAAAAACTTAGGAACAGCCTTCAAGTTTCTCTTCTCAGTCCTCTGCTGGCTTCTGCCCTTAAATTTACAGTTTTCCTCAATCTGCATGAGCAGAGCTAGGGTGACAGCTTCTTTGCTCTGAGACACCGGTCCCACACAATCTGGAGGATACTGGCACTGCTGCACCTGTTTGATGCACAAATAAGATTTCACTTTTTGCGGCTCTCAGTCCAGTCACATTCCCAGTGATTTTAAGTTCATAGTTTAAGGTATCCTTCCTTTCCGTAGTCAGAAAAGTACGCACAGAACTTTTCTTCAAAGCCAGAGGTCTCTTCAAATTCAAAATGCCGCAGCTGTTTAAAACTCTTTTAAGCCATCAGTCTGGATTTAGACGTTTCTAAGCCAACTCAAACACGTCATTACAATAAACCTTTGACCTGTAATCACCTTTCGGGGTGTGATAATAAAATTAGACAGCATATCATCATTCTACATTCCCAACTCTCCAAAAGAACATCACAAAGATGATACTATGGTTTAGGGTTGGGGTTTTTTTTCCACAGAATATTTATATGGAAAGAAAAAGTACCAAGTAAAAGAAATTTCAAGCCATTCAAGTAATCCATTAAGTTCTGATAAAGGTTAAGACAGGTTGGATATAAATTAATCATCCAAATCTGTAAAAAGCTATCAAATATTCCTTTTTAGTTATTCTTTATTTCCAAGTAAAATGTTTCAGATAAATAAGTTGCTTCCGTTTTGACTTTGAACCCAAAATACCAAAAAAGAATATTTTGTTGTGCTTCCTGTAAAGTGTCAGGCTTAACTTTTTCAACCTCAGAAAGAAATGAACTCTTGGCATAAATAAATTAACAGGTACCGTGACTCATAGATTATTCAATGAACAAAGTACAGTAGCTTTTTAAAAAACAATGCTGTTCTTTTTCCACTGCACCTTTTTGTTCTCCTAGCACAATAAATGTAAAGACCACTGAGCCTATTTTCTTCTATGAGACAAGATCATCAGTGTGACAAAGTGTTAAAATGCACTTGTTTTAACTACACATAAAAGATTCGTCACTGAGCCTGAATGGACAATAATAACCCCATTGTCATGAGCTTAGGTTCATTTTTCTCTTATGGAAATGAAACATAATTATACCTAAAGAGAAATCTGTTTCTGGGAGCTTAATTTCTGATAGAATTTCACAGAGGCAGCAGCTCATAACTGCCTTGGGTTAAGTGCTTTGAGATCCAAGGTAGAACTATAAACTTTCAGATCTGTAGAAGTATATTATTATCATATCAGTCACACAATCTAGTATAAAAAGCTGGAAGTAAACACCGATGCCAATTAGGGAATGAAGGAAAGAGCAAAGCACTGTGCCTGTTCTTTCAGTGAGAAATGAAGTGATTATTGTCCTACGAACTATGGTTTAGAGACAGTAGAGGACATTTGGTTCCTGGTGGAAAAGAATATAACGTGACAGCTGCTATTTTTAGTTCTGTTTAAGAACGTTAATTGAAATCTAAACTAGCAATAGGAACCCTAGGCTTTAACAGACTAAGACAAATATAAGATTTAATGTCAAAGTATAAAGGCTAGACCTACCATAAAGTGGAAGAAGAAAAAGTGACAGTGTATAATTATTATTCCCAAGAGGAAAAAAAGAAAACCCACTTTTTCAATATATATTTCTGTAATGAACACTAAAAACAGGAGTGAAGAAGAAAAAATCTACCTTATCTTTGCTATTGAAGCAGATAATAGTTTATACTGCATGTATCTGTGGATTCATAGTGTAAAAATCAAAACAGGGCACTGTTATCCGGAAGTCCCAAGTTATTTCTGGTTCTACTACCATTTTGACATGTGAACTTCATTAAGCAACTGAAGCCTAGATCCAAAGAAAAAACTTGGATACTGAGAAAGTAGGTACCTGACCCTAAATTAGAATAAAAGAAAACCATTTCCAGAAAGACACATCAGTAACATGCAGAGACAGAGGAACAGAAGGTGAGGAGACAACCAAAACCAGCAGCCCACAGAGAAGAATGTGAGCGCAGCTGAAAAGAGAGGAGCTGCTGAACACAGGGTAAATCATTACTCCTGCCTCCTCTGTGGTTATTTCAAATCTGGGTATCCAGCACTCTCTCCTGATTACTTGCTTTCTACGATTGCTTAGGTCCATTATTTTATTTTTAAAGGAACTCTAGAGGAATGTAGGATGGTGGTAATGGTTGCAACTCGGGTGGCAGCCAGATGATTACAGTGATCATGAAAAGTGTCCCATTTCAATGCCTTCCACAGCCTGAGACTAGACAGTTTGCTGTGCTGGCTTTGGCTGGGATAGAGTTAATTTTCTTCACAGCAAGCTAGTATGGGGCTATGTTTTGGATTTGTGCTGGAAACACTGTTTATAACCCAGGGATATTTCAGTTACTGCTGAGCAGTGGTTACAAAGAGTCAGGGCCTTTTCTACTCCTCACACCACCCCACCAGTAAGTAGGCTGGGGGTGCACAAGAAGTTGGGAGGGGATACAGCCAGGATAGCTGACCCCAACTGACCAAAGCGATATTCCATACCATATGACATCATGCTCACCAATAAAACTAGGGAAGGTTGGTGGGGGAACCACTGCTCAGGGATGGCTGGACATCAGTCCGGTGGTGGTGAGCAATTGTTTTCATTTGCATCACATTTTTGGGTTTTATTTCTCTCTCTTTGTTATTGTCCTTTTCATTACAAAATAATAATAATAGTGATTATTATTATAATATTTTATTCCAATTATTAAACTGTTTTCATCTCAACCCATGAGTTTTCTCACTTTTATTCTCCCAATTCTCTTCCCCTATCCTGCTGGGGGTAGTGAGTGAATGGCTGTGTGGTGCTTAGTTGCTAGCTGGGTTAAATCACAACACTTGCATATCTGGTCTCCCCTTTTTTTGGCTCTTCAAAAAACCCACTAATATATAGTTGAGGTTAGCAGCCATTCCTCTTGTTTAAATTGGCCAGTCTTTAGAAAAGACTGCAAAATTAATTGTACCAGAAAGATAGAAGAAAAATAAGTACCTCTCTGTGGACCAGTGATGAATAGCATTTATCCAGGAAGCAGTAGTCTGGCTTTCGGTTTTTGAGTACACCATTTTATATACCAAAATATAAATTATCTTGTGTGCTGTAATTTCTTAGCTGGTATTTCATTTAGCACTTAGACTTTGTAGGGTCTTTACACCATGTGTTTTTTAATGCTAAGAGCCTCCTTCCTGCCTCTGGCAATTAACATTGATGTTCACCAGGGACAAGCTCAGGACTAGAAAGTTTGTTTCTGAGTGAGGGTAGAGTAAACCATTAGTTGTAGAAATTTAAGACTAGTGTTAGCTTCTGTTGATACCAGGCTGAGCTCAAGGGAACCTGAAAAAAAGTTTTCAACCTAAATGTAGTCTTCCACAAAATGCTGAATATCAGATCTCTGTATTTTCATCCAGTTGTTTATCACATAATAATATAACATAAACAGCATTTTAAATAAACTGCTCTAATTCACATTAAAAGACTTTGTGGCCATTTCTCATTAAAGCAAATGAGAGGTTTTATATATACAAATATAAATATGAATATCATTTATCTCAAGCAATACAATGTCTAGTATTTTAAACAAGAGCCTGAAACTTTACTCTAAATGTAATTGTCTCAAAAACAGCTGATCACCTTAAGATGTTTTAATGCTGAGCTTTCCCAAGGAGACTTAGACTCCAGTCAAGTGAAATCTGAAGTTAAATTTAGGTTGCAGACAGATTGGTCCACTGAGGAGAATTACACAACAAAACTGAAATATCGTTGGCATTTTCATCTTGAGAGAGATTTAAGATTACTACTATAACACTGAACTAACAAAATGGGGTGTTTATAAAATATATAGATGACTTTTTAAAATTGGCACCTCAGTTTTGGTGTTGCCTTGCAAAGCTTCTGTATTATCAGTTTATAGTGCTGCCCAAAAAATTTCATAGTGCAAAGCAATCACAGAAAATGGTAGATTTCTTGTTAAAAGCTTTTTCAAAAATAAAGAAAAAAAAGTTTTCTTTGTTATGGACAAAATAAAGGCGAAGAGTGAAAGTAATGTCTAGTTCTACAGATTATATCAGATTAATTTAATCTAGTGGTTTTGCTACATAGTAATATGTAGGCTAGGGAATAAAACCATGAGTCAAATCTGTTCTGTTTCACCACACAGGTTCCTGTGCCTGAAATGGGAATCCGTTTTTTTCTTTAAAATTTAAGTGCACTGCATATTTTCCTGTTTCTGCAAGGAGACAAAGAACAATACAGTTGTTGCTCTGTGATAGTCTTTTATTTGTTTTAACTCATGATGATGGATATTATCACAAAATTCAGACATCAGGTTAGCTATCTGACTTCCTAAGTATGTGTATATAATAATATATACCCACACAGCTTCATCAAATATTCAAAAGTGCATAAAGACAAATGTCATAAAAGTTGTAACAGTATTATATAGTAAATACACACCATTTTTATTGCATGTATGCATTTCTGCTATTTCAGAAGTCATATTCTCTAAGAAGACATTGAATTACATAATGCAGTAGTGGAATTTTCTGAATTAGTGTATTTAAATGTATCATCATTGGAACTAGGTGAAAGCAGCCATAATAACTGCAATCACTGATGTGATAGTTTCTAGTGTTTTGCAGAGATTATTAGCAGCATTATGTTAGCACTGGAAGGCCCTAACCAGGAGCAGGCCTTATAATGCTAGTCAGTATTCAGACAAATAATAAGAGGCAGTCCTTACCCCGAGAGGCACACAGTAAACACATAGGTTAGAAAGAAAAAGAGGTAACAGAGGTAGTAAATTATTTGCCTAAGGGATCAAAAACGGGAAGAGGAGAAATTCCAAGGTTAACATACTGCCTGTCCACAATGTATGGTATCCTGCCCTTCATAGCAACAATACCCCTTTGAATAATGTGCTTTTCCATACACTTTTTAGCATCTCTGCTGGCACAGGTAGCGTTTGTGGATAGAAATGAACATGGAGGCAGCAGCTATGCACAAGATAGGCTGGCTAAAAAATTAGAAATTTTGATTAAATCAAAATTTCAAGGATTTTACAGAGATGTGAAACCAATGCAAAATATTCAAAAAGTATATTGAAATTACCAGAACAATTTCATAATGCTTAAGGAAACCATGCATAATTAAAGGATGAGGAAGTATCAGGTGAATACCTGGTTTGAAGTTGTCTACCCATCTGATTTGGGGCCTTAACTAGTAGGCTGTGGCCTTTGAGACTTATGAGTAAAACAAGTGCTGTAGGAGGCATCAAGACTGCTTTTTTGGCAAACTTACGTCCCTTTTCTAAATCAGGTAGAGCAAGATCTGGAATACAATTGCCCCAGGGAAACACCATATACTTTAAGGGCTAGTCTGTGTTTCTATGGTATTTTAGCTATAAATTCCATCCTTGAGCCAAAGAAAATGTCATCAAAATGTAGTACGCTCATGAAAATGTTAAGACATTTTCCTTTGTTTTCCTTCCTTTCCTCTATTTTCCTCTATTTTCCTATGCAGAAAACCCTCTTCATAAATCATATTGTCTCAATGTATCTCTATGGAGTTTTATTTTCAGATAATTGGTCTGTCTTGACCTCCCCAACACCAACCCACTGACAATTTGACCGGTAAAGTATTTTTTTTCTCTTATCACTTCTGTGAGTGTTTTTATACTAAAGACAAATGAAATGCAGTATTTCTGATCTCTTACTCTTTATACTCAACCACTCTCCCCAGTTTATGCAAGTTACCTTTAAAATGAGATTTGAAAAAAATCTAGCATATAGTCAGAAAGATAGTGCTTATGATAGCAGAGGTGCAGAAAAATGAACAGATTGTCTAAGCAGTGACAGAGAAAGAGTATTTCCCACTTCAAACAAAGGCGAAAAGTTCAAGCATTTCCTGAAATGATGCAAAAAAAATATGCTTCAAATGAATGAGAAATTTCTTATCCATTTGCACATTGGTTGGGTAACAACACTGTTGTTGACATGAAAGAAAGCTCAGATGTCTCCCTCCTTACACTGGGGGTCATGAGAACTATTTTGTGAGTAAGTGCCAGTCACTAGGCGTTCTGAAGGCTTATTTCTCCAAAAGCTCTTCTAATACAGGTTTGGAGCAACATACAGTTTTCTCCAGAAGTTTATGTACTATGGGTGCCTTGTGGACTGTTGTAAAGAGAATATCTATAGACTAGACACAAAATATGCTAAAATACATTTTTGGTTCAAGAGCCAATTTTAAGAAGGTCTTTTGCCCTGTCATCCTAATCCAGATCTCCTTATCAAGAATTTTATTTGTGTTAGGAAAATAGCATAATGAAGGACTAAAAGGCCCTTATTTATAAAAGTTACAAGTATTAGCAAGATATAGGCAGTATATGGTAGGCTAATAAATGAGTATGTATGTCAATTTTTCTCTAACCCAGTATAGAAAATAGATGCATTTTGGTTTTAGCATTCTTGATGACAATATAGGACAGTGAAAGTGAATAAAATATTTTAATATAAATCAAGTCCTTAAAAAGATCAACAGGGTGGGGAATAAGAGCTCTTTAGATTACTTAGGCAACTGTATATTCTCAAGAATATTATGATAACCCTGCACCTTTGCACTGCAGTTTTTTACCCAGAATATGAGCAAAAATTGAGTCAAAGATTGCATGCACTGACTTAAACCATTAAAAACGCTCAAACCAACCCAAAATCTGGCAGGTCAAAAAAACCTTTATTAACCATAGGCACACAATGCCTATCATTCTGAATATCACAACACTCCAAACGTTTTGACTTTTGTTGGGTACATACCTAACCTTATCTGGATGATCAGAGAATCTCGTGTTTACAAATGAAAATAACAAATGACAAGGGCAGCCACTCAGGACATTGAATCCCATGAGAACCAGGAAAGGCATGAAATTAGAATAAAAGCACAAAGGAGAAATAGTCCAGTTTTACTTGGTTGGGTTTTTCTAATGGGAATGATGTGAATCTATGACAAACATTCTCATTCTGTTAATGCAAGTAATTTACCTACCTTACTAAGAGATTTTACTAAAATCTTGGGTTGTTTACTGTGATCAACAAAAAGAAGAAATTTGTTTGAATTATTTCATTATAGATTTATAAGTTTACCATACTTTTGCAGATTATTGTCATGATTTATACGCCCATCAGTTTAACTGCTGCCTAATACATATCTTTGCATCTGTGTTTGTTTCTGCACTTTCTTATCACATTTACTGTCCAAAAGGACAGTTGATGTAATGTGACATGCTCCAAGTGAAACACAGTGAACAGCAAAGCTGCTGAAGCCGTTTTCTATAACTGCATACTTGCTATCATTTCAAAAATGACAATGATTTGATCTGAATTGTTTCCCGTTGCTTTACAAAACAGATATTTTGTAAAGATAGGCTGTTTTGAAAGATCTGTGGAAGCTTTCTGAACATGGATATTCTAATGATTAGGAAGATCTTTTACTCTTCCTTTGCCTTTTCTGCTAAATAGGTTTTGAGAGCTCTGTAGTTCCTTAATACTATAAACATGCAGTTAACACAAGCAGACATCTTTGAAAAAGTGACTAATTGACTTTTACTGACTCTGCTGCTTTGATAAAGACAGTATAACTTCACAAAAGCTATAGTTGTAGCCAGAAATTACATAAAAATATTTAATTTTATTATTTCTAGGAAATTAAATTTAAAAATACATGGAGAAAATTCCTTTTTTTTCATGAAGTATTATTCCATATTTTCACTTTTAAATGTCTGATACTGTTTACCTGAATAGCTGAAATTTGAAGAGCACCTAAACCTTCAGGGAACTGCTAGGTGTTTCAAGCATCGACCTTAAATATTTTTAATTCTTCATCACTCACTAAGTACAAAATTCTGCCGTCTTCTGCTTATGTAATTTTGGACAGACTGTTGTTGCACCTGATATGTGTATGTATGCACCACCTTTTTTTATTCTGTAATCTCATATTTTAGGCATGTTTAGAAAAAGGTGGTCATTAACTAATGCCATTTGCAAAATCCCAGAAGCAATGTGTGACATTTTCCCCCAGAACTCCCTTCCTCATCTCTCCCTGGGCCTTCTGTCAAGAAACAAACAAAGATAAGATGGTGCACAATGGGTTTTATCTGGCTGCAGACATTGCCCTTGATATGCCAGTCTCAAACTTGCTTGTTAGGCAAGATGTTATATTCTAAACAGAGTCTTTTGAGGTTAAAATTAATGTAGAATTATTTAGAAGATATTAGAAGGCATCACAGTTGCTGTAAATAACACTCCATTTTTGGGATAAAATCCAGATTTAAACAAGTATCTGCAGTACACATCTGCCACCATTACGTTGCAACTCCTTTCTTGCAGTTTATTATAGTGGTTGATAGAACTGAGACATACTGTAGTAGCTATCTTTTAAAACATTAATACCAGAGAAGATTGTGTGCTTTGCTCTACAGACATACGAGAGAGAGGGAAGGAATATTTCTCTATTCTACAATCTAGCTGGGCAGTTAGCAGAAAGCAGAAAGAGTGCAGGAGCGTTTCTAGAGCATTTAAGTGTTTATATTCTCTCAGTGGCTTGTGACGGGTCAGTATAATTAGATATGTCAATGTGCAATAAAGGACATTAAAACCCACAGCACTTGCCACCCCAACACATAGGGTCCTTGGGCAATTTAATCCTTGGGGTTTTTCCACATGAAAAGGTAGAGAATTCATTCTCTAAAAGAGAATGTTAATGGGATTACTTCCTTGTTAGCTCTCCTTCTTCTCAGTAAATCCGTACTTGTGATACAAGAGTGTTCTTAAAATGGATTATCAGGGGACCTAAAAAGTGATCCACTCAGGTAAACGATACTGACAATTTTGCTATCATTTTGAAGGGCATATAAAAATCTCTTCTGGGGATAAGAAAAGCTCAGCTTGTGAAATATGCAAGAGGGTTAAATATTTGGACTGTCTCTGTATTCCTTTACATGCAAAATGAGCAGTTTTCTGTTTGGGCACGTCAATACTAAAACTTTACCAGTTTCTTCAGCAATCTTTGAGCCTAGTCCCGGTGGACAGCTGAAGGGCGAAACTTCTTCTGATGCAGCTTTAGAAAATACATTTTTGAAAAGTGTTTCTGGTTTGCGATTTCATTTGTGGTGAATGGCCAAAAAAACCCACCTGCACTAATCTGTATGCACTCAAAGGAAAATATAATGATAATTCTGCTAATGTCAGCTTACAGTAGTCTTCTTCTTTCCAAGAAAACTAAGGGGTCTTCCTCTCCACCAGGAGCTGTCTAATTATGTAAAGGAAAAGTGATTAACTGATTATGATGAATAAATTAATCTCTGAGGACTTGTATGTATTCAGACATTTCTAATTAGTATGGCTTTCATGAAAAAATTTGAGGCAGTCCTCTGTTCCTATTAGTAACGATTAACAGAACAATAAGTAATTTTTGGCAGCTCCTTGCAAAATTATTAGAATTAACATGGGAGAGCCGGATTAAGGATTTGTGAAAAAATTTGTCACTGATTAATGATGTGAGACTGACAAGTACCACAGACCTCCCTGCAAAAGCACCCACATCTAATGATTTCAGTAAGCAACAATGGAGCAGGTAAGATACAGGGGTTTCCTGTCAACTGTGCCAGGAATGCTGATTCCCTTTTCAAGTTCCCCACTCCCTACTTTTACCTAATGAGGATCATTAATTATTGCATACAAGAATGGTATGATTGTGTTCCTCCATCTCGGGGCATTTCACAATGCTCTTTTCAAGTTCATTTTATAAACACATTAGCTACCAAATATTTTTGCAGTTCATTGTTTCTCTCTTCTTTGAGATGTCCTTTGTTAGATTTGCCAAAATTGCGCCTTCATTGATGAGTGATCTTTGCATGCAGCCTTTTAAAACAAAAATCATTGTTTAACAACAATAATTTGAATTTTGAATACTTTATCATGGTCATAAGGAGACAGGTCTGAGCAGATTAGTTAAGATAGCTGTCAGATGGCTGTGAAAAAATGTATAATTCCAGATACATCAAGAAAGCTATTTCTACCAAACAAATACATGTCTCTGCACAAAGCATTCATTCATAGTATTCTGAAAGTATTCATAATATCAGTGAAGAAATATGGATTTAAACTAAAACAGGCACAAAGAAGAAATAATAGTTGCCTGGGGAAAAAGAGAACCCATGAGAGGAGATTGATGGCATGTCTATCCAGGAAAATGAAGTACAATGAAGACAGTCTCTGTCTACCTGTAGCCAGGCTGATACTTTTACACATTGTGATGCAGTTCCGTCAAAGGGTAATAACTTGGATGTTAAAAAGCAATATAACATGGTATTTTATCTGAGCTAGGTAGCGTGCCTCTGAAAAGGCTTCATTAACCCATGCAGAGCACCGTGTGGCTACACTGGTTCCAGTTTGCAGGAGGACGGAAACTGTCTGCTTAGGAGCTCCACAGTACCCTGCAAGTGATGCGCCAGCCTGTGGGATCATACCTGGCTTTGTGAAATGAATGCGGAATTTGTGGTGATATTGCTCTGAATGAGTACACGAGAAAGGTAGATGGTAAGAAAGGAGCTATTTCCACTAAATGATGTTAGCAACAGAGAAATAGGGAGGCCTATAGCCTTCTCATTTTGGATCTGTTTCCTACTAGGGGTAGTAAAGGACTAATATCTGCATTTCAGAGGGAACATGATCCATTTACAAATGGCATTAAATTACATTAATGACTGAAATGACAGGCTGCATAGGATATCTCAGGGTATTTCTTTTAAGTCCTTCACTGACCACATAGTATGTGCCATTAATAGAAGTCAACTACAGGAAGAAACCTATAATATATGCCTTGCCAAACCCTAAAAACAGATGAAAATGTACATTGTATGTTAGTCTTTTTGCTATCAATTATAGTCCCATGAATGCATTTTGCATAATATGAACATGCTGAACAGAAATCTGTGTTTCCAAATCAGTAAAAATGTTGGTTTATAAGGGAGGATTTTCACTTTCTATCACACATTGTCATGAGAATAGATGGACAATTCATGACAAGCACACGTTTTAAAAATGTTGCAACCAATCTGAAACATTCGGAAGTTTGAAAAAGCCTAAATTTAGAAGAGAATTAAAAGGGCAACACTAATCAGGTACCTTAGTTGTCATGAAAGTGTTGGTCAACTCTAGTTTAGGGAATGCCTCGTCAATATCTGGGTGACATCCAGAATTACAGCAAAATTCGTCACTATGTTCAACACTTGATCAGCGTTCTCTTTGTCTCTTTCTGTCTCATTTTGCCCTGGATGAAAAATGAACAAAATGGTGTCTATATATCTATTTATTTTAATAAACAATGGAGAGAGAGATGTGAACACCTGGTTTTCCTTATACATAACTTCCCTTCCTCACTTCCCACCTACAGATCCAAAAGATTTTCATTTAAAGGAGGCTGAATATAATGCTGTGGAAGACAATGTTGTCAAAGCAAAAGCTGCGCAGAAATGCTAGAAAGTGAAAAAGCATACCTACTCAAAGTTACATCTCCTTTCCCCCGGCTCCCCACAGTAAGCAGGACTGCAGTTAATCCCTCTATTTCCTCAATAATAGCCATTTTCACTGCAACCAACCATGATGTCACAAAGTGGGGATTATGACTTCAAGTGGGGAATAAACAGTGGGAGTAGCTGGATTCTTCTAAAATAAAGACTTTGTTCTCATGCAAATGTCTTCTTTAGTTATGAAGAAAAACAAAACATCATATGCAAAGGGATTTGTTTCTAAAGAGGTTATTTTTCAAAGTTTTCTGTGAGGCAAGAGCTGCTTTACAAAGTGTACCAGAATATTACAGCTCTGTAGTAGTGAGTGGCATTGTTTCAATATCCATTGCTGGAAATCCACAGTCCAGGCAGAAATTTGACTTGCATGAACAATTGGTGCTGAATAAGTGGTCAACACAGAGGGCCCCTCTATTTGGATGTGAAATGTTTTTGTTCAGAGCCTTTCATTTCGAGAATTTGTTATTTTCCAGAATAAACTATTCTTTCTGTTGAAATTGCTCATACATATTCTTACACTGAAGGCGATTGTGTGTGCTTGCATGAGTATGTATATGTAAATGTTGGCAAAATTTGTATTCACTCATTTATAAATTTATTGAAGCAGGATGAAGTAGTGTTCTCATTTGCTGTCATTTTGCAGACACTTAATTTGCACTCAAATGCCTCAAAAATGTCTTCACTTGAAATCTACAAGGCTGGAATAAACAGCTTGAAAACAATGTACTAAGAGAAAAATAAGTATCTGAGCATTTAAGCACACAGTGACAAAGCATCGTTAGTGAGGAAATTGCAGTATTTCCCCAAATTAGGCTTGCTGCAATATTTATAAATGGCCTACTTTTAAATTTGGCTATATAAGAGTGTTGTTCCTCTTTAATTAAGAAGTGTATTTACTGCAAAATATGCAAGTTTATATACTTCTCATTTGCACTTACCTTGGTCTGACCTAACTCCAATAGTTGTAAAGCACCTTTATCTTATTGAAGTAGGGCATGGGGGTCTTGGCATAATGTAGCATATCAGCAACTCAAGCTAAAGCACTGGCTGATTTCCCTTCGTCCTTACAGATCATCCTAACAAAGTGAAAACAAAAGCCCGTCAAACAAACAACTTTCACTCCTTCACAGCTGCAACGTTGCATTTTGACGAGCTCTGGGGCTCAGAAAATGACATCCCCTTTAAGCCATTGACTCCACTGATTTCAACAAACATTGGATGAGACATTAAGACTGAAGAAAAATGCAAATAAACACTGAGGTGATGTCTATAGTAGCACTGACAGTAGAGAACAAGAGACAGCTTGCTCCCTTGTGATGTCTTCAGAAAGCTTACTGGGTGAGCATTGTGGGAAATGGCAGAGTTCTTTAGGATTCTGCTTTTATTTTAATATTGATATACACTGAAGACTGAAAAATGAGCAGCCCTTTCTGTCACAGAATCACAGAATCACAGAATCGCGTAGGTTGGAAGGGACCTTCAAGATCATCTAGTCCAACCATAAAAAAAAAAAACAAACAAAAAAACCCACAACAAAACAACACCACACACCACCAACCAACACTAAACCATATCCCCAAGCACCATGTCTACTCCTCTTTTGAACATCTCCTGGGATGGTGCCTCAACCGCTTCTCTGGGCAGCCCATTCACTGAATTTCACTGAATTTCACTGAATTTTTTAGAGTTGGAAGGGACCATATAGATCATCTCGTCCAACTCCCCTGCTGAAGCAGGATTGCTTAGAGAACGTTACTCAGGACTGCATCCAGGCGGGTCTTGAAAATCTCCAAAGAAGGGGACTCCACAACCTCCCTGGGCAGCCTGTTCCAGGGCTCTGTCACCCTCACCGTGAAGAAATTCTTTCTCATATTCGAGTGGAACCTCTTATGTTCCAACTTGTGCCCGTTGCCCCTCGTCCTGTCACTGGGAACCAGTGAGAAGAGTCTGGCTCCCTCCTCCTTCAACCCACCCTTGAGTACAACCTGTCCTTGCTATCGTAAGATACCTTTTGTCCCTGGCTTCAGAGGAATCTTAGGCTAAGTTAGAAAAACTAGAGTGTTCCATATTTTTTTTAAATGGAGGATTTAACTAAAAGCTGAAGTTTATAGACAAAAAGCTTCACATTTTGACTCTGAGTGAATAGTATGTGGGCTGCATAGATAAACGTAACTAAGTAAGAAAAGCTAAACTGCATCACCTCAGGATGCACTTCATATCACTGATTCAGGATTTTTTACTATTTTGTTTTGCGATGATAGTGGAAAAATATTTTAAGTATTATAATCAAACTATATTTTCTTTCTTCTAGAGAAAACAGCTACATCATCTACAATGAGAATAAATTGAGCATTTCCATCAGTAATAAATATTGTTAGGAATGCAATGTCTATTGATGAAAAAAAATATGGGGAGTCCATTTAATGTTATCTTGGAACCCATAACATTATGTTCTTTCACAGGGAACTATCATGCCCAGTATATATAGCCTGCAAAAATAGGTGTTCTATGCTTAATACCAACAAGGTGTATCTTTGTCAGCATCAGCGAGGACAAGAGCAAACAGAGTGCCGACATTCCACTTCTTATCAGTTATTGAAAATAGACATTTTAATGGGTATAGCACTCAGCAGACCTCAAGACTTTCTTTTTATAGCTTTGAATTGCCACCCTATAATTCAGTACTATTAGCCTCCACCTCTTCCATTTTATCATCCACAGGTGAATACATTTGTTGAAAACATGATTTCGAGATGCTGTATGCAAGTTAAAACTGTCAAAAATACAAAGGAAGAAAGAAATATATGACAGTTATGCAAGTGAAAGGACATTTGTAAAAGTGATTTATACTTCCACTAAATAACAAAGAAGTCCTACCTAAAGGGCAAATCCTGCAGTCCTTAGGAAAAGAAAGGAATGTATTACAAATTTTGTCTAACTCCTAAAGCCCTGATTCAGCAAAGTGATTAAGCATATGCCTAAATTTAAACATAATAATAGTCTGTATTCCTTGGAAGAAGTTGCACATATCTTTAAATATTGTATTAAACCCAGACTTAGATGAAAGTATCAGTTTTTACATTATTTGTGGCGTTTCAACATGGTTATTTATAGGAAAGATTTGGTAATATGAGCTCAGTGTTACCAACAATAAATAGCAACTAACCAGCTGAAGACTGACAGCAACTGAGTGCCAGACCCGCCAGAGTCTGCCTTCTGTAGTCCGTTCATGGGTGACTGTGGGATGAGTACTGCCAAAGAAATGGTTTGCTGTTTGTTAATACAAGAATGTGTAAGCCAGTGTCTTACATAGCAGCTAGCCTCAGACTTTGAATTTGGTTCAGGTGATCAGACACAACTGAGATATACTGGAGAGACTAAAATGAAACATCTATGCCATGTCAAGCATCATGTGAAATTTAAACAAACATTGTTGTCACATTGGAGCTCTTGATTCTAGTATTGATATTTTTGAATTATCTGTTCACAGCCACTACAGAACACAAGTCCGGCCTTGCCTACAGTCAAAACATCAGAAAAAAAGCAACAAATGGTGAGAAAAAATATGGGAGGGAACCCATAAAGGAGAAGATGAAAGATGAAAGAGCTAAGCAGTGGTTTGGTTGGTTTAACTTCTGGCTTTTAAGTATATGGGCTTATTTAGACACACAAGTGCCTGTACATATTTAAGCACACATTCTCCTTTTTTTAAATAAAATACTTATTAAAGTTATCTTTGTGCCATGATCCAAGCACTGAAAATAGTTTCTATAGCTGTGTTTTTCTAATGGTTTGAAAATAACTTTAAAAAAGCATAATAAATGCTCCCAACAGGTAGCACATTACTTAAGTGTTTGTGACTTGATGCTCAACCAGTGAAGGTACAATACAATGGGTTATTGATGGACACACATGTGGGAACCACAGGAGTGCCAAGAGAACTCATTGTTATCAGCACTGCATAATATAATGCTGAATGAATTAACTGTGGTGATTGCTTAAAATGTACCTTTTTGTGTAATAGCCCTAATTATCAGCAACCCTTTACAATGAGTGGATAATCGTTTTTAATTCCTTCAGCATTCATTGTAGTAACATTAATCATGATGAGCTCATTTTGTTTTAATGTGAATATAATATGTGATACCGCAGGAATCCTGTTGAAATTTAGCAGTATATAATGCCTGCTTACTATACAGGGTTATCACAGATTCCCTTCATACACAATGAATGCTGGCTGGTATACAGCCCAGGGTATTGCTCAGTTCAGCTGTCTTTGGAAATACCTAGCCAATGAAGTACAAGTCACCAACAAAGCCGTGTTGGACCAAACTGAAACCTGAGGCTTTCCAGAGCTCCCTTCTGCAGTGGCTCAATGGGGGCATTGATACGCTCAGTGAGATGATCTGGGGGAAAACATAAGTCAGTTATGACTCAGTTATGACTCAGTAAACCAAGTCAGCCCTGTATGTATATAGTCTGTGCATCTCTGCCTCAATTTACACTTGTAATGCATCTAGACAAAAATCCTCACTGGCAGGTAAACTGAGTCAGCAGTATCTAGGTGAGTCTTTTGTAACTACTAATCCACTGGATACCTAGCATACGTTGTTTTCTAAGCCAGCATATCCATAAGGACTTTGGCTTGATACAATTCTTATAAATTCTTTAATTCTGTGTATTGATAGAAACTGGCAATGACTGATTAATTTCTTTACCTATTGTAAATGGTGACTGGTTTAGTGAGTGTCTTTGTTTAAAGCACTAGACTATATGCTTCTACATAGAATAAAAAAAAAAAAAAAAAAAAAAGTGGTGCCAAACTTTACAGTTCTTGCTTTCCCCACTGAAGATATTTCTCTGGGGCCCAATTGACTTCTGGTTTTGTATTTTCTGGAACTTGGGGAAGAAGAAGTTATTCATTGTTGACCTGTGCTAGTTGTACTAACTACAACACTGGGAAGATTCAAATTTCCACCTGTACTCTTAAGGTATTACTCATTTCTTGTGGCTCTTGGAGACATAAAGTTCCAATTGCAATTCAGTTGTGCATAAGCATGCAAACAGGCACAAACATAGACTTGTGTGAATATAGAATGAGTTTGATATGATTATTTCTATGCACAGATTAAAAATAAGCTTACATGAGCATTCAAGAAATTCAACTCAATTTTAGTCAATCCTAAGAGAACGGAAATTTAAAGCTCCTTTTTTGAGAGTCATAAGTTAGACTCTGCAAGTTCTCTAAAGTAACAGTGCTGGCACCGATTTTCCTGAACTGTGACAGTGCAAACCGCTGACACCATTTTTTTCTTTTAATTGTTTATTTTTCAAGCTGTTTCTGGTGAGTGGGCATCAAACCCGCGGTGCTGTGACAATTTATTCTAACAGAGGATGTCGTTGTTGATAGGTTTAGAAGCTCTACAAAAATCTATACAGTCATACTATTTACCCATTTATAAACAGCTTGTGTTAGCAGTAATGAATTTAGAGGTTTCTGCAACTGCTTTTTCATGATGAGACACTTCTGCAATGTTTGCAAATAACTTGACACAAAAATTCAGGAGGTAATTCTATTTCTAAGCTTCCTTATCTTTTCTATTTTATCTTTTAAGGAAATTAGGACCAGGATTATCTTCATATTATACCTTGTACAAAGCTGAAAACTTTATCGATGTTAAAAATAAAACTATCAAGGAGAAAATAGATGTTTAAGGGCTTTGCTTTTCTCTTTGCTTCTACTCGTGATACTGAATGAAAGTTCATGCTCTTTTAGTGCTTTTTTAAGGAATCACATTATACTAAGGTATGCAGCTGTGCTATAATGGAATTTCAAAAGAAAAGTGGAGCACTACGTGTTTGATTAGATCTGCCAGATATTCAGGATTGACCTGGAGGGTACAAGATACAGGTGAAGCGTTTGGTTCAGACTTCCTCTCAGACCAAGAAAAATCCAAGTTGGCTTGTGAACAATAAATATATGAGTGGATCTTCATAGCAGCTCTAAGATGATCTGAACTCTAAGACAACTGAGGCAGGAGAATGTCTGATTACAATAAAATGTTCACTTGTAAAGTTATAGTTGCTTTTAAAATGGAGCACTGAATTGATACAAATCAGTTCTTTACGTTGTTCCAAAGTTAAACCTCTTTTCACTGATATTACTAAATATGAAGGTGCTATTAATAAAGTATGTTTTGTTTTCCACACACCTTTGAAAGTTATGTTGTTATAACACAGTATACAGCTGTATCTTTCAAAATATTCAATTTATTTGATAAGGTCTTTCTATTGAATTTCAAAAAGTATTACAAAGTCTCTCTTAAATTCTTCCTGTCCCCCCGAAAATTTATTGACGTTTAAGTAAAACCATTACCATAGCACCCCCAGTAATATTGGTAAAAAAAATTAAGCATTTTTCCACAAGGGAAGTAGAATTCATACAATTATTTTACCCCGATAAAACTAGTGCTCTATCAGATTGTAGAATGCAGAATAAAATAATAATAAAAAAAAATTGATGAAAATATAGTCTGGGAATAGGAAATAAGATTAGAGGTGACATATTGTTACCAGCCATGAGGTCTTCTCCAGGCTGTAAGGAGGAAAAAAACAGCTATTCTGTGTTAGCCATCATATCAGGCCTTTATTTGTTATGGAATTCAAAAATAATTGTCACCTTAGGGCTGCATACAGCAGTATGAATTAGATGTGGGTAGCTATGAACTCTGTTTTTTTGGGCAACTTACAGTTTGTATAGCTTGTTGCCCAAAAGGAAGCTCGTGGTCAAACAAATTCACATCAGACATTCTTGCTTTTAAGCTCAATAAAAAGATTTTTAAGAAATCTGTTGCCATTACAACCCCTGGTAAATGAACCATGCTAGCATTCAATTATTTGAACTCCTGCTTAACTTAGTGCACATTAAAGCTAACCTCTTTTTTTTTTGTTTCTGTCACTAACTGTAATCAAATCAGGATTGTAGCTTTCAATTATGCTTGTCCAAGATTTGAGCTCTTGAGTCTTTTGTGAAGACTTACTGCTGAGTGCAAAATGTGAGATAAGTTGCAAATGTTTAGACATGATGACAACTCACAGGTCTGATTGATTACTAAAAAAGGATAAATATAAGGTGGTTTTAAAGGTTTTTTTGGACAGCTGCCCAAAGAACCTTTTAAGAATGTTTTGAGCCATTTCTCAGCGAGGAAATCACGGAATTAACAAGATTCTTTTAGTACTTGAAGGAGAGATAGAAAAGCCTATTTAAACAACTTGGCTAATGTTTTATGCTTTTTTAATTCATGATTTATCCTGAAATGGCTGAATTTAGCTCTACCATAACTGACAGCTGCATGAGGAACACAAAGTTCTCTACTTCCAAAAGAAAAAATTTGCTGAGGTTAAGAGGGTCCAAACACAGTTTTACCCTTTGGTCATGCCTAGTTTCAAAAGGTTTCATTATTTATTCCCTTTATTTGAATCACATTTTATTGTACTTTTAAAGCACCCTAAACTGCTTTATATAAATCAGGTTACAATTAGTATCTCATTGAAAATACCATAAAATTTAAATTTACACTTAAATGACCAGGAACAAGGCCTAAGTCCTCAAGTTCTGATCTTATTGAATTCAATCATAAAATCGCCAAGGATATAAAAAGAGCAGGTTCATGCCTTATGAATTTGTCAGTTACATGTCTTCAAAAGAGAAGCTTGCAGGGCTGTAGATATTTTTCCATGATACAATTTAAGAAAATCAGATAGTGGCTATACAGAAGACTGATACGCTTTGCCACCATAGAAAATCTTCCTAGGCCACAGTACAGATGCATGGGCACCCCTGGTCATAAAAACAGCAGGTCAGGGTAATGTTCTATTTCTGGGGTGAAAAAAAAGCACCACTAAGAAGCCGCATCGGAAATTTATGGCAGGTAGGCACCTGATAAAATGACTCTATTAAAAGTCTGTCAGGAGTCTAAAATAAGTAGTAATTATGCAGACATTCAGAACTGGTGCAGAAAAACACCCCAAAAACTGTCGAGGAAGTTAATCATGCCTTCAGACTAAATCTGTCATGAACCAGAGAATACGTTAATAGCACCCATGGTTGTCACGACAGGTACTGACCCAGACACCTCCTGAACTAAAACAGTCTGAGTTCCAACAGCTTCAGTTTAAGAGCCATGTCTCTGTAGTCAGAGATAAATGGGCACTTTTAAGTATGCACACAGACTGGGGGTGGTGGAATCATTCTCATTCAGAGGACAGAATTTTAATTAGCAGTGGAAACAGGAATGTTCACACACAGATATGAACCAAGGTTAGGTGTAGAACTGGGCCTTACTTTGATATTGACAGAATGCAATTAGTTATTTGAGACTGAAAGATGTTTGAATTTTTTGTATCCTCTGAAGCAGAGTGAAAGTCTACAAATACAGAATCAAACCACTTCTGAATGTGTTGTATCAGTCAGACACCATACTTCCCAAAAATATCCTGGAACTATTGTAGTAAGGTAAATATGATCTGGAGCTACAGACCTAAATCCAACACAATTTTCCAATTTGGAAACTGATTTTTTTCACCTCTCCTTTTTTCAAAAAGCTCTGAGTCTTGAAGTGCTACCCTCTTTAATATTAGCTCTCTCTCAATCCTCATATGCAGATAATACTCAAACCTACAGTTTTGCTGTACACCATCTCTTTCACATGGTCTATAGATCTACCCCGTAGATAAAAACAAAATCTCATTATATTTTCATCATCCTATATCTCAGTCACTAAAATACACCTTTTTAATTGTGTATCTTTTTGTAATACCACTAGAATGAATAATCTGTTACTTTGATAATATTTTTTTCTTTGAATGATTCTTGTTGTTTCATTTCCGTTCTATCAGACATAATCTGTTCATCTTGCTTTTCAGTATCATCCTTCGCTCACTGTCAGTCTGGTCTGGGCATATACCTATGATGGCCAACAATGGGGCTGTATGGTCTTTTCATTATGAAATGCAGTTCTAGGCATGTAGCTGCATTGCCGTCCCCCTCTGGCTCATCACTGTGTCAGTCCCTAAGGTATAATCTAGGATTCAATTAATTGGCTATTAAAATGCAACCTTCTTTCTCCTATTGGCCAGTAACCTAAATCTTTACCAAAAATAAAAAAAAGTAAAAAAATGGGTTTTTTGTCATTTTGCTGCTTATGGTTAGGTTAGTTGGAACTGTGTAAACATCCACAAAGGTACCGTTTCCATTTCATGTATGCATGATAAAAACTTCCTTAAGGCTCTGATCATTGGTAGAAGTAAGCAGAGGGTAGAGTTTTGGATTGGGAACCAAACACTAAACTTTGGAGAAATAAAAAAGGTTGTTAAGATTTTAGGAATTTTATAACAAAAAGGGGGAAAACGAGAAAAACTTGTTGATTGGAATTATTCTATTAATCTCAAAACAAAATGCTTAATTTTTCTTTAAATTCTGCAGATTTTTTTCATTTGTATCAATTTTTAAACAAATGACAATATAAAACAAGTTTTAAAAGGTTTGCTTTGTAAAAGTAAAACTGAACCCTTTTGTTACTTTCTTACCGTCATGCATATTTCATATGGCAGAAAGAATCTACTCAATTAAACCTAGAAATTCTTTTTTCCAGTAAATATCATATTCAGTGAAAAAAAGTTACCTGGCTACAAAACGTTTGACTAAAATTCAGTTGCTGTCTTGCGGGAACCACGGCTGATAACTGCGAAAAAAATCAGACCTCCTTTGCCACTTCTGTCTGCTATCAATCTCTTGCCCCTTGTAATCAAAATTTATTTTTTTTGTTTTTCCATTTCCTCACATCATAGTGGAGTCCAAGGTCAGTACTGAGATTCCTAAATGTTTTCATGACATAAACTGTAAGTAGACAAGATGATAGTTTTTGCTTTCAAAATTGGAAGAAATGTATTTTGTAATTATAGATATACAAGTTGCATGGTCATCAAGAGGGAAACGATTAAAGAACACTCATTACGCTAAGCTTTATAAGGGGCATATGCCTAGACTGATAATAAAGGGCCAATCCCTTTATCTTTGAACTTCTTTTCTGTAAAAGTAGAAATGAAATAATATTCCAAAGTGTAATTTGGACGATGGACTGTAGGAGACAGTTGACAATTTATAAATCAACATAAAGCTGTTGGGCATCCTAATTTTGTCTCTTCAAAAATATTTCTGTATGTCTACATTTATATGTATACAGGATTGGGAGTCTTTTGTTTTCGTAGGTCATTTTGGGGGTGGGGTTTTTTTGTTTTGCTTTGTTTGTTTGTTTTTTTTAATATGGTATTTAAAGTTAACAGTGGAGTCTCAGTTTCTGGATCTCAGGGAAATAATTTTTAATATGCAGACCTTCATCACTTCTTCTTCCTTTTGCACATAGTAAAGGAAATGTAAACCACCTTAAGAGGGTACATGAAGCTCCTTCATAGTATGGGTTAAACATAACGTGATGCCTGGCACCAGCACCTCAAAGTAAAAACCATGATGGTGTCACAAAAAACATCTCAGAACTTTTCAAACAGTTGTCCAAGCTCAGGCAAATTAGAAACAAAATGGTTTGCTAGTATTTTTAAGTATCTTCTTGAAAAACACTGAAAACAAAAAGAACCTGCCAGAACCAAAAGAAAAAAAGATCTGAAGTACTCTGCAAATGAGTGAAACATAATTAGTTCATGATACTTATTTTTAGATAGTTTTTCACTTTTCCCGGAGAAAGTTTAAAGAAAATCTTGAACTCACTCTGCGGTTTAAAAGGGAATGATATGCTGGTAACTCTGTCAGAGTGTTGACATTCACATATCTTTTTATAAATCTACAGTACAAAATACATTCACTTATCTTAAAATTGTAGAAATATCTGCCATTAACAGCAACCACTATGTAAACTTCACAATTTAATTTTTTCTCACTACTGAGTTTATTAGCTGACTACCATATGTGACTACACGTGTAGATGAAATATGCTCAGAAGAGTCACCAAGTTATTGTCACTTTCACTTAGGTGTGGAAGAATAATTTCTGTGATTTCTTTGGGGAATGTTCTCTTTTAAAAAAAGTGTATTGAGTCACAATGAATGTCAAATGCTTCAAAAAGTAAAAGACAGTGTTTAGTGAGAAACTTTCAGCCTTTCAGTTTCCAAGTACAGCAGTCAAAGGGAGACTTTTCTTCTACACTCTATCATTACCCCTTCAACCTCTCTGACATTTTGACATATCATCATTTCCATGATCTCAAGAATGTATACATTGATTTTTCAATCATTCCCTATTAAACCCAACAAAAGAAATTTAATGATCCAATTGAATCAATCCAGGGGAAATAACTGCTAGTTTCAACGCTATTAAAAGATTCATGCTAATCTTAAAGTTTTCTTTTTTGTTATTTTCTCAACTGAAATAAACAAAAAGTAGTTTGTTCCATTGAAAAAAAAAAATCATATTTGAGTGAGGGGGTATTAAAGGGTTTGCAGGCCATGAAATCATCTAAGTCATAGGGACTCAGGATCCTGCCAGGGTTGGGGAGGAGCACACGGCTGAGAGGGGCATGATACCTCCTGAAAGGGCATTTGGGATTTCCTTCCGTTCGCTCAGCTCGGCTGAGCTCTGACACTGCTTCTTTGACGTGGTCTCCAAGTCAGTGCAGGAAGGAGGCAGGACCACAGCTTACCTTCCGTTAGGGAAGCTACTTCTGTACGGACGACAAAATTCACAATGTATTTGAGAAACACAGATGAGGCTGATCTTTGCACCATGGCACATACAGATAAGATGCTGCTTGTGCACGAACACAGAAACCGTTACTTTGTAACACAGATATCTGCTAATGATTTTTCATGCGTTGCCTGTATATTGTTAAGAGTGTATCTCTAAATGTGCTGTCTATTGGCGTCTTCCCAAAAGATAAGAACTAATATAAAGTTTGAAGGATCTGTACTATATAAAGAGGTTAGAAAAGTCATTACCTCAGCTCTGCAGGGATGAAAGCCTGATATCCTGGTTCCCATATTGGAAGATTACCAGTCCTGTTGGTTCCCACTGAAGATTTCCTCTTTTATCAGCAGAAACCGTTTTGGCTTAGTCATGTGTATTGGAACAGAGAGTTCTGGCATTTAGTGAAAACTTGATGAGCAGATATAAGTGTTGGCAGAGCATTTCTGGGGAATACTGAGTAACTGAGGGAAAATCTACGACATTACCTCTTTAAAGGCTGAAATAGGATGCATTTTTTCTTCCTGTTTGCTTGGAAAAAACAACTGTATATAACTTATCTTTTTCCCTTATTAAGAAAAGATGCATCCGTATGGAAACAAAACACTTAATCTTTGTTTGTATCCAATTAGGTAAGGTGTAAGGCCACATCTACCCCAAATTCCTTTGTCAAAGACGAGAATCCTGTGGGCATTTTTATACTGACTTTTTTGACCCCAGACATTCAATGAAGTTCAAATTCATCTTGCATAAGCTCTGGACAAGATGGTTGACCTTACATAAGTGAATGGCCCCACAGAGTCAGGAGCTGAAACCCCAGGCATATATGTATATATGGTTTGTCTTGGGCATTTACTCTGTCTGTCACTGTCCCAGCTGCCCATGGACCTTTGCCACACCAGATGCATAAGCTGAATGCATGTGTTTTGAGAGATTACCCCCATCATGTAAAAAAAAAAGCATATAAATCTTGTAGACAACTGTTTGACTCCTTTTTTAATTTAGTGATCTCTCCATGTTATGAGACTGATGACCAAAAGCTAGACTAAGGATGAGGTTTGGTTTTAGCCATCTTCCTCTGGCCCTACTCTAAGGTATGGTATAGATGCAGCCTACTTGATTTCATATAGAGGAAGAGAATAGGCTCCTGAGCCAAAGAATATATCTAAATAAAACGAAGGTTTTACCTATTTTTGTAGATTTCCATTAACTACAAGCAGTTGGAGAAGACTGAAGCTTCACAGTCTTATAACATCCTTGGCTTAGGTCAAACCTGCAGAAATGTTTAATTCAGGATGTGGGGTAATAAGTCTACATCAGGAAGTGCCAGACTCTCTCCTGTCAGATGGTGCACAATTCCAGCAATGAGAGAATGAAGAGGAATTTCAAAACACAAAAGACGGGATGACATTTGGGGGTTTTGAAACTTAGGAGAGGACAGTTGGGCCTAAAGGATTAGGAAAAAAATAATCTGTATTTGGAAAAGTTTTAAGAAAGAATTGAGTCTCCCAAGCTCTCCCGTTTTTCTTAGATATTTTCCAAGCACTGAGCCAAACACTTGTCAGGGTGTTTGCTGTCAGCCACAAATGCCTATGGAGACTGTCAAGCAAATAAAATGTCCATTTCAATTTTAATGTTTGAAATAAATAATATGATATAATTATTTGTTAGTTTACAAGAACTTTCCTTTCCTAATCTTATTTTGCATATTTTTGCAATACGTTGAGTAATTTCGGAAGCTAGCTGGATAGTATTTCCTTCATGGAAGTAGGTGCAATTTTTTATTATATCAATCAATTTATTATATCAATCTCAGTTCTCAACATATTCAGAATTTCTCTGTGTTTCATACAAATCAGTCTAAAATAATCAGCAACCTGCCGTGCAATGATTGCAATTAGAGTTGTGGAAATCTTGCCCATTTCAGTTACAGAGCTTTCACAAGAATATTTTCTTTTAATTTTCTTTTTAAATGATTCACTGTTTGAGCCTGTGGGCCAATGTAAAAATGAAATTGCCCAATGACTTTTCACAACATAATTGAAAAGTAACCTCACATGAATGTTAGACACATTTATCAACACTCACTGGAACATCTATGAAACAGCTGGTATTCACTAGCTTTTTATTTTCCTTTCAGTTCTTGCAGCAGCTTCGCCTACACTTGCTAGGTCATTTTCATATCATCCCAGTGATCTAAGAATCAAGTTGGTTTTTTTACCTCAGGAAATTTAGTTTGCTTGATCACACTTAAAAGCATTTTGGAAATAAAATAAATTAATGTGTTATTTCTTCACTGTCACTTTATGCTTGTCCAGAATCCATAAACAATGTTCCTAGCACATAAACCATGATCTTTACAAGTATTTATAACACAATTTTTGAAGATTACAGAAAGCATAACGCAACAAAATTTGGTCCCTTCACATTTCTGTGGCTTTAAGAAATGTCTGAATTAAACATAATAGTGCCTCTGAGACGCTCCTATTATAGCTGACAGATGTCAAGGTCTGTACATGATAATGTGTTTATATCATGGAGAAAAACAAAGCTGTATCATACAGAGATTAAGCAGCTCCACAGCTGGACTAGCCAGGCCTGTCTGAAAGCGGAACAATAGATACCTCCAATCCGCCATGACATTAAGTTGACAGTCTTTATCTGCCATTGTTACTTAAAACATGGGAAAAGTGTTTCTTTGAAAATTCCAAAAGATACCGGATGTGCTGCAATTCCCAGCCTACCATTTGTTTGTAAGGCAGGGCTGAAGCAATCTATAGTTCTGGACTACTTAGTTATACACCAGTGACCAGAGAATTGCATACACGTCTCCCAACCCACTGTGTTCCCTGAAGCATGTCCTTTAGACTATTATGTAGGATTTGGACAATGAATCTTTCCCACCCCTAAAATAAAGGGAAATTCTGAATAGACAATGTTTCAATCTAGTATTGTTCCACTTTCCACTGTGTAAAGAATAATATTTTTTTTAAGTATAACTACAATGGCATCATTCAGCACGTTAAGGAATGACAGACTGTGAAGATTTTCAAGTCTTAAAGAAAATACATGCATCTTCTTTTCTGGGATAAGAATAAAACTGTTACTTCTCAGTGTTTGTAATCTCTGAAAAAACAATTTTCTGTCCAGTGGGAATGAAAGTTTAATGCTGCAGACAGTATAGGGGTATTATTCTTTTTCTATTATTCTAAATCATAATATGTCCTAGAATTCTACAGTTCTTTGTAGCACAGTTGTACTTTAATAAGGAAGGATGGAATAAAAAAGGTTTTTATGAAGTCCAGTTTCTTGCACTAAGAAAATAGGGTTTATTATTCAGACTATTCAGATTTTTAAGGGGAATTCTTAGAATTATTAATGTTACTTACTGTAATTTGGACACATGTTTATGCATCTGTATACATTCACATACATAGAACACCTCTGGTATCAATTTTACAGCGTGTCCATATTTAAAAGTGAGGTGTTTTTGGACTGTAATGAACTAAAAAATAAATAAATAAGGACTTCAGATAGAATTTACAATACGTTCTAAAAATGCTTGATCACTTTGTAGTGAAAGCAAAAAAACCCACCAAAAATAACAACAAAAAGAAACCACAAATAAAAAAAGGAAGAACTTCACAATCTCTTGTTATTCATTTGTTTCTTTTAAAATAGTAGCTGTACTTTGTCTCTTTTATTTTGCATAATAATAAAATGTGAGAGCAATCACAGTATTGGGAGTGCAATTAAGCTTCAGCACAAAAGAAGCTGGAATTTCAAAATACAATGGAGGTGCTGAAGTAGTGTTGTAGATTTCAGATGAAAGGATAATTGAGTGGACCTAATAACACTCTAAGTAGTAAGCATCCAAATTTTTTAGTGGCCAGTCTTTGGAACTACTGCACAGAGTACTTTTAAGACAAGTAACTTATAAGACATTTCCCCAGTTATGCATTACTTATGCATACCCCAGTTAGGAAAATTAGGAAAAATGTAGCACCAGTTCAGAGAGAACTGAGCATTTGTACTGAATAAGATTTACCTTAAAGAATAAACAAAATGTAGCCATACTATAATATTTTCCAAACGATCATTCAATTTATAGAATAACTTAAACCTAGTTAGAACAATTCACCAAATTATGGACCAACTGCTCCCTATTTAGGACTGGACATTGCTAGGCAAAAGAAAAATCATTACTGGCAGTAGATAAACAAATGACACCTAATGCTTAAGTTTGGATCCTGTTAACACAGCACTTTGCTTTACAAACCTTGAGAATGGTAATTAATTATACTGACAAATTTATAGTTTTTATTACAGAAACAGTATGGTTACCAGTGTTTACTAGTCATGAGTGGTTTTGGGTCCCATATAAGAGTCTCATAATTACACCATCTCTCTTTAATCATTGAATTTCAGCACAACTTTTCATTATTATGAGAGATCCATACTTTCTGAAGTGTCATTCTGTATGGCCAAACTTAATACACGAGGAGTTTCCCACAATGTTAGACTAAGAACAACAAAGAATACCTATCCATGAGTTTATTTGTCATATAACTATATGTAAATAAGGTATTTTTTGATCTGCTGAGAAATAACACTTCTTACTCAAGAGATGTTGTCAAAGGTCCCCGTGTGACATTGTTCAAAATACAGCAGCCACCATTCAGCCCAGAATTTGGAATACAGCTCTTTTAAGGAAATGAGTTATATGTTCTACTCTCAAGAAAGCATTTAAGCTTAAATTTTAAGCACATGGTTTTACTTTGTCCCATTTATTTAACATTAATCACATAGTTACTGCTTTGTTGAATGGAGATGGTATTACACATATGCTTAAAGTTAAGGACTTGATTAAGTGTTTTGTTACAACACTTTGCACTGTGCCCTGTAGCACATCTAAAAGAAGTTTTAGCAGATTCAGAAAGCTGTAGAGAGACTAGTGCTGCAATGTAGCTGTCATTTCACATTGGCATCAACAGAATTTTCCTAATTTAAACCATTGTAATTGAAAGCCATATTGGACCTCAATGTCAGGCAGACACACCAGGGCATCATCATCATCATCTTCTTCTTCATCATCATCACCAATTCTTTAAGTGAATAATCAGGGCAGGTCACAAAGTTGTTCCAGTTACTAAATGATTAATGTCTACTGTAGGTAACTTTAGTTTTTGCTACATCACAGCAGCAGAAAGCAGCTGATGGCATGTCCTATGAGATAATTGCAAAAGTTATCATTTGGAATGAAATTGTTTTACATCTCAGTCCAAAGGTATGCAAATGGAAATGGGAAAAATACAGTTATAATAGGTAATGGCAGATACCAGCTATTTTGATCCCTACATTTTTGGAAATGTATTATGCAAAGTGACTTGGATTTTTTTTTGTTGTTATTTTTTATCAAAATAACACATGAAATTTCAGTTCTTATTTAAAATTCATATTAATAATGCATCTTACATAGCTAAATTAGGCATCGTAGGTTTGAACTCAGTATGCTTCTTTTCCTGCCTGACAATCATTGCCTTCTTTCCCCCCTCATATTTTTCTTTTTTTCATTTACTTTGGTTTTTGAGAGATTCAATTATGCATTCATTATTGTTTAAATATAAAATTTGGAGAGAGATTGGGGGGGTGGGGGGAGGGACATGGACACTTTGTACTATATCTATTTGATTGTCTTACTGTCTTTCCATAATAACCTACAGCACACATTCTTTGGGATCAGATTTGCTTTTCCACATATTAAAAGATCATTCCCCAAACTGACTGCAAGGTCCCACGCCTCATTACCTTTTCTCACTCTTTCTTTTTGCTAACCCCAGAAGATTGCTGATGTATTTCACCCTTACCAAAATCCATTCTGTCCTGGAATAAACCTGCTAAAGTCTCCTTGATTTTGTGCCAAATGTCTCGCCCCAAACTACTTGCCACCAGCCTAGCAAGTCCTTTTTAGCAGCTCTGCAATTCCAGGTCGCTATCCATCTTTGTTCTTACTTGTGTCCATTGTTGCAGCTCCTTTCACTTTTATTTTTTGGGTATTTTGGGGAATTTTTGGGGGGGAGGCCCGAAGTGGGGTTGGGGAAGGGAGAGAAAAACATTGTAATAGCAAAAATTTCACCAAAATGTTAAAAAAAGTACATGTTTTATTTTCTCTATATTTCTAACAATTTTCAACCACACAGATGAGGATTTGCTTCACTGTATAGTCACTGAAGTGAGCAGAGGGGTGCAGCATGCATAGATTAAGGGAGAGAAAGGCAGAACCTCCCAGTAACACCTGAGAAAAGAATGGGTTTGGGTATGTGTCTCCACCAGTTTTTCTGGTTTGGAAGGGTTTTTTGTTTCTTGAGCGTTTTCTTATCTCAAACTTTCACTTCAGAGTTCATTGCACTCTTGTTGCTGAAGTATTTCAGGAAAAAAGAGAAAACAGCAAGAGTCCCTTGGGCAGCAAAGCTTCATGTGTAGTGTGAATCATCGTGCTTGTGCTAATGTCAGGCTGCTTTCCAGGCTCAGCCTGACGTTGAGAGAATTTTGTTTCTCCATAGTTAGCAAAACACCTTACTGCGGAGATAAAGAAAGGTGCATAAACAGAACATTGAATAACAGCTCTCCATTAAATAGAGATATTTTTTTCTATTTTTAACCTAAGCATGTAGTTTCAGCAACAAATCAAACACCAAAAACAAGAGAGGGACATGACAACAAAAGGCCCTTTCTGCCTCCAGTGTAAAATTATCCACATCAGAAATTCATGTATGTCACTTAATGGCCAGCTTAAAAGCAGCATCTGCTTATCAATTGGCTTTTGCTCTTTATGCAATATTCCAGCTGGGCTGGCTGAAGCACAAACAGGTGAAAATGACTTTTCCAAGGTCATTCTGTATGAACTCGGCTCATACTAACACTTAGGGCTTGCTTATTCCCAGTCCTTTCTATACGCCAGTGCATTACATATGCATTCCTACATGGTTAAATCTTTGAAATGATGTATTATCTTTTGATGACATATTCTTTAAGAAATCCAGTTGTTATGAACCGAAATTATATTTACTGCAAAGGCAATGATCTTGTGACTTTATTTGATATGCAGGTGGGTGTCCACATTTCCATAGGACTTTCATTGTAATTCAGGATCACTTAAATACTAATTAAGTTGTCTCTTCAAGGTTATTTTATTATAATGCTCATATAGTTCATGGATTTTTGAGGGTTTGGGTTTTTTTGCTTCAAAGTAAAATTTAAACTGAACTGTCAAACTCAAATTAAGGTCCTAAACCTTGGAGTCTAAGGACTATATAAGCAAAATGGTGCAAGCAGCTTTAACTGCTTCAGGGATGGAAGAAGTTACTATGTCAGTTGAAAATCTTGTGAATTGCCCAAGAATCTATTGAAATGAGAGAATGCAAAATAAATCCCAAACAAAAAACTGCTAGCTAACTTCATATCCCTTTCAAGAAGAGCTCAGGATACCAAGACTAAGTCCAGAAGTAAACAAAAACTTTATATAGAGAATCAGTCTCTTAAGGCTGACATAGCATCCTAAAGAAAGTAGTGATGGACATCTTGAAATTAGGAGATTCAGGACAGAAAAGGCAGCACAAGATTAAGGCTGTCTTCCTTTACAGAAGTATTGCAGAGTACTGAGACACACTTCAGGCAAGTCAGGAGGAACTCTAACTCTTGGGTACACCAGAAATCTTCTGTGCCTTTTCCACAGCTTTTGACTAACTATACAATGGGACTTGATAGCATTATTTAAATATCTCATTTTAATTAGCTGATTCATATTTACTATAGGAGGATGTCTCATGGTATGTTGAACATTCTTGTAAATACTAGCTGGGCATTTAGAAAAATATTTCATGCCAGAAGTTTCTTTCCCTAGCCAACCAAGATTCCATCTATGTATAATCTTTGTAATAGAAGTATGCTCCTTGCAACATTCCACCCTAAGGAATGGTTTGCTTTTTAGAGGAAGGTGAACTAAACAAAATGCAAAATTTGCATGAATTTTTTAACCAATTACTTTTTTTCTCATAGGCAAAACACGGGAGATAGATCAGAGGAGGGAAAAACACAGCCCTGCAAGCAACTTCCTTCCTTTTCATCATCCACAGAATGTTTTGGGTTGTGATCAGTCTTTTCGGGGGTCCTAGGTTCCTCCTGTGGTCTTCTCTGTTCAGCCCTCAGGCTCAGGTCTTTCCCTCTGATATAAATCTGTTCAAGTCTTGTAGTCAATTTGCCTATTGATCATGCTTGACCCTTTTTAACAGTTCTTAATATCCTCTTCCCTTATTTCTTCTTTGCTGATGATTTTACACTGATCAAACCTTGTGCCCTGCAGACAACTAGCTTTCTGTGATCACTGGGACTCTATTCTTATTTAACTTCCAAGGGTAAAAATCTGCTGGATAAAGGATGAAAACCCATCTTTATGAATATATTTTCAAATTCAGTTCTTATGAACTCTCCTGGATTTAATTAACTTGTAAAATCACAAGAATACATGGAAAATGGCAACACAGACTCTACCCAATTGGTAGAAAAAGTGGCTTTCAAGCATAGCTGTCCTCCAAAAGTAGCATACCACAATTTAATAGCAGGTCTTGTCTATAATAATCTAATAATTTCTTATACCTTCTGCACTCAATTTCACTTAGCTTTGAGTTAAAAAAAAACAAAACAAAAAAACTGAACAAACTGAATTAGATTAAGGGTTTCTTTTCTTCCTCGTGAGCCTTGAGACTTTTCTATTGCAAGAGTATATAACTAACTATAGATCATGATATAAGAAAATATTTTTTTCAAAATAAGGGTGGTCAAGTACTGAAATAGGTTGCCCTGAGAGGTTGTGGAATCTCTGTCCTTGGAGATATTCAAAACTCTACTGAATATGACCTTGAGCAACCTGGTCTAACTTCGAGCTGGCTCTAACTTCAAAGCTGGCTCTGCTTTGAGAGAGAGGTTGGACCATATGATCTCCAGAGGTCTCTTACAACTTAAATTATTCCATTTCTGTGTCAAATGCAGCATTACCTTGTTCAGTCCAAGAAAAGCTTTGTGTAGCATGAAAGCACAAAATACGTGCTATGTTCACAGCTTCTTAATAGAAAGAACATCATTTTATAGTGAATCCCTTAGCAGATCAGAAGTTCAAGTGCTTAAATTTCTCTTTGACTCTTTTTGTCTGTAAAATGGGAATATTGTACTTCTGCAAGTGCTTAAACAGCAAATGAATTAAGTTATTTGTTTTCCTTCTGAAAAAAAGAAACAAAATGTTAAATTTTGTCCTTAAATTCTGTTTTATTATAGCTACAATTGTATCCACTCTATTTTTTAGAAAGATTATTTGTATTACCTGTTAAAATCTCCAAATGGAATAAAGACATCACAGATGTATTTGCAAGCATGCAAGTCTTTGAATTCCGCTGTTTTGTCTCTATCTTTCTCTATTGAGGAGTGGTTGGAACAATTTTGAACTTTATCCAGCTACTACAAAAATATCACAAACACTTCAGATTATAGTATTTTCTGAAACTGTAGTTCCAGGATATAAGAGAGCTCTATGTGACTGAAGACTTTTAAGTAGTCTCATGAGATTAGTGGCAAACATTTTCAAAATTAGAAACAGCAATTGGCACTTCTTGATCTGGTCGTTTACTAATATATTTTCATTTAATTTTGTTTCAAGCACATACCTGTAGTATGATAGCGGTGGTTTATTTCCTTTTTTAAAAGGAAATTTTATTTTGGAAAGACTGCCTAAGTTATTATTTCAAGTGGTCAACAAGTATTCAATCTGTGACTCTTCAAATTACCATTCTGATTTGATATTCATTTTTTATGCTTCCACATTAAAAAGCTAACAGTACGCAATAACAGTAGGCAACATAAAATGTCTCTGCCAAACTTAGTCAATAATTGCATAGCATTTCCAGCTATAATTAAAATCTTTCACAGTCTATATTCATATAGCATTCTTTGAGGTTAATTGGGTTTAGATCACTGCAAAATCATTTTCATGTGATATATTTCACTTGTTACAAATTGCACATTAGTTCATTGAAAATGTGCAGCCTGTCTCTTAATTTGAGAGTATTTAGAATTTTAAGTTACAGTATCAAAACAGCTAATTCCTAGTTTCTAATAACATTAAAAGAAAAATCCTTTCCGTTTTCAAGATAATGACATTAATGAGTGCTAGCGTAAGACTCTGAAGGACACGGTTTTGCAAGTACTGGGATTACCTTATCTAGCTATTTATGAAGCTGCAGGACTCGCATCCAATTGAACAAGATGAGAGGTCCTAATTTTAGGAGAAGTAAACACTCAGCACCAGCTGAGTGTTGGAATAGTCCTTCTTAATTTCAATCCATTTCTTGGCGTATGGAGGCAGGATCCAGTGAAGGGGAGCATGGATACGAAAAAGAGGTGCTTAAGGAAGAAGAATCTTCATTTTTTCCCTTAAAACTCTAGACTGACATGTATGCTAGAGTTCAGGCCTTTCAAGCATTGAAGGCTGGGAACCCAAAGATTTTAAATTATTGGAGCCTTTTAGAAACACAGCTGAGATTTCATTCTATGTGAAATATGACTGCTATTATGATTTGGAAATCATAATATTGAAACTTCTGAAATGTGTTTGCACAAAATTTGAGTCATAATGGGAGTGAATCACTCTGAGTGAAGTGTCTAATTTATAAAACTAGACTCCCATAGACTCTCTTCTGAGCCATCACAGAGTCTCCAGAGGGAGGCTCTGGGCTCCCCAGACCTGATTCTCAGGAATGGCCCATGTCCTTCCACTGGCTGTAGAAGAATTACAATAAAATTTCTATTTAAGTCCGTAATTTCAGGAATATCAGATCTCATTCTTCTCAACATTCCTTAACAGTACGGAGGAATAGACATGCATGTGGGACAATGTGACATACAAAACTGAATTGTATCAGATTTGTCAGATTTTTAGTATTTCTTAAAAATAAATGAATTGTTTGAAAAACATTTTTAGCTCCACAAGAATAAACATAGCACAAAAATACCTTAAATTCATACTTTACCCTATACTTCTTTTATTCTCTATAATTTTCATAAAATCTGAAAAATTGTAATAAAAGAAATCACATGCTCCCCCCCCCCTTCCTTTTTGATCGTTAATTATGACTTTCTAGTTACCTTATAAAAATAATAACATTTAAAATGCTTCACCAACAGAGGACCATAGCATATATATGGAGGAAAACGTTAATGAAATGTAATTTATGCCTGAAAGAGGGCACAAAAAAAATCTTCTTGGCAAACATTTTAGGCAAAGTTGGACTGTCCAGAGATGCTCTTTGTTGACAGTTGTCAGACTTAGAATAAATAATGTACAATAAACCTCTCTCTTATTGCAGCCTCTCGCTGTTTCATGTTTTATTTCTTCAATTCCAATACAAATTTTATAAGGGAAGACCTTATATTCTAATATAAATGTAAAGTACTCTGGGAATTTTTGTGCCTTATGAAAAATAAAATGTCAAAAACATTTATGTCATCTTTTGTTTTTATGAGCTCAAAGGACGCTTTTTGGTTTAAGAAGACAATCTAAACTCCTGGAGTCTTATCAGAGCCTTAAATATTGACCAAAAGACTGTCCCTCCTTATCCACGGTTCTGTGTAAAAGGTTCACAAACAACATCTGTATCTGTTTGTACATATGTATAATTATACACGCACATTTTCTTAGACTTGGCTAAACCACTTTGGAGTTCAATTCTGTGACTATTTGTTGCAAATTAATGTATTAATTAAAATCCTACCAAAGAAATAATTTAGTTAACAATGAGTGTATAAAGGCATTTGTTTTCCTTCTCCTGAGAGCTTGGTCCACCAACACGGTTCATACTTCTTAAAACAGCTGCGGAAACTCAGGCAAACTCTGCACATATTGTAAATGTAACTTGTTTTATTTAGGTGTATAAACCAGGCTGAAAACAAAATGTTCACTTAACATGCAGAGTAATCCTTTCTTTCAGGACTTTCATCCCAGTGTCAATAACTAAGTCCCTAGAAGCAGTTCCCTTTCAAAACCTAATTCTGACTAAAGCATTACAAAAAATCCCTGCAATCTTGTACTGCTTTCTCTATAACATCTGCTTCCACACAGACTTTGTGCTGAGAAAAACATAATATGTAGGTCTATCAGAAACTAATAATTTTTACTTTATTCTGAAAAGAATACTTTGAAGATTATACTTAACAACATCGTTTTGTTATACAGGTAATAATCCAAATATTTTTACCTTGAAGCCTAATAAATTATAAATTTATGATTATTCAATTCAGGAACAGAAAGCCAGTGCCATATAGCAAATGAAATGAGTTGTCATTGATGTGAGAATCTCTAGGAGACTATTACAGAGAGCACACTTTTTCTTTTGTTTAGTTTACTAGAGGCCTTCAGCTGTTAATAGGTACAAGTATATCACACTAACAACCTTTAAATATTCCTGTGGAAATACACTTATGACTGAAGATCAGGGATTTTTCACTGGAAAATATTAACACCAAGTTAATTCCAGAAAGCTGCAAATTTCTTCACCACTGTATCAATAGGAGAGTAAATAATTTTTCTTCTGATTATCTCTTAGAAGAATTAAACATATTACTGTAACAAAAAATTCTGAAGCAGTTCCATTATAGCCCCCGCTTTTCAACTGAAATAGGTAAGATACCTTCACTGAATAATTCACTGGTGTAAACATAGAGCAATTTAACAATTTTTGGCATACCTAGATAAATATACAAAAATAACTGAAAACAAGATAAATTCCCAAATATGCATGTTGCCTAGTCAGAAAATTGCATAAATATAATCTGCTTACAACTAGTAGGTATAAATTTTTTAAAATATTCTCTTCAATGAATTATTAGTGTTTGGTTTCTTCTCTGATTATTGCTGTTAAGTAAAAAATTTATGGATAGGTAGAATTTAGGTGATACAGCTATAACCACAGTAGAAAGAAAAGACCAAAGATATTACCAATACAAGATGTAGAACACTTTCTTAGCCAGAGTCCCTCGGTGGACTCCTGTCTATGGAAGAGAAGTTTTATGTCAGACCAGACATATTCCCTTCCCACCCTCATGCTTGCAGCCTGGCTAAGACAAAACAAGCTGAACAGAAAAAAAAGAAGGAAAGCGAATGAAAGTGGGAGGGGGACTGACAACAAAGAAAATTTTTTCTCCCTCTGTTCTGCTAGTCTCACAGCACCTGTGGATTTTTAAATAGGAAGTTTGAGGGGTTATTGTGTGGGATGGGTTGTTGTGGTCTTGCAGATTACTGCAGGGACGACTGATGGCTGCCCACTCCAGGAGACAAAGGGTCCACCCGAGCAGCTGGGCAGTGCCAGACCCTCCTGCCCCCATGGAGCGACAGGTCCTGTATCCCTGTGCTCCCTGCTTGAGGTCCTATAGCACTCGGGCAGCCCAGAAAGTGGAGCAGTCGCAAAGGACCACCAGGTACTTTGTTGTTTGCTGATGAGTTGACTGTAGCTGAGAGCATGCCCTGCCTCATGAATACTTCTCGTAACCTGGAAAAGTCACCCCTTGCAGATTTTCTTGCTTCCCATCCAGTGCAGTTGACCCCCATCAACATATGCAGCAGGGGAGATTTTTGCATTTTCTCTTCCCTGTTCCATCAAAATGGTTCTTGTGCACCGAGACTAAAGTCAACCTCAAGCAGTAGCTTGTTTGGCTACTCTGTGTAACAACATTGTGCCATCCTGAGAAGCTTTGCCAGCTGGTAACGAGGGACTACAGGAACTAAGATCCATGAAGTACATGGCTTCATTAGAAAAATGCCCTTTCTTGTGCAGAGAAGCTGAATAGGATGCTGAAGATGAGGCTGAGAGTTTTATAAATATTCAGAGGCACTGGAAGTGCACCAGTGCACAGGGGATTGTTACGTGAGCAGAGGATGTCGGCACCCTCAGGCTGCAGTTATTGCTGAGCTGTGATTCTGCATCAGCCAGCCCCTCTGATGCCCTGTGACAAGGTTGGTCTTGGGAAGGGGGTGATGGATTTTTCTCTGGCTTAATTATTATATTAATTTAATTGCTGTCTCACATCAGATTCTTATTATCTCTTTTGTTGTGAGAACTGGTGAGTGTCTCATCTGACTGACCCGCCACTACATTACTTTACTTAGTGAACTGTTGGCTGACTACTGCTCGTGGCATTAAAGAAAATATTTATTTTTAAAAAATATGAACCTATATATTTAAAGAATTAATGGTGTGGGCAATTCTACATAGGTCACATAGAGACAATCCCTTCAGCTTTACTTGTGCATTTTGCAGCGTTTGGCCTTGTACAATGTAGTAGTTCTGCAAACCCCAAAGAGTCTGAGAGAATTGTTTGGAATAGTTCAGCTTGTCTGTGTATCGGGTTCAAAGGTTATTTCAAATGCCCAGCATTCCATGTTTCTGATATGAGATATGAGCAAGTTTTCAAACACTTTTTTTTTCTTAAAGCGATTTTTCTGTTTAGTAACTGTGAAGCAGTTTAATACTGAAGTTACTTCACATCAAGGCAGCCTGTCTGAAACAGCTGGATCAGAGGAATAACCGAGTGTGTATGAATGAGTGTATGTGTGCATGCTGGAAAAAAATACATGAGTACAATAACACCTGTAGGTTGCACAGTGGTTTCGTTCCATCGCTAGAATCACCCAGGCTAGTAAAATGAAATGCATACAGAAAGAGGTTAATACCAATTATAAACTCACGGCTCATTATATACTTCTCAAACTAATACAGATACAACATGATTTAAGATTGGAAACTGTGGTTAAAGGAATTAGTTGGCTTGGCATGAAACTAGGTTTATTTAATCAATGTTGCTTCCACTAGAAAAGTGGATTAGTTTTTCTTTAAGACAGAGTTAAAAGTTTTGCAGCTAATTTATTTTAATAAGCATTCAGTCACTGACTGCTGCAGAAAAAGGCTAAACTGTAATGAAGAGCCAGGAAAGAAAGCATGACTTAATTATTTTTCTGGGGTGGATAATGAATAAATTAGCTACGCTGTAGGCTTGCCGTTTGTATAGAATTTATTACTTTTGCTTTAAGAACCATATCATGACAAAGTCAATTTTTCTCCTGGCTGCAAACTGATTGATGGGGTAATGTCTGGTTGTGAAAGACTTCCTCTTCATCATTGTGTTGCCAATGTTGGTATCACAAAGTGAGTTTGAAGTTTTCCTGAGTGGATGTTCTCCTACATAATTACAGATGACAATTATTTTAATTCCTTTTTTTAACAAGCTTTCTAATCATGTAAACTACAGAATGAATAACTTAGATGAGACCAAAGATGCACGTAGCTCAAAAACTACTTCCTTCGTTCTTAATTTGTTGCCACAATGTCTTCTATGTGAAGAGCTAAGTACTGTATTTAGAATGACAGCAGGTGTTTTCATGGGAAGATGTGTATGAACAAAAATGCTTTGCCAAGGAGCAACTAAGGAGTGGTCTTGCAAGTGTCAGAAGGATGAAAATTTTAAGGAGAAAGATTAAGAATTTGACATGGCATTAGGAATATAGGTTTGATTCAATTCCCACTAAAGTCAGTGGGAGACTTTGATTTAAATGGGAGTTGGATTTGGCCTGCTAAGTGTAAGAAAAATGGTGACTTTAAAATGAAGAAAAACAAAATAAATATCAGGAGGAAAAATAAAAATGAGTTGTGTGATTTACTGCAGTGTGGATCCTCCCAGCAAAATGAAGCAGCACACTCAGTTAAGATCATGAAAATGAGATTAAATAAAGTATTAGAAAAACTATTGTAGAAAACTTTACTTTGATGAGGAAACTGACTGTTTTACAGGCTCTATCCTCTTGGGACTTTTTCTTTTTTTTTTCTCTTGACATGCACATACAAGTTACAAAGACTTCAGATATATTGCTTAGTATATATTTTATTCTCTGCTCCTCCTCAGTCCAAGATATTAAAAATCCATATTGGAGCTTTATTATCTCTCCAGTAAGGAACTTTCCACTGCATAATTTCAGATGCACCCTGAGAAAAAGCATTTCTTGGTTTGGTAGTCAAGTTAGCAAATGTGTCATGTTTTAATTAAAGAAGGGAAAACATTATATTAAACAGACATTACTTGTTTTGAATTGCTTTCTCAGAGGGTTTGTTGAGGGGGTTTTTTTGGGTTTGTTTTTTTTGGTTTTTTTGGGGTTTTTTTGAGGGAAACAGTTACCTTGAACTTGCAAAGCAAAAATGGAAAAGATCAAAGTAGCAGATTTGGCTCTGAAAGATACATTACTAAGCTGCTCCCTATATTGCAGTCAAAGGTCCTTAGTAGTTAAGGGTCAGTAAAGACAGTACAAGGAAAGAGGCTGAAACAGATAATGCTGTCTTTTTTTACAGTCCCCAGAGTGCTATACAGTTTTCGGGGTTGTTCATCAGCTGCAGAGGACACTGAGTGCTTATCTGCTTATTTCCACAGAAAGTAATCATCTTTTACTGCTTTATGAATGCAAATCTAAAATCATTATAACTTTTTCCATCAAATGCTATGCAGTCAATGGGAAAAGCTTTGAGAAAGGTCAGCTGTTTGACTCTTAAGCTGCAGCATTTACCAAGCAGTGTTTGTAGCTTATGATATTTTCTATATAACAGGCTAAAAGACACAGCCAGATATCTATGTAATTATTTCTGTGTGTTTGGATATCCAATTTAATGACCATTAAAATCATTCTAATGAGCATTCTATTGTTAAAGTTATAAACTTTACAAGCTCAGTAAGAAAAAACATGACACAATAGATTCTGTATGTTACAAGCATGTTAGTTTTCTCTTCTTTTATTGAATTTGTTGCTACTCTGAAGGCCCCTCCAGTGCATATACCGTCTTTATTAAAATTAATGTAAAATGACTCACAGAATCTAAATTAATTACAGTGATACATAGAGTTTTATTCTGTTCTAAACAGAAACTAGACCTATTCATGGTTGTTCATAGTCGTAGTAAAACAAAGTAAAACAAAAAAAGTGCCCCCCATGTTTTCCAAAGATGGCACTACCTACTGCTAGTTAGAAGTAATAATAAATAATGGCAGAATTCTGTCCCCAAACACTAAAATTCAAACAATCAATTGCAGGGTTTGCATCTACAGTTAAGAAAATCCATTATTATATGATACATTTCAACTGGGAAGAAAAATCTCTTCTGAATATAGTATATAAAAACTTATGTTTTCCTAGGTCTTCAGTAAGGAAAGAACCTATTATTATTTATTCAAAATCTAAGGGTATAAACAAGACAATGTTTTTTTTTGTGCAGATGGGAGTATGAAAAGAGCACAGGCTACCTAAAATTCTTTAGCTATTTTCTTTCTCCCTATGGGGTACGTCCACTTTGCTGCTGAAGCAACATAAATGTCCAGAGACTAGCTTTAATCTGAGTGTCCTATGAATCATTGCATGAAGCTGTAGACTCCAGGCAGGCGAATTGGCAAGTTCACACCTAGACTCTGCAGCAAAGCGTGTGCAGGGAAGTCTGTGTCCCCCAGCCAGCAGGCATTCCACTTCTTTAAACACCCCAGTTCCTCAAATTTATTTAGATGTCCCTTGTATTTATAAATACAAAGAGTACATACAAAGATCGGGGCAACTGATTGGAAAATGAAGTAATAGGATACATATAGGTTGCCAGTCACCTTCAACGAAGAGTGATTCATGAACAATGAAAACCTTCCAACAATACAGGTGCAAATATTTCTTCATGTATATCATCGAAGAATTGTATTAAGAAAAAAAAAAAAATCAACTGCTTTGCAAATAAATTGCAAACATAAAGCCCAAATATGCCAATTTCTTGCACATTTTTGTCTTGCTGTATGCAGCAATGTCATTACCTGTGAGGTCTTGCAAGAGTTTAGAGTGAGTAGAGATAAAGAAGGCAAATGGACAGTGACAGCCATGTAATCCAGTGTCTGATTGCTTTTCCACATATCACTGGTGAAACACACAACTCTCCCCTCAGCCTGTATGAGGGCCTACAGTACTCAGACTCATTCAGTCTAATGTAGTCCATGCAGAGAAACAATGTCTTGAAGGAATACTTTGCTGAGATTATGCTCTCTGGCTATGTTTTGACACCACCATTCCTCATCATTAAAAATACATCTGCAAGCCTGAGCTACAGATATAAGCTGAAAAATCAGAAATATTTTTGTTATCGTTTTTCAAAAATATTTGATCCAAATGCTTGGTTACTTTTGATCACACCCTAGCAACTAATCCCTGTAAAACTGTAGTTAGAAATATTTCCAGAGAAGCTGTCACCAGTTCTGTTTATGGTCTTTCAATTGAGCCTCATTTAATTTTCCCTTTTATTGACAAACTTTATTTTAAATTCCAGTAATGTTAGTCTACTCTTTTTTTAAAATTCATTCAGTACAGTCTTGATGTTTGGGAACAAACTCTTCTTTTGCCATTAACCTTTATCATCACCTATGAGAACTTCATGACTAGCCAGTTTCTGTTCCTACAATTGCTCTTAAGGCTCTGCATTTCTGCATCTTCTCAAAAGCAAATAGAAGAGGTGAGACAAAATCTGTGTAAACTAGTCCTGCTGGTTTTTGCATTGTCAGTAGTAATAGCAAGTTTGAGGATTTTTTTAAGTGATATGGTGGGCAGGATGGATCTGGTTTTTCAAAGTATAATGCCATGCTTATTAACTTTGTATTCGTTCAAATTCACTGTATTCACTTAGCGTAAATAGTGTAAAACTGGAAGAAGGAAGTGAAAAACAAGTTGCAGTGTTTCTAGGGATTAATATGTCTGTCTTATTTTTTAATTTAATGAGAAAAAAATTTAAAAAGTACGGTATCTCTTTCTATTCTTCATTTGAGGAAGTATCTCCATTCTCTTTCCTTTTCTACCCTTCAACAGATGCAATGGTTTACAGAGTGAAACAGTGAGAGCTACAGAGAAAACTATTGTGGCTTTTCATTAGAATATAGGCTCTTTAAAACATATGTTTAAACATGGCATAAACTGGGTACTAGTAAGGAAGGTGAAGCTTAATAAAAATCTTCAAGTATAGAGAAAAAACAGGTTATGTTTGCCGTTAATTTTTGTGGGGTTTCCCTTTTTCAATATTTTTACTTCTCCTGCCCTGTAATTTGGGTGCTTTTATTACAGGGGGTCATAATATTAAAAGTGCAATATGAAATATGAAAACTGCCTTTGTTGCAGCAAAAAGATAATTTTGTGAACTCCTGGTGCAGTTTTGTGCAGAAAAACATATTTTTCCTTTGTGAATCATTGCGAATAAGGACAAATCACTGCCTGGTAGCAGGCTGAACATTCAGCATGCCTCCAGTTTGCCTCCATCCACTTAAAGGTTTTTAACTGAATCATCCACAAGGTGTTTGCTGGGAATGAACACTTGCCAATATGAGAACAGAGGCCACCAGAGCAGCTGAGCCATCCATTGCCCCAGGGCAAGTGGTGCCAGTGGGGTAACAGAGGTCGTGGTCTTTGCACCTCCACTCTCACTGTTCACGCATACCAACACCAATCTCAGCCTAACCCCAAGCCATGAGCACTGTGTTCACAGTGGGGGCCCCTTACAAATGTCCGGCAGTCCCTGAGCTGTGGCACCACCACCCTTGACCAACTTCCCAGACTGGCAGTGCTGCCCCATCCCACTCTTGCCCCTGTGAAGCCTCCAGAGGAAGCCCAGAGGAAAGAAGAGCACACTGTGTGTTTTAACCTACAGTAAAAGATCGCCTTTTCTGTTCATCTTTTATTCCTGCCCTGGCCACAGCTGCCCAAGTCTTGGAGCAGCAAGAGCTCAGAACTCAAGGGGTTTCTTGGGTTCAGGAAAACTCCTACTCTGGTATCTCCTTTGATTTAAATAATGGCAGCTGCATTTCTTTGCACAGGAACTAGTGATCTTTAAACATCTTCAAGCTGAAGTTCTCCTTTCCTGGAACAACTTCATCAGGATTACCATTAGTCACTATTATAAATGTAAAATAAAACAAAAAGTATTGTTTCATCCTATTTCCTATTTAAGAAAAACTAAAAAACAACACAAACCAACCAACAACTGTTATTTTAAAGTTTTTGCAATATGGCCTTTACTTCCTACCTTGGTGACTAGATTAAGAAAGCTAAGTTTTAGACCTGTATTTGTGTGTACATTGTTTTTCTTTTCTTGATAGTATAACACTCCTAGCAGTAATAGGGTTTGTGATTACATTTTGAGATCCTTCATCTATTATACTTGCTTCCATTTCTACTAAAAAATATATTTTGGGTGGGTTTTACAGCTTGGTGACAAAATAGTCTCATAACAGCATGTGATTTTTTTTTCTTTTTACAAAATGTCTTAGCTTAAGAATTGCAGTGTTCTTAACCACATTTTAAAAATTCAGATAATAATTATTTAACATCTTGCATGTATTAAAATTACTATTGTTCTAAATACTAGATTTTTAAAAAAACAAATCTAGACTCAAACAACAGGTTCAATTTTCAAATAAATATGGTTATTTTTAGTACTTTTCACATCTGGCAGTGTGTTCAGTGCTGAGTGTTTAATATTTTACATCAATGTCCACAGTGCCAAAAATATGGAATACTTCAATATTAGATGTAATTCCACAAATGTTTGTCACATTACTCTAGCAGAAACATTTCCATTGAGTAAAATAAGATTACTAACATGAAAATTTACTTGTTTACATAGAAACAATTCTGACTCTCAGACATTCTTCTAATAAAAGAAAATTAAAAAAAACAAAACTGAAATATTTCATTTTCAGTAAGGTCAGGTGTTGAAGTTTGCACAATTGACTTTATTTCTAATTTTTATATATTTGATTAATTTAAATAAAATTCAATAATTTTTGAAGGAGATGGATGAAAACGTGAGTTAAGTTCCTTGGCTGTAAATTACTTTAACAAGTGCTTAAATTTAAGCACATGGGCCTCATATTCTGCAGGATATCACCACAAATTGAAAATGCATTTGTGTTTATGCAGTGACTGTTTTTTTATTAATTTGTGTTTAATTTTGTTTGATATTATTGATTGATTATGAATTTCTGATTGCAGTTAAGCATTTTAAGACCAGGTAGTCATATTATGGAATGGACTGCCCAGGGAAGTGGTTGAGGCACCATCCCTGGAGATATTCAAAAGATGAATTGACACGGTGCTCGGGGATATGGTTTAGTGTTGGTGTGTGTGTGTTTTTGGGGGGGGGGGGGGGTTTTTTTGGTTTTTTTTTTTTTTTTTTTTTTTATGGTTGGACTAGATGATCTTAAAGGTACCTTCCAACCTAGGCGATTCTGTGATTCTGTGATTATAGATATATGCACATACATATATAGAAATGTATGTAGGTAAATAGACATATATATATAAATATACAAATATACATCTACACAGAAATTGGTAATTAATACTCAGTCTGTTAATTCCAAGAGATTTGAATATGCATTTTTAGTTTGAATATGCATTTTATTCTCTGTGTTGCTCAGGGACAGATGACTGAAATAGTTCAAATTAATTCACAATTAAGCCAAAAACCCAAAAATGTGTAAGAGGAGAAAAGTGATGAATAGTTGAGCAAAACAAACCTTCAGGTGTTTATTGGAGAGAGCTGACAGGAAGGTAAAATCAGATGTGGTCTTGGTTTATGATATGGTGAGTATAATACTTGGGAAAACAATAATTTGCATTTAGTTAGCATTTGAGGTAAATGTAATCATTATTCTAATTTTTTCAGATGAGCAAATGTAGAATTTAGGTCACTGCCCAGTTCCAAGGAAGAAATGTCTGACATAGTTGGCAGTGCACACTGTGTTGCCTGATCTTAGAACCTAGCAGCAGGACAATTCCTGCTCTTGCTGCACCTCACTGCTCTCTAGATGAGCAAGGCTATTTTGTATAGGCTCTGCAGTGGATAGTAAGGAAAGGTGTTTTTTTATTTATCTACCACAGTCTTTGTACAAAAAGGAGCAGTAAAAGGCCCTCAAGCAGGTGTCATGCCAGTCCCTTCTGTGTCTGAAGGGTTACAGATGTGCTCCACCCTCCATGCCATGTTCATCATCCATTACTCCATTAGGATCTTCCTGATCTCAGAGAAGGACCCGGGCTGAGATTCATTTTGCTGTCCCCAGCAATTTCTCACCCCTAACGTTAGCCTATTCCCCCTCAGCAGTCAATCCATTAAGAGCCTCATTCCAAAAGGTCCAACTGCCTTCATAAAATCCAGCAGGAGCCTGGGCATCTTGCTCAGGGCATGGAGCAGCTACAGGAAGCAGATGTCTAACTGTTATGTGCTGCAGTTTTCAGTGTTGTTGCACATAAGTGCGTTGGTGGATCTAACTGCTCATGATTAATTTAGCTTTATTCCAGTGCTCCTTTAATAAAGATTTTATTATGAACAGAAGGAATCAGATTTGGAAATTAAGCTTCTTCCTACAACAATCTTTGTGTGCCTAGAAAAAACTGTGGAGACAAAACTGGACAAAGAAAAAAAGTAACGTCCTTACACTTAGCACATCTAGACTGTACAGCCCATTTTTCCCATTTCTCTTTGACCATTAAAACATTTCAATGAATTATATGTATAGTAGTTAAATCATTTTAGCATCTCCACTGGAACTAGCCCTCCAGCAAAGAATAGCAATGAAGCTTCCCTTACTTTGTATCATTGCATACAAACAATCCAGACAGGAATGCTTAGTAACGTGGAATGTACAGTATTTAGCTCAATATACATTCAGTTCCAGTTTTCAGAACAGACCATGCAAAATGGAAAGGAGTATGTTTGCAGATAACCTCTATTCAGCATGAAAATAATCTAATAGTACGGATGAATTTTCAGTCATTACTGCCAAACGAGGATACCTTTAAATCCATAAGATTCAACCCATCCACATAGATCAAGAACCATGGAAGTTAATTGTTGATATAAAATAAGCAGAAGCTCCCAACACCTTTTCTCTTTTACCTCATTAAGGCCTGAGTAGACTGCACAGTCATTAAGCAAAACTATGGGAAACACATTTTTTGTGTTGTCTGATATGGTGATCCTCAGGTGCAGGTAATTGCCCGCATGTTTAGATGAACTCCTTCCTTGCAGCTGTGCTGACAGAGGCACCAGGCAGGAAGGCAGAAAGGAGCTGGGTGGTGAGAGGAAAGTCTGTTTGTCTGATGTGTTTGTTCATGAGAGCATTTCTGCACCAAATGACACTTAAGCATGTGCTTAAGTTCTAGTGGGACATAATAAGGAGCAGGAAACGTGCTTAAGTGTTTTCCTGAATAGGGTCCAAAACTGAGTGGGTCATAGGTGAAATCTTTTCCTGCTCTGCTGTTCTGCCTGCATCATTACTTGCAGCTGCCTTTCCAAGGCAGTGAAGTATTCCTTCTACATCTTCAACCTTGGGCTGGCTTATCTCCAGCTGAGCAGGAACAAAAATGCTATCATTTCCAGTTTTCCTCTGAGACTTGAAGAAAAACCGGGCTTCATCCAAAAAAGTGGCTGAGAGAAGTTTCAACCAAGGAAAACAATTTGTAGTGTTAAATAATGTTAATCCTTTTTCATAATCTTAGTGGTGTTATCCACTTAAGCGGCTATAATTTCAGCACAAGGTATGATGAGGATAAGTTTTCACTTGCATGCTATATTATATAATAAAATATATGAGGTAGGAATCTTGTCTTTTATAGGTTAAATCTTTTTGTTGAAATATGATAACACTGAATGGGATGCTCTTACAGATTGCATTTTGCTGATGATTGCCTTTTTAAGTCCAACACAAATTTATTTCCATTTGTAAAAATTATTTGGGATATTTAAACTAATGTATTTTTTGTTGTCTAGAATGAACAAGCAGTTCTGAAAAACTTGATTTACAAGATCTTGTAACTTGACTATATGTTACAATTCACATAATGCACTGTGGCCATGAGATTTCTATGTCACAGACCAGTTAGGGAACAGCAGGTCTCTGCAGAAAACATAGTCCAAGGGTCACTGACCTGGCTTTTTAAAATCTTTCATTAATTTTTCCATCTAGGAATAAAAGTAAAGAATCTAAGGGAGGAGATCTTTAAAAAATAGCAGTAGACTTCTATGTACATACCAGTGTAAAATGAATTATGTTTTATTTAAAGGGGTCATAATTACTGTCATGTTTACTCCTACTGTATTTGAAGAAAAGAATAATGAAACTATTTCATCTTCTGATCCCCTATCTCCCAAATAATCTTAAAGAAACTCTTTCAGAGTATTTTTTACTGCATTTGTCATGGAATAAACAGAACTGAAAAATGGCTATTTATCACAGCATGTATGCTTCCACTTACTGCAACATTTGTAGTATTTCTCATTCTCAAAATGGAAACAATGAACACTGCCATATATTTAACTACTATCAGTGATTTAATGCCCAGTTTTTAGTATTCTTCATTGACTATGCTCTTCACTGTTTCACCATCCTAATCTTTGCTGGAGTTAAACATACAACACAAAAGTTCAAAATGTATCGGTGTGTTAGGGCTACATTAGATCATTGTACTATAACTATCACTTGTCTTACATCGTAAGCAAGGGAGAAAATAGAAAGGATTAAACAAGTATTTTCTTGAAAGATCCTGCAATGTTTTCTGTAAAATCTGGCAAAATTACCCATGCCTGTAATGATCCTATGCTATACTTATTTGATCAAAATAATTATAGGAAAACATGACATTTAAAGTTGAAATTGTTTCAAGCACCACTTTCAAAAAGTATTATATTAAAGACAAATCAATACTCTTTCTGCTGTCTTCAGGCAAGATCTTCAAAACCTGAGATAATTGAGTATTTGAAGAACCACAAATCACATATTGATCTGAAGAATTTAGATACAGCACTGAAGAAAATGTGTTCCCATAACAAACTGCCATGTGTTGACACTGCTGCTGCCTATTTCTATGTTTCTCAGCAATTTGAGGGCTCATCTACTAGCTACAGAAATGTGCAGCCAGTGGCACTGGTAATACTGTGAAAGTCAGAAAATTCATAAACCTATTTTCCATATATTGTTGTTGATGTACAAACACAGTAAAAATGAAGACTGGCTGATGTGTTTTACACTGAATGAAGGCAGAACAGAACAAGACATATGGTAGAAACATGTGGCAGCTTCCGTTACCACTCTGTAAAGGTGAGAGGAGGAAAACAGAAATAACAAAAAGATAATTGCACCGCAGTAAAGGCCTTTTTCTTGGTGTTCTGTTGCACAGCACTTATTTTTTAAATATGTGAATTTACTTCTAAACACAAGCATCTAAAATCCTGTTACTTCATTCATCAATTTACTTCCACTTTTCATTCCTGTCATATGATAGCTGAGTTTCAAATTATTCATTACTTTTAGTAAACACATATTGAGTGGTTAAAGATGGCTTAACGGATTATTTTATATTTTAGATAAATAATGTACACTATACAATAGATATTTAAAACTGAACAAAACAAAACAAAACTCACAAAACACAATGTATTCTCTGTACAAAGTCAAGAACGCAATCCAACAAAACGTAAAGCAGACCTTAGGGATGCACAAGAAAATGTTGAAGAAATGTTAGGCAGACAGAAAATGTAATGAAAAACCCCAAATGAAGTCTGGTTATAGAATCATAGAATAGTTGGAGTTGGAAGGGACCTTAAAGATCATCAGGTTCCAACCCCCCTGCCATGGGCAGGGACACCTCCCACTAGAGCAGGTTGCTCAAAGCCCCATCCAGCCTGGCCTTAAACACTTCCAGGGATGGCAACTTCTCTGGGCAACCTGTTCCGGTGCCTCACCACCCTCACAGTAAAGAATTTCTTTCTGGTATCCAATCTAAATCTCCCCTCTTCCAATTTAAAACCATTACACCTTGTCCTGTCACTACACTTCCTGACAAAGAGTCCCTCTCCGGCTTTTCTGTAGGCTCTCATCAGATATTGGAAGGCTGCTATAAGGTCTCCCCAGAGCCTTCTCTTCTCCAGGCTGAACAACCCCAGCTCTTTCAGCCCATCTTCACATGAGAGGTGCTCCATCCCTCTGATAATCTTCATGGCCCCCCACTGGACCCGTTCCAACGGGTCCATGTCTTTTCTGTGTTGAGGACTCCAGAGCTGGACACAGGACTCCAGGTGGGGTCTCACGAGCGCAGAGTAGAGGGGTAGAATCACTTCCCGTGACCTGTTGGTCACACTTCTTTTGATGCAGCCCAGAGTGCGGTTGGCTTTCTAGGTTGCCAGTACGTACTGCCAGCTCATGTTGAGCTTCTCATCCACCAACACCCCGAAGTCCTTCTCCTCAGGGCTACTCTCCAGCCATTCTCCGCCCAACCTGTATTTGTGCCTGGGATTGCCATGTCCCAGGTGCAGGACCCTGCACTTGGCTTGGTTGAACTTCATGCGATTTGCACGAGCCCACCTCTCAAGCCTGTCCAGGTCCCTCTGGATGGCATCCCTTCCCTCCAGCATGTCAACCGTGCCACCGAGCTTGGTGTCGTCGGCAAACTTGCTGAGGGTGCACTCTATCACACTGTCCATGTCTCCGACAAAGATATTAAATAGCATTGGTCCCAGTACCGACCCCTGAGGAACACCACTCGTCACTGCCCGCCACTTGGACATTGAGCCGTTGACCACAACCCTTTGAGTGGGGCCATCCAGCCAGTTACTTATCCACCGAGTGGTCCATCCATCGAATCCATGACTTTCCGATTTTGAGACCAGGATATCTGCCCAGGTTTCTCAGTGTCCTGAAGTCCCTTGTGTTTTCTTATGTCCCATGTTTTCCTGGACCTCCCTGGGCTGTCTACTTTCTGTTTCACATAAATACTTGAAAAAGTGGAAATATGCATCCCTTCTCTGTAGTCCACAGCAAGTCATCAATATTCAGCTATACAAACATCTTCTGCAAGAGCTGCCTTTCCTGAAGATAGTTTTCTGCATGATCATAATTCTAAAGATGCATTAGGAGTTATGTTACCTCTTCATCCCCACAAAGCATTTTCCAACAGGTAGATGAGCTATTTGGTGTAAATCGGAAGGTGGAATTTTGGGGCTAAAGTTATTTATTTTATAAAATAAAATTTATTCAAAGTAAGTACTGTTTTCTATAATAAAATCCCACTTTTGCAGACTGCCAAAAGACTGAAAAATATTCTGTCAGGGAAATAAAAAGGAAAAAATTCTAGACCAAATGCAACAAATTTTTGATAGCTTGAGAAAGAGAAGGAGGGGCAGCCATTAGATTGCTGTTTCTGTGGAACTGAATTATAACCTTTTTATAAAAAAAATAGGTGTCAACAAAAAACGTGAATATAAAAATTTAATACTAGAATTTTGTGTAAGAATATTGGATGTGATCTGAATTTTGTACAGCAAATTTCAGCAGAAAACACTGATTCAAAATGAGTGACAAATATCTTGAATTTTACCTATATAGGAGCTTAGATCTAAATCTTCTTCTGGGACTCAAAAGTTCCAGAAAGGAAAAGATCAAATCTAGAATACAATATATGCAGTTTTCATTGTTGATTTTGTCATGTGTTAAGTTGTCCACATTGCTGCATACCATACAGAATTCTATCAGCTCTTAAAATTTTATAATACTTGTTTTCAAAGGCAGCTTCTAGTGTGTAGTATGTAGCATATGATTCTGTTCTTGATTACAAAGGCAAGTTGATACTTCCATGCATAAAACCCTGGTGACCACCTCAATACAGTTTAAGATAGAAGAATAAAAAAATCTAACTCCAAAAAAACCCAGACCAAATATATACTTTACAGAATCACAGAATCACCTGGGGTTGGAAGGCATCTCTGGAGATCATCTAGTCCAACCCCCCTGCCAAAGCAGGTCCACCTAGAGCGGGTTGCACAGGAACTTGTCCAGGCAGGTTTTGAATGTCTCCAGAGAAGGAGACTCCACCACGTCCCTGGGTAGCCTATTCCAGGGCTCTGCCACCCTCAAAGTAAAGAAGTTTCTCCTCATATTTAGGTGGAACTTCTTATATTCAAGTTTGTGCCCATTTCTTCTTGTCCTTACCCTGGGCACCACTGAAAAAAAACTGGTCCCATCCTCTTGACACCCACTCTTTAAGTATTTATAAGCATTGATTAGATCCCCCCTCAGCCTTCTCTTCTCTAGACTAAAAAGACCCAAGTCCCTCAGCCTCTCCTCATAAGGGAAATGCTCCAGGCCCCTAACCATCTTTGTGGCCCTCTGCTGTACCCTCTCCAGAAGTTCCCTGTCCTTCTTGAACTGGGGAGCCCAGAACTGGACACAGTACTCCAGATGGGACCTTACTAGGGCAGAGTAGAGGGGCAACAGATAGTGAAGAAATGTCATTATAAATGAAGTGTTTCCAAGACTGAAAGTGGATGCAGTATTGCAGGTACTCAGAAGAAGACTTTTCAGTGGACTACCATGCTTTTCACCATTTTCATCATTTATATATTAAAAAAAGGAAGTAGTTAAAGAACGAAACTATTAAAAAGGCAAACACTTTCGTTCAATGTCATTAAATGTTCATTCTACTGAAAATGACAAGCCTATCCAGTTTTTATAAAATATTTCCCTTACATGGATAATTGTCTAATACAGACTCAAAGTTATTCAAATTTATAGTCAGCAGTTTTGAGAAACTATCCCTCAGTGTATTCTTTTGCCTCAAATGTATTGTCCACTCTCATCAGACTGATCTTATTGAATAAACACCGACTAATTCAAAGAGATCTTGTGTCACCATAGAGACGTTATTAGAAGATATGATAAAATTTTAGAAGGTTACCTCTTGGAAATACTTAGCTCATTAATTTTAAAGGCAAAGTCTGATACAATATCATAAACTTGTGCAGGAAAATGCAAATATATTTGTGAATTAACTACCATGGCACAAGTACTCTGGAACATCAAACATGTTTGTTAAATAAGGTTTATTTTTCTCTTGGGTGCAAAGTTGCAGATAAAACAGAGTATTGTGGAAATTCCATTAATTCATGGTAAAATAAGTAAACTTGGCAAAATTTAGCTGACATTTTGAATGCCTGTAAGGAACACTTATATTTAGTATTACAGCAGTCCTCTTCAATGTACTCGTCAATGACCTGGACAAAGGGATGGAATGTACCCTCATCAAGTTTGCTGATGACACAAAACTAGGAGGGGTGGCTGACACCCCAGAAGGCTGTGCCACCATACAGCGAGACCTGGACAGGCTGGAGAGTTGGGCAGAGAGAAACCTAATGAAATTCAACAAGGACAATTGTAGGGTGCTGCACCTGGGGAGAAATAACCCCAAGCACCAGTACAGGTTGGGGGCTGACCTGCTGGAGAGCAGCTCTGAGGAGAAAGACCTGGGAGTCCTGGTGGACAACAGGATGACCATGAGTCAGCAATGTGCCGTTGTGGCCAAGAAGGCAAATGGCATGCTGGGGTGCATCAAGAAGAGCGTGGCCAGCAGGTTGAGGGAGGTCATCCTGCCCCTCTACTCTGCCCTGGTGAGACCGCATCTGGAATACTGTGTCCAGTTGTGGGCTCCCCAGTTCAAGAAGGACAGGGAACTGCTGGAGAGGGTACAGCAGAGGGCCACAAAGATGATTAAGGGCCTGGAGCATCTCTCCTACGAGGAGAGGCTGAGGGACTTGGGTCTTTTTAGTCTTGAGAAGAGAAGACTTAGGGGGGATCTAATCAATGCTTACAAATACTTAAAGGGAGGATGTCAGGAGGATGGGGCTGGTCTTTTTTCAGTGGTGCCTAGTGACAGGATTTTTCTATAAAAATAGATACTATTTTTGGAGAGGATTGAAGTCACAGAATTCAGTCAACATGCTAAAGACTAGGGCTCTGATTCCATCACAGACAGTATCAAATTTCTGTGTCTCAGGTCCAGCCTCGCTTCCTCTGCAGAGATCCTTCATTCAGTTTCTACTAGTTGGTCCTATGTGCTTGGATGCATGAGGTTTTAAGCTCCTGAGCCTGTGCAGAGTCTATACACTAGGTATTAAGCTATGTTGAAAAATTTTTCACCCCCCAGAAGGTGTTCTTTGATCGTCATTCTGAGTTTACTAGTATTAGATTTATGCACTCCAAGATCTCTTAGAACTACGTATTGGTGAACACAGGAAGGCTAGGGTGTTTAGACCATTAGAGACAGCACTGACACAACCCAGCTTGCATTGTGCCACTCTCTGTTCATCTATTTAATACAGGCTAGGATGCATTGTAGAGGACTTTAAGGATGTTTTCCTATGGGATGTCAATTCTCTTTTTCACAATAACCATTGCTATCAGGTACATTTTATCCCTGTCATTTTCAGCTCTCCAATTTCTGAATGCCTTTTGGATGTAATGCTGAGCAACTGTATGAATCTGCACCTGACAATCCTGCAATGTAGATACATGCAGGATCCCTGAACCAGAATAATTGATTCCTGCCCTCCATGGACCATATTAAGCAAGAAAACTGTCTGATTTGGAAATAGTTGTAGCAACTGGAAGCATCACACAGTTCAAAAGAAGCTGAGATGCCAACATAATGGATAATTGTGGCAACATCTAACTGTTGAGGGAAATACCATCTGACAAGAGGTAGATGATGTTTGGAATTGTATTATTCCATAGGAAGACAGAAATTCCTGTTTCTGAAAGAATAGGAAATAAGATTGTGTGCAGAACATGTGCTTTCACTAGAACATGATTCAAAATGGTCTGAAATAAAAATGAAAAGAAACATTAATTCTACAGCAGAGTGAATTTACTTATTTTTTGGCAAATAGACCACGCCTATACAATTTTTGTTAAATTTGAAAATAGATAAGAATGTTTTAAAGAGTTAAATATTTTTTTTAATTAAATACTGTGTTTCCATCAAACCAACTGAAATATTTTTGGTCTCTGTTTAAATTAACCTAGATTTTAAAAATTTCCATTTCTGCTTGACCCGAACTTGATTTTCCCCCTAATTTTTTGGTTCAGTCACTGTTATTTACACAGCTGTAGATAATTTATTTTGCTTTCATAACCAAGCTGTTAGCAATTATAGCTCTATATGTAGTAAATCTTAGAAAAAAACAGAAATAAAAAATAATTGAAGAGCAGGCTTCATCTCTCTGTAAGGAGCATTGCTGTGCCACTCTACCTCTAGCTAATTTTGGCATTATAATTGTCACAGTTATTCCAAAAAGAATAATTTCAGATTTAAGGTGATCTCTTTCCCTAGTGTCATATAGTTGATATCAGGTCTGTTGTCCACATAAAAGGGAGAAAATTATCACTGTGTCAGTATGTGTGGCTATGTGGCTATGCTTTTGCACAGCTTTTCAAATGATATTAACATCAGTAGAAAATAACATACAAAATTTTCCTGACAAAAACTGGACTAATCTTTCTTTTTCTATTTTTTTTTCTTCAAGTGTTCTTACCACAGGTTCTTTTCATTATTTGTATGAATATCCAATTATTTATCCTCAGAAAAAAAAAAAGTTTAAAAGATTGAAAGCAATGCTTATGCTTTGTCCTTTAATTCTTACTCAGTTTTCCATCATCTGTAATATTTTGCCTAATGC
>KZ505655.1:2507942-2550484 GCA_002844005.1 Limosa lapponica baueri
AAGGAAGAAAAACCTCCTCTAACTATCTTTGCTCAATAATGCCTAGTATTAACTGTTTATACTACTTTCAGATAACTGAAAAATCTTCATCTGATGTACATTGATATCATTCAGCATATGGTTTTTCAATTGTAAAGGAAACATATTGGACTATTGTAGTTGCTATTTTAAAACTACACAAAAAAAAAATAAATTAAAGACAATAAATACTATGGAATTCCATTTAGGCTCCTACTTGAGTTTCTGAGTTCTAAAAGGTAAACATCGGCTTGCTGGGCAGGTTTTCCATTATTCTAATTCATATTGCTTTAATATTTTGGTTTGTGGTTTATCATGATCATTACTGCCAACTCCTTACAAATATTTTCCAAAATATTCCAAAATCCAAATTCCAATATTAAATGGGGATATTAAAGGTTTCAATTATGCAATTTCTAGAAAAATATATTAAAAAGTTAACAAAATTGATAAATAGTTACCCATACAAAACCTGCAGAACACCAAATAATTCTGAAGAAAGATAAAACTCAGAGAAGATACCAATAAATACAGAACATGATTGAATTAAAAAATGTTCTTCATGATCTTCTCTGCAACTGCAATCTCCCCAACTGTGACTGCTGTAATCAGAAAATTACAGCAAAGACCTCCTGAGTTAAATTACTTTTTTAAAAGATGTTATGGGCTAGGTTCATAATTTCTAACAGCCCCTGTGTATCAACCGAACACAGGACACTTCTATGCCAAATTAGAAAAAAATTTTTTTTGCACAATATCAGCATCAGTTAGGCTTTCTGATTTTCCTTGGGATGTCTGGTAAAGACGAAACTTGTTTTGCAGGAATAGAAGGGGTAACATATAAGAGCATAATTTTAAAAATGTATTCTGAAATGAATATGAATATGCTCTGATCCTCAAATTTGTCTTAAGGCAGGCTGGCTACAACAATATAAAAGTTAATGCTGAGATGATTTTGTCTCCTGTCTCTATCTTTTAAGAGTTCCTGGAAAACATTTCCATCCATTCTTGTATCTTTGTGCCGATGTTCTGCAGTAAATTTGTTCAGATATCTGTCATGTTTGAATCTTGGTTTTCTTCTCTGACTCAATTCATAGTTGTACTTCTCAAAGATATTTTACTCTCTTTGAAATCACTCTTTGAGTTCAATGAGAAATCTATGTAAGCCACAAGAACAGCGTCAGAATCAAGGGCTAATTTCCCTTTTCCAACTGATGCCTGGCCCTTACTGGTGCCACAGAATTTTACTTCAGGTACATTAGTTTAGCATAGGGAGGAAGACCAGATTTGCTTTGAAAAGAGATACTATGTGACCCAGAAAAAAAGTTTAAAAGTCAGTATTCTGAACAAGTTAGTGTAAGCATAGAAAAACAAATGGCGTTCTTTGCAATGGAACGTGCAAAGGAGAAGAACAGTTTACACAGGACATCCTTCTTTCAAAATCTTAGTTTATGATCAATTAAAACTAATTGGAAGAATATTCTTTGTATCATCTCTGGTGTGAACTAAATTCTTTATTCCTCTTTAGAAAGGGAGCAAAGGCACACATTTTCAGCAATATTTACAGCTTTTTTCCCACAGCTTTGTGAGTCAAAATCTAATACTTTCACACAGCACAAGAAAGTGCTAGTCAGCATACTCTGTATTGTAAATAACTTAAAATGAGGAGTGAATCAAATGGGATTATTTTTCACTGACTTCTAGAAGCATTCAATTGGTCGTGAATACTAGAAATCAGAGAGACCAAATGTATGCTTTCTGGTTCAGTGACTTCCCTTTCCAGAATTACTTTCATATCAAAAGGGGAAACGGTCAAGTTGACTCAGAAAATATTGCTGGAAATAAAATTGAAAAGAAGCAATTGTTTTGTCAGCTGGACTTTTGAACAGCAGAAAAGACAAAGTCATTTTTATCTTATGTTTGTATGCTAATGTTTGTAAAACCTCGACAATTCATCCTACAGAACAAGGGCCAACTCAGAAACAGTAGTGACTTCTTCACTGTCAGGTTTTCAATAACTTACCGATGACAGCTTAGGGCTAGACCAAGAATTTAATCCCAGTCATAAAGCACAGGGATTTGGACTGCACCATTGTAGAAGCAGCCCCAAGAAGAGCTGTGGATATGAATCATCCCTATCTCCTTCTGAGTTCTGGGAAACAGTGATTTGTAGCTTGGTTATACCACCAGTAAATTACTGGTTTTTTCCACCTTTTCCTTCTCTGGGTTAGATGCTGTGGTCAACTAGCAGTAAGAATGGAACTACACATATATCCCCTCACTCTCAACTTCCTTCCTTTCCCAACCAATATTTAATGACTGTACTCCAAGAAGTTGTCACAGGAATAGAAAGGAAATTCTTCCCTCTTATGATACCCTTTAAAAGGATGCTTAATTAAAGTCACAGTCCAGCCTCTGTGAGGTCTCTTTCAATTCCAGTATTGGCAAGGAGGTGAGAGAATCTCTTTGTTCCACACATTTTAACCTCCTCTTTTTTCCCAGTGCCAAAATGCAAAGTATAAACTAGTGTGCAGTGGCATGCAGCTGTGAAAATAGAATGATTTTTGGACATGATTACATTGAGAATGAAATTTGCTATCTACTCTCAAAGGTGAATATTCAGTGCATTTTTTCCCTTACCCGCTTAACCTCTGAAATGTAATACATTTGCAGAAAAAAATCTAATCATTTAGCATCTAATGCCTGTATTCCTTTGTGTGCTTTTCAACATCCCCAGTGATCAATGCTAAGTATTTTATCAGATTCAAGACTGTAATAAACCGGGGAAATAGAGTGGGTTCATCTTATCTTATCCTAGTCTCATTTACACTGAGTGGGATAAGTTAAACTGTGCCTAATGTAATGAAACTATCCTCATCAAAATATTTAGACTTTAATTTTTGAGTCATTATAAGGGCACTTCTATGCAGTTCTGAAACAAAATCAATTTGGCAGGAGTTCCTGCATCATGATTTTGAATCATGGTGTCTAGGTGGGAAGTACAATATACATCAGAGCATTGTGTCCCAGTCCATTCTTTGTTTGTTTTCTATGTAGATATGTTTTCATCAAACCTCTCTCAAGAATTTTGTTCATTTTTCTCATTTTTTTTATATTTTAACAGAACCAGAAAAAATGAGGGACATGTACCTGAGAAAGATGCTTAAATATCCATAAGATAAACAAGTTCAATTTTCAAATTGTAATTCAATGTTCAAAACAGATGATGACTAAACACTTTTACTAATTGCATAACTAGGTATCATTTAAATAATCATATAAATACAGTTGATTAAGAACAACTGATCTTTAAGAAAGCAATCAAAGTAACACAAAGTAACAACAGCATTGAAAGAAAGGTGGCAAAGTGTTGCATTGCCATAAGGAGCTTCCAAATGTGCTTACATGCACAGATTTAAGCAGTACAAATCTAAATGTAATAATAAGCACATAAGTAATTCCTGCTGATTGCAGCAGAAGTGTTCATCTAGGGAAGGCAGATTTTACCTTGTGTCAGCTATCCAAATCAGTGGCCACATGCTTCACTTACACCAGCTCCACTAATAAACCGCTTTTACTCCTGATTTACACTGAGGTCAACCTCCAGGAATTTCCTCCAAATCACATAAGGGAAAGTTTTGTATCTCTTTCATGTCCAAGGAAGTTCACTGAAGCCTTCCAGAGGTAAAAACATAAATGTTCCCAAATAATCAGTGCTTTCCTCAGTCCACTGTGGTCTTCTTCAGAGATATTTACTTAGACAGTGAATAGGGTACAGGCACAGGAAGGCCTGACTCTACAAGAAATAATATTTCATGAATGTATTTCAGGTCCCAGAACTCTGTAGCCTTTTCAGTATGATTTTTTTTTAAGATTTTCGAACTGTTATAATAATATATAAACATTATAAATGTTTTTCCAGAGCTATATATGCACACTGTCATTAAACAATGGCCTTTCAAAATACTCTGTTGTTTGCACTGCACAAGAAAAAATGGTAAGTGGATGAAGTGAACACCACTTCAACACACAAGTAGAAGCTGCATTCATTTTAAAAATTATTTTGCACAAAACATAGCTTCAACACTAAAGACAAAGAAATAGGGGAGAGAAGGGAACGACTTATTTCCATCTTCCAGAAGTTGTTTCATTTCTTGAGTAGCAATCGGGATACATTTTATTACTCAATGTTGAAAAATAACAATGTGTCATAAAAGCTGACTAATTGCAGACAACTTTGCTTTTGCTATAGATCTGTGAAAGAATTTTCAAAAGCATGTACATGAGGAAGGAGCTTACGGAGGTTATTTTAAAAAATGTTGCCAATGTCTGCAGCAAAACCCTGCTGCTAAAATTAGGAATCTTGTCTACATGACAATGCTTTTCAAAGTCTCTTTCAGGTTTTCCCATATAGTGATTGCCTAAGATAACTCATGAATGCTGTGGCAGGGCTTTCTCTCATCCTCTTCTCCAGTAGCCAAACTTTGGGACTGCGATTTTGACCAGAAGTGATGTGTGGGACACTAAATTCCTGTGTAGGTCCCACATCCTCTCTTCCCAGTGTTCAGAACTGTTCAAGCTGTCAGTTGCGGCCCTTTATATTTGGATAGATGTACTTGCTGAGTACCTGGACACAGATGCAGCTAACAAAGCAAACAATATGCTGTATATGGTTCTATAGATCTCCCGCATGATGAGATTTTTTTAAAGTGCAACCATATATGTATTTTGAAAACTTTAAACTTTTTAGAAGCCATCTTTCCTACTGTATTATTCTTTCAAAAGGAAGTGGTCCCATTACATTACAAAACAGAATTTAAAATAGTACTGGTGATAATAAGAATGTAGTATATGAGTAAATATAGTAATAACACAAATCCTTTCTTTTTATATGGAAAATACTCAAACTACTGTTTTTGTTCTCAGAAACACATATCTTCCAAATAATTTTTTTATCTAAATTCTTCATAATTACATTTAATGACTCTATTCTTTTATCATATTGCAAGATTTAAATAATAAAAGAATCTTAATAGACTGTAATTATTGTAATCTATCTGTAGATATTAAAAACATTTTTGGAGAGGAAAGTGTGTTTTAGTTACTGGTAATATAGTGTTCCTGCTGAGCTGAATTCATATTCTTCCTCCCTAATCAGGATTATGGTGTTCAACAGTTTCTGCTTAGCTTCAGCAGCTAAAGATTTAGGATGAGAATAACGTGCACACAAAGTGCAGCAGAACCTCTAGTGTTGCTACAATCCCCATGCCTGATCTTGGGCTCTGTTTAGCTAACTTTGAGATTTTGAGGGACAGAACTAAAGAACAAAAGATTTAAAACACTCCAGAAAGCAAATCCTTGCTTGGCTTGTCAAGGTATACATACTTGCTTTACAATTTATCACATCTGGTATTCCTGACCTGACTTCAGGTATTAGAAATCAAGTGCAGCCGTCATCTTGCCTTAGCATACTAGCCCATAGAGGTATTTTAACGTTTCCTTTGAAATGGTATCTTATCCAAAAATAATAAGAAACACCAATGTGTTCTGTCTTTTTTCCTTAACATTTTAAATGTTGAATGTTCTTCTTTTTCATCTCAGGTAATTTGTTTTTCTATCCAAACTGATTCTGTCCCCTAAACTCCAGTGTTTTTAAACAAATTAAATTAGCATAAATACAAATTATACTTTACTGTCTATGCTATTTTGCAATTTAGATCAATGTTAATCTAAAAAAAATATGTGACAGCACATTTCACATTAAAATTTTATAAGATACAGCCACAATGATTTTTGAAATAATTTAAGCCTTCTGGAAATATATTCTATTGGTAAGATATTGTTTGAGGGTTAAAACAACCCAATTGATAATTTGAACTGCATCAGGCGCAATACAATACTTTTATTTTACTTAAGTATGTCTGCTGGAAAGTTTAGTGTCACAGTAGCACAAGGGGCTGCTACTAATGAATAGTGCTGTTTTGTCTGCACTAGAATCAGTGATCAAAGCTGGCCACTAAATGCATGACCTATATACACCACAGATGGCCACTAGAGCCTATTCTTAAACAAGAGTCTGAATTACAGCTCCGGTAAGATTTTTCATTTTTAGAGCAAGATAACACCATTATTTGGCTATAGTTATTTACAAGGAAATACATCTATAAAAATGTGTGCATAACAATATATGCTGCATCTTATGCTAAAATTTTAAAAATTGACAGTCTTTGCTATACCTCTCTTTTGAGGGTCAGAAATCAAAACATTATACTCAGTAATCAGCACAAAATAATTCACCTGGCTTGTTAATTTTCTTTTTTCCTGAGTTTAAAAGAACATAATTTTTGCTTCTTTTTCTTTTTTTTTTTTGCCCTTGACACCTGGGAAATACGGATTATTTCTCTGGCCAGGGGTCATATTTCTTAAATGCCTGGTCCATCTCAGGTGACTGTGGATTACAGCATCTCTCTGCTGCAGTTCTTCTCTTTTCAGGCATTTTAAAGACCAACACTGTTCTGAGACTGTGTTGAAGTGTATTCACAAAAACTACGTATACATACATTCATGAGTAGGCCTACCTGCTTGTAGATGTTGATGGTTACCCTCTGCTCTTTTCCCACTGTCTTCAGGTCTACGTATTGAATCTGGAAGGTAGATGACAGGTCCATGAGCTGCAACAGTCTAATCATGGAAGACACAAAAAAAGAGATAAAAAAATTATTGGCTTCCTTATTTCACTCTGCATCATAAACACAGTGTCTACAGATGTGATGCATTTTGTATATATAGTGATGTTTTAGACATTAATATCGCTTTGGTTAAGACATTAAAACTTTATGCAAAGTTTTATTCTTACATTTTGGTCATGTGCGTGGGAAAGCAGATGACATATGAACATCAAAGAAGGTCTCTGTTCCAAAGTATGGGAAAGTCTAAAAACCCAACAAATAGATTAAAGATATAGGAAGAAAACAGCACAACCTAGATGAAAGCTTCTTTCAACTCATCTGTCTACCTCTTTTTTCTCATTATGTGTATGGATATGGTAACATCCTAATATTTTTTTTCTCACCTGCAGTTACATGTAAGAAGACCCAAAAAATTTAATAAGAACTTATGTTAGTGCATGGGTCTGAACAAGAAGATAAATCTATACTGGCTAATTTTCTATTATAGTTTACTTTTTATAATGCTCTAATTACTATCACTTTCAATAACCTTTCATCAGAACATGAATTGGTATGACTAACATCTGCCATGCATGTTTTGATTTTCCTCTTACTATCAAGTGAGATTTGTGTATTGTATTGGGTATCTACAATTGCAGTATTGTATTGGGTAACTATGTCAAGATTTTGGTAGTGGGATGGGGAGGCTGGAGGAGTGGTCTCTGTGAGAATAGGCAGAAGTTTATATTTTGGAAGCATTCACCATTGAGAAATGCTTGTTGTTTTCAGTGCACCCATTATCCTCATTCATGTAATACTAGTTCATGTTCTCATAGGATCTTCTGTGTTCAAATACCTATGATTACTTCAAATTCACCTGGTCCAAGAAAAAGCAGAGTGAACTAGATGGCCAAATGCACATACGCAGCTTAGTTCAAAAGTAATACTTAAGAGTTAAAAGAAAACATAAAATAATCAGAAATCAACTAAGCTATGCAGTAAATAGAAATATTGAACTGTGTATTTTTACAAACTCAGCCTTCTTCATGACAGTAATTAATTTCTTTCGGGTCATAGGTGAAGAATAGAGACAACTTAAAAATACTGACAACCCTCCTCCCTAGATAAGCCTCAGTATGTAGTCTCAACCTAGAATTCCAACATTAGGATATAATTACAGAAATATGTATTGTATATTATATATATAAAAGATGTATAAAATACATAGAGAAGATATAGAATATATCATAATGTGATATAAACACACCTTTCAGAAGTTATGAGAAAGGACCATCTTTGGCTTGGTACTTGAATTAGTCTCCGCAGTTATTTGTTTACCATTTACTGTTACTGTTTACTGTTCACTGTAATCCAACCATTTATTGTTAGGGAAGGAGATACAAAATGTTTTTATATTTAATATTTAAGCCATATCCTTGAAATCAATTTTTCCCTGACAACTCCATTTTTTTTTAACAGAATTCTACCATGGAACAGCACTATCTAGTGCATAGCTTTATGAGTATCAGTGGTGCATTTCCTATGGATACACAGACAAGAGAGAGTTTCAATTTTTGTTTTTTCTTTTATAAGGAAGTCATCCTACTGCTGGATTTGCTAATTAGCCAGGACAGTATTTCTTTAAGGTCAATATTTTAGGACTTATTTACCAAAGATAAATGTCAAACCTGATGTTAAAATGTGGGGCATTATCAAGGAATCACATACCCTGCACAGCAATGTTTCACTTCTAGAAATTCAAAGTATAATGACAATAAAACAACATATTGTTTGGTACTGTCTTATTTTAGGACTGGGTGGTATTATGGAAGTAGAAATAGCAATACTGATAATAGCACAAGTGGGTACAATCAGTATAAAGTTAATATTTTACCAGAATTTTCATTGTTCCAGACCTATATAAATGAGACACTTGTGTTTAGCGATTTTTTAAACAACAAATGATTTAATTTTGAATTGCATAAATAAGGGAACAAAAAGGTAATCCATGCAGTATAAAATTTCATTTTAATGGAAGTAATCAGGATTACTGTGATTCAAATATTTAACTAAGTAAAAAATTCTTCATCATTAGTAGCTCAGAAATGGAACTCAATATCTCCATCCCTTCAATTTCTTCTTGATACCTACAGTAAATAGATTTGTGCTACAAGTGACAAAGGGTAAAGAAAGGCTTCTTCCTTAGCAAACTTGGTTTTTCAACCTCCCTTCAATACTTAAACTGTCTCTTAAACAACCGCCCTTCAACTCTTAAAGTTCTCTTGAACTGTCCTGAAATGTCTGTCCTTTTTTCATATTTCCTCCCAGTCAGTGCCCAACAGAGAGATGGCCACCACCTTGAAGAGCAGGAGAAAAAGATGAGTCAGGAATATCTTTTCAAGAAAAAAAAAAAGCTGGAAAATCCTGTAGAAATGTTACCCATTTTAAAAAAAATCACGCAAATCTTGTCACTACCCACAATGCTGAAATGAAGTTTTGATTACACATCTGACTCAGGCTGTGTTCTGAATAAGTAGCAATAGAGCTTTAATTCAGTTTCACCAGCTATATCTTTTCAAATTCAATCTTTCTTAAAATTAATGACTACAGCTTCAGACATCTTCTAACGCACAGTGCCAGTCTTTAAACAGAGAGGTCTGAGACATCAGATTGATGTTCCAGAATTACTCTATAGACAAAACCAGGTTAAATGACACATGCTTCCCTCAAGAAGCAAACAACAAAAAAAAATCCTCTCATTTCATTTTTCTCATGATGTATTTCGTCCTTCATACAAACCCTTCATTTGGTACCCTAAGATTCAGGAACCTGCTGCTGCTCTAGCAGTTACTGACCTCAGTGCTGTTCATTTTCAGACAAGAAAGCTGCTGAGGCAAAATTTCCTAAAATGGTTGGTATGGGGATTAAAATATATTATGCCTGAATGTGCACTCTGCTGTAGATTTCCACTATTCCTAAATGAAGTTTTAACATAAAGAGTTAATGTAAAATCTTCCCACAAAATAATTTAGCTCAGTAATAAATATTCAGCATACTGGGTTATAAAATAGTTCCATCTCAGGGGACCAAGCTGGCCTATACTTTTGGATGAATCTACTAGTTGGCAGCTATAAAGTGAAGACGATACTTCATTTCAAAAGTTGTTTGTGCTTCAGAGAAAACCTGAGCTCCTCAATAGAGAAAAGAGTTGAGAATAGAGAAATTCCTAAGAAGCATAGGTAGAAATAGCTAGTTTGCTAATACTGTATCAACATTCTTACTGTACTAGTATTCTCCATTCTTACTAATTCCTTTCATCTGATTTAGGGCCTATGAATTTGCAGATAAAGCAGCCTCACATAGTTTTCCATTTTTATGCAAAATCTAGGGTCACACTGGGAGTTTAATGTTGCCTTCCTCAATCTTCCAGTGACTCTTCCAACCAAAATGCCATGCCATCCAATGTTTGACTACATTCTTCAGGAAAGCATGTAAAACATGTCCATGGGAATGCCTATCATCACCTGAAAATTAATTTGGAAGTGAAATGCAATAAATGTGTTATTTATTCTCCATTATACCATGTTTGTGCATTGGATGGTGGCTGCAAATGAAACAAGAAAGCCAGCTATGAAGTGGAAGCAGTAATCACATCCTTCATACAAAGGAATCCATGATAGTTTTGGTCCTTAAAGATCTACTTTTGTGGAAAATAGTCCTCAAGAACTTTTATTGCAAATGAATGGTTGATTAAAAAGATACCTGTTAGGAAATAACTGGAAACAAACATTACAGATAATTAGATCGTGTACAACCAGCTCCTCACACAAATCAATCTATCTGCTTTAAAGCCTACAGGTTTTTTTAGATTTGTTTTATATGAAATTACAAAGTTCAGGTTTCTTCTTACAAGAGGTCATGAAGCTGTATCTATGACTTACTATATGAAGAGACTTTTAAGAGCAAACATAAATTTTCATAAATTTAGTGAAAGATGCTGATGAATCATTTTAAAGGAGCTCAAAATCACTTCTTTTAAAAATAAGTTGTTACAGTTCAGAAAATAACAATTTGATTTGAACTTAAAGGGCTGGTCAGGAGCCTTAGTGCTTGACGAGAAACACTTCTTGTTGAAGGATGGAAAAACAGACTGAGAAGTTACACACACTTGTCACATTTGCGGTTTGGGATTTGGGGAAATATGTAGCTATGCATCAGTTGTTTAATTGTTATCAACAAACACTAGAACATGGAAAAGACAGGAATGAAGGCTAAGCATCTTTGAGTTTGATTTGTAGAGAAAACTCACCATAGTAATTAAGACTACATACACAAAGAGAAAAGCTGCTATATTTGTAACATTCCATTGCTGATGTGTAGCAAATAATAAATAATCATAAATAATCTGAAGATGCTCCTCAAGACAAATTAGTATCACTGGCCAAAGACTTTTGAGTGAAGAGTTTAACTGTTACTGTTACAGTTATCTGAATTATAAGAAGACAGCAGTGAAATGGAAAGCCTTTTATGACCTTAATTATCATCACCCATCATCTTCATACTCATGTTCATGAAAAAAAACCAGCTTAATACACTTAATTATGTAAGACAGATAAACAAAACATGGAGTTACTCTGTTTGAATATGTTTTGAAGTGGCATTGCCTACTTAGGTTAAGAAATACCTCCCCCAACCGCATTTCAATTCTGTTTTTGTTCAGTTGTATGGATTGAGGATTTAGGGCTGTTTGCACTGTAAATAAACCAATCAACAGTCCATTATGGTGACAGTGGCAGAGAATGCTTTAATTACAAAGAAATGAAAGTCAAGTTTTAGGTTATATCCCATGATTCATGCAGTTTGGAAAAAGGCCTTTATAATGAGGAACAGAGGAACTTGCAAAAAAAAAATTGACTATTTGTACAATACCACACAGTGTGTTATTTTTATTCTTTGTAAAACATAATATTTTAAAATATTTTTAAATATAATTGGACTTCCTGATACAAATTTTTATTAAAATTAAAATTAAATTAAAATTAAAACTAAATTAAATTAAAATTAAATATAAAGGATAAAAAAATCTCGTTATATTTGCTTATATTATGTTTTCATGTATGTGCTACTAGAAAAAAAAATAATTTAAATGTATATTATCCTCATCTATAAATCTGGACTGCATTACACCCGCGTAAGGTATCATGTTTTTATACCTTCTTAAAATGCAAAGTTTCAGAATAATTCTTTTGATTACTATATTCTTCTTAAAATTGGATTGCCGTGTTTTTCATTGTATCATTTCTTTGGTTTAGCAATAGGCATGTCTGATGAAGAATAACATATATTTAAGAGTCTTTTTATCTAATTTTCCCTCTTTTTTATTCTTGATGTTAATTAGTAGTCTAATAATGTAAATTTTGTTACTGATCATTTCCATTATGTCACCTGTTTTAGATATCTAATACCATGTGTTAATGCTTCTCTGAAATTACAAAACATTTTATGCCACGTATTTGCATAACAATCTGTATGTCCCGGTCTCCCAAACAGAAAAGAAGTCTTCAAATACAATCTAAAGAGATAAATCCCTGACTTTTTTTTCTTTTTTTTTTTAATGTTTCCTTTAAAATTTTCAATCACTGAAGCATTTACAAGTATTTCATTATTTATCTGCCCATATTGAAATAGCAGGATTATTTTTTATTTTACATTTGTTAGACATACGTTATGCATAACTATTTAAATCAACAAGCCCACTGATGCAGTCTCGTTCACTAGGATAGATCTTTGCAACTATTCAATGTCACAATAAATGCAATGGGGCATGACTTCAGATTTATGTGTAGAATTGTGATCTGGAATATCAATTATCACAGAGTTTACTGCATATGGGTTAACCAAAGTATAAGGTGCTCGTAGTATTCCTACTGGTTAGCAGTTCTTTGAAACAAAAGAAAAGATGCATTAAGGAACCTAGGACTTTTATAATTTCTGCGCTTGATCAGCTGAGGATAATTGGGCCTGATCTAAATTTTATGATGTTTAACACAAGTCTGAGTCAATGCAAATGGACTTTGGATCTGGCTCCTCACATTTTAATATAAGGTCTACTGGTTTGCAAACTGGTTATGAGAATTTAGCTACTATTACCCTTTGAAAACTTCCTTCTACTTCTGATTCAAGTGATATTGATAATACACAGGTCCTGCTGATTTTAACGTTCTAAAACCCCCTGAAAATTAGAGATGTAAGCACATGCTAAATAAATGCATGTGGACGTTAGTGATACCACTAAAATGCTATGTTCGTTATCTAAATGTCATGCTGGACATTGAAACTGTTCAGACAATTGAGTGAAAGATAATTAAGGGATTTTTAATATAATTAGTAAGTAGGAGGTTCTGACCCTATTATGGATAAATAGGAATTATTTAAAGATAACTGAAGACATACTTTTAGCTAATAGTATTTCAACAATTCAAAAATTACACTGGTCTTCTCCCTTGTTGTTTCATTGTTTTATCATTTATCCTTTTTAAATGACAGAAATACCTGTTTTTTAATCTTTTATATTAATTTAGGCAAGAAACCGCTGAAATAATTCACTGTGAATTTTATTATTAGGCATTTATTACTTCTTAGCAAGTGAGGTATATTAAGTTTAAAATTCAGCAACCACCTACCGCAGTCACTGTTTTGGGTATCATAGAAATTAACTGCTGAATTGCACTCAGAATATTAATGTTTAAAGGAAAATAATCTATTTTATGTCATTATTATCATTATAGCAGGCAAGTTCATATTTGAGATCAGTTAAATTATTTAAAGATTAGTTTGGGCTATTTTTTTAGAAAAACTAGCAGCTTAGTGAATAGATTTAATAAATATATCCCCCATTGTATATTTACAAATAGATGTAGTGAATGGTACTTCTTGACTGAATTCAGCAATGTATCTCTTGATATTAGATTTAAAAAGGTATTTAGGCAACTGTCCATATTTTCCTCAATTCTTATTGTGACCATTGTTATCAGTAGTAGACCCATGTCTGCTTCTGCACCCTGCCTGCCATCTGCTCTTTAAGGTGTTCTTCGCAGCCTATGTGCATTCTTAACTGCCTACATAACTTTGAAAATTTGGCCTTAGCATGTACTCGTGTCCCCTTGCTGCAAAGAACATGCTTAAAGATAGCATCTGGTCTAAAACTAGCACTGTATTTGGAGTTCTATGAGATTGTTTTGAGTAGGAAAGTCATGTGGGAATCGTATGTACTTTAAAGTTCTTTCATTTGACCAGAATTTGTTTAAAAATGGCAGGTAAAGAGATTAGCAATAGCTTTCATAATAAATGAGAGAAATTTTTGATTTTTCCTATGTTTAGGCTCTTATCAAAGTAAATGCATTAAACATAGAAACATAAGTATTAAAAATGCAAGGCATCAAAAAAAATATTTCATATATAAGAGCTCTGACTATTGGCTGACATCATACTGACCTCTCCTTTCAAAGCAGTAAAATAGTTTTTTCTATACCTAAAGTAATTTAAAGTCAGTTAACCAAAAAGTGTGTGAAGAGCAACTCTGGCAGCCTTCATATGCAGCTGCTTGGCTCAAATGCAGACTCATTACTGAATAAGAAAAACAACTTTTATAACTGGAAATTTGAAGAACACTCGAATTTAGACATTGAAATTATGCCATATTTGGAACTGTGTAGTTAAATTAAAAATAAACATAGTTAGGCATTTGAGATTGAAAATAGCAGGTTAAAAAATATTTAGATTAAAACTATTTTAAAATACAATTATACCGGGGGCTGGTGATCATGAAATTTGTGGAATGTAGAATAATACTTCATCTGAATGAAAAATACCATTTGCTGCAGACCATTCATATTTAAACACACAGATTAATTCCTTCAATGGCAGCTAAAATCCTCAGTTCTTCAGCTTTTGTTGTGTTTTGATGGACTACATATGTTCTGATAAAATTTTTTTCTTTTGAAGGTAGTCATAGTTTAGGAACCTACCTTCTAATTTTTTATCTGTTTTTCTCTAATATTTATGATTTTAACAACAAATACGTCAAACAGATTTTTTTTATGCTCCTCAATATACTACTGGTGATTCTCAGATACTGCTCTGAAAAGTATTATGTATGAACCAAAATAGAATCGCAAAGAATTAAAGTTCAAAATAATATTATTTAGTGTCACAGAAACTGATTGTGAGGATCAAGCCCATTAACTAAAGATGCCAATGAACATCTTATGGGTACAGCAAGAGTATTGATAGAAACATACGACCAGCTGATGAGCTAGTTCACTGCTTTAAAAAAGGATCTATATGTAAATATATTTTTATACTATTTGATACATTTTTATGGTTCACAGCCCCTCTGTTCTTCTGTTAAGACATTTATGAGTTAAATAGGCTCAGTTTCCAGATTATTAAACACACATTTTTGTAAACTCTCTTTTCAATGTGCCTTCATTAACCATGAAAAATTAGGGTACAGAATCTTAATGATGTATCATAATTTCAGGAATATTAATTTATTTTTAAGGAAGTTGATTGCTAGGGAAATTTGAAGTTCATACTCAAAATATAAAAATCCTCAGTGTTACAAACCCGTTAGATTCTGTTTTAACTAACCCACTGCTGTAGGGTGCTACTCTCAAATTTTATACTGATGTCATGACACATTAGTTCTGGAGGAAAGTGAGCAATAAAATATTCTCCTACTAGAAGCCACAGGGGTTTGAGGGGGAGGGAGGTGAGGGGGGGGGGTGTTTAGTTTGATTTGTTCGTTTTGTTGGCTGGTTGTTTTTTTTTCTTTCCAAGTGGGAACAGATGCATTTTCCTTTCAATTGAGAAAACTTTCAGAGAAGTATACTTTACTTTAGGAAGATCTGAATTAGCTTTCATGTTATACACACAAAATAGCATTTCAGATTATCAGTAAACTGGGCAAAGGGACTTCCAGGCAAGAATTCAGAATCTTAGGAGCCAATAGAGAAGAGCTTTATTCTGAGTACCAGTTGCTTAAGTTATAAATTTCATACTTTATCACTTTTGGAAGGAAACTGTTGACTACCTTCCCCTGACATTAAAGCCAAAAGCTGAAGTGGTATCTTTAAAAAGAACAGTAAATTAGTTTCTTTCGTGTGTGTGTATATATTCTGATCAGTTTAGAAATGGTATTTTTCCTGAAGAAGTTTTTCTAATCTCAGATTGCTAGACAAGATATTGTTTGGTGAGATTTTCTTTGACCTGAAATTGTGTGGAAAAATGAACGAACTGAGAAATCGTTCCATTAGCCCTGAACACGTCGCTAACAAAGGCAATTGTTACTGCTGCTTTGCCGGCTGCAAAACTGAGGTTAACCCTTCACCAAGCTCAGAAATACAACTGAAATACAGATAGTGAAAAGTTGCTTGGGTATGGAGGAAAACAGAGCCATAGCAAGTTGTCCTGCTTGGCCCCTGGGACAAGGCAACCCTTTGCAGCAAGCCCTGATTCCTGCTCAGCCCTGGTTCCCTGCTGGGGCTCTCCAGATCAGCTGGAGCAGGGCTGACTGATGCATATCTGCAGTCGTGCTTCCCAGCTACAACGTGGACTTAGAGATGGTGGGTAAGAAACCAAACAAAGCCATTTGGCACATTTGCAGTGAGAACTCAGCAGTTTTTGATAGCTAGCATGGGACTTTTACCCTATTAAAACACGTTGTTCTGTAAAGCCCCATACTTAGTTTCTATTATTGTTTCAAAAGGGCTCTTACTGCCTATGGTAGTTCTGGTGCTGGTAGTGACAGATTATATGGGACAGATGGTGTAAGGAAGAGTTCAGAAGGCCAGAAAGATTGTCCTGTCACTCTAACAAAAGGACAATTTTGTGTCTTGAATCAGGAATATCCTCTGTGAGAGAAAACTTATATTATGGTACACACAGCCCTAAACTATTATGTAATTGGCATCATTTACTCTATATTTATGGCATTATGAGTTTACTGTATTTGGGTTTATTCAAATAATTTTACACATCTTGGAGAAATTGTATTTTATATGATGATTTCATCTAACCACAGCTGCAGCAATATAAATTACACTTAAGACTATGCTGATTGATTATAATCAGTTGTAATCACATCTTATAATTACATTGCATTCTGGAAGCAAAGGACTTTTAAGCCTACTCAGCACCCTGCTACATAAAGAAGATTAGCTGTTACTTCTGACAATCTCAGCCAACACTGAAATATGCATATAAGCACCAAGTTTTATAAATTTATTGTTCAAGAATCAAATTAATTTCTTTGTGTGTCGATAAAAGGCAAAATAGAAATAAAAAATCTAAAATTTATTGAAAGCCACACTTGTATAAAATATCCTCATTAAAATATTTATAGTGTATTTAGTTTCAGCATGCTAATAGGTACAAGAAAAATCAATTTTCTTGATATCCATCTGATCATTATTTATTGGGATCCCACTGTTCAAGCATCAACAGAGTAGTGCAGGATGCATTGAAGGTATAGCATGTAAAAGTGGCATCCAAGTACCGTGTATAAATCAGTATTTCAATACAATAGTAAACTTGAAAGTCTTTATAGGTGTGTGTAATATTCAAGTTTCATTCTAGCAGTTTAATAGATCTCCTTTTCAAACAAGTCAGTTATCTTATTTCACCCAAGCACAAGGCAGTTAAGTACTTTTACTCATATGGCAAGTGCAGGGGGGAGAAAGGAGCCGCCTTATTGTCTGAGATCCGGTTGCTGGCAGACTAGATCCTCTAGGCCCCCTTGGAAAAACAGAAGTCTCCTATGTTTGTTCAATAAACTCAGTATGGAAAATTGGCCTAACAGTTCCGGTTGTCTGTAAGTTTCCTGGTCTAGTCTCATCAGTTGTGTTGTTCTGTAACACTAGTCATTCTCCTGCACGTACACTTTGGCAGACAGAGGTAACAAGTTTACTCCAGCCTTCTTCAGGGCTTGTCTATTCCTTCCTTCCCAGAAATTCTGGGAGCTACTCCATTTTGTGAGATGGCAAATGCCAAGCCAGAGCAAAAGCATAAACACCTGAGTGGTATTTCATTTGTTTTTCAGAATAATTTTATTAGGCATTTCATTTCAACTTTGCCTCCAATCATTTCACCTTTTTTGTAAGTTGCCCTAAAGGTATTCAGTCCATAGGATTACAGTCCGTAACCTAATTTCTGACCCCATTGTCCCTTACAGTAATCTCAGTTCTAAAAAGAAGGACTCTTTAAAAGGAAAAAAAATGAGGACTTACGATAAGAATATATAATATTTTGTCATTCTTTCAATTTTTTTCTTTCAGCAAATGTTGAGTGCTCATAGCCATTCAAGTTTAAAGTTGAAAATTCATTATTACAAGCCCCAAACAAACTATTGCCACTATCACAAATGTGACATTTCTGTATAAATGTGTAAAGCTATTGTAATGTCTGCATGATGCCATATGATTTTTGGGTGTATTACACAGTAAATGAAAATAGAACCTCCCTCTATATGTGAGCTGTAGAAATATTCTGAAGCATGCCTAAGAGTGAGTTTACACAAAATGTCAGGGATATTCCAAATGTTTGTAAAAAGCATGCTATTCCCTAATAAAACTTCTAAAAGATCACCATAAGCATGGTGATACAAACTCTGATAAGGCATTTCTGTAAATAAAGATACTTTTTCAGAGTCATGCCTTGATTACATAGACCTTCAGTCCAACAGAGAGTTCTCAACCAGGGAGTCATTGATATAGCTGTGCCCCTGAATTAGTACAGAACGCACCTCTAGAGGAACGAGCAGAAAGCATCTACAGAGCTAAAGAGATTCAAAATTGAAATGTTAACTATACTGTAAGTCATACATACATGAATTTAGAATATATGAGCTTTAAGAGTGCTAGATATTGTACTTTTCTAGCCATGTAATTTTGCTAACTATGTTATATTTGTTAACTGTCAATACTCCCTAGTTGGAAAGGCCTGAGTGAACTGAACAAAGTTAGCCACCTTTTATAAATGGCCAACAAGCCTATTGCATGCATAAGCCTAAAAAGCCAGTTCCTCTTTGAAAGCCTGGTAAGAGCTCACAGTCTGTAACAGGTAAAGAGAAGAGTTGAAAGAAGACATCAGACTTAAATATGTCCAGTTTACATTGCATGCATAGAAAATTTGGGTCAATTTGTTAAAAATATAGTTGTGTTAGGAAGTGGAGGGAAGTATGGTGCTTATATAGTGAAATGTTAGGTCTTTATTATCTTCTGGTTCAGAAATTCAGGGGCAACAAGACCATTTGGAAAATCTTCTCTAGCAATGACTGTTTGCAAATCCTGTATATAATTGTTTTCCTGTTACAGAAGTGAAGTTAAGGAGGTGATAGTAGTGGCTTATACAGAAGAACCTAGCAGCCAAGGGGGCTCAAAGAGTTGGGGTAACCTATGAGGCCAGTGAGGGCTCCTTTCTATCGTCAGCCTAGCATAGACTGACATCTATACAGATCAGCTAGTTAAAAATAGCTGTGACAATACAGTGCTGCTTGGGTTAACCTATTTGTTTGATTTATTTCTTGCCCATGGGAAATATTGTTCACTGAGTGCTCAGGAAGATTAAGTTAATTTTCTAATACTTAGGGGGGAGCTGATCAGGCATTCTCATGAACTGGTGATAAAGCAGCTGTTAAATGTTATACTTTAACTGACAATCAAGATCTGATGGAAAGGAGGCAAGTAGAATAAAGAATTACAACCTTCCTGCAGGTTAGGTTAACTTTATCTGTTCTTTTGATATTTTATTACTTAAATTTGAAGATTATAAATTAGTTTATGTAGATTACCCCAGCTACAAAGTGATATACATATTTTCCTCTATAATTGAGACACTGTTTTGACAATCCCTAGACATTAATAGTTTATAAATAAGCAAATACTGGGGTGCTGTTATCTCAAGATTCTTGAGGTAGACCATCATTTCACAGTGTTATATGCTTCCAGCACTAAGCACACTGTTGATATTTAATAAAGTATCCATGCTAAATAGTTGAAAGAAGCTCAGTAAATATATTTTGTGTGGATATTTTCTTAGAATATTTAATGATGTCTCTCATGAGATTTTTGCTTGAAAACATTCATTCAAGTTAATTTGCATGGGATAATATCACAAGAATTGAAACATATTAACAGAAACAGGATAATATGGACAAAATTGCAGTCACTTAACCTGTATCTATATTGAGACATGGGTGCCCAACAGGTTTCTCCATTGCTTAGGATGGTGTCCAAGCAGGATTCCCACTGCAGCTGCATTCAGGCCTGGTTTGCTGGTCATCCTTTCCAGCATAATCTGAACATGGAGGGCGTGGTGATGTATATCTCAAAGAGTAATTTTAATATCAAAATCTGGACCTGAAATCTCCAAAGTACCCTTCTCAATCAGTTTATACATAGCCTCAGTAAATTACAGTCTTATCTCCTATTTTTTTTATCCTCTTGTTTCTATCCTTGTCCTTCACCTATGCATCATATCTTGACACCATTTAGACATAACGATTCAGAGTAAAGACAGTCATTTCTATACATTTTTGTTTTATTGATATGTTCCTTTTATGTCTTTTAGATATAATTTTACTAAAACATAATCTTTTAAAGTTATCACTACTATTTTCCCTGATCCAGATTGTGTATAATCGAAGATAAAAAACTCAGGTAAAACCAGCATATCATCATAGGTTTCCCTGCAATCTTCAAGTGTTTTATGCTCACACCTATGCACTACTTGAGAAGTTTCTTTCATTTGTCCTGATACATGTCATTTATATCTCATACAGTTTTATTTGAGGCATGTTCTTATCACTTTAGTGGGAATAACTGTGCTGCTTTGTAAATATCTCTGCAAGGTTTGTAAGGTACCTCTGTCCCTGATGTGAAACTCTTGACATTTTAGAGAATGTCTTAATATTTAATTTTTTAAAATAGAAAGTACTTTTGTGTACATTTCATATTTAATCAAATGTCCTGATTATTCAAAGTGATTATGCAAATTAGTTGTTTGACAGATTCTGCCTGTGATCTACGTCGCTTAAATTGTACGGCATGTATGTAGTGGGTTAACCGTTCTAGGGGCTGCCAGTACACGTCTCAACATGCTGAGAACACCAGTAATTACAGTCCCTAGTGCTTCGTTCTCTTAAGTCACGGTTGAGAAGAATCCTGTTCAGTCAGGTCTGATGGGGACAAGTCATGATGATGAGGACAAGATCCAAGAATTAGAAAACAGTATTTAGAGGAGGCGACATAGAGAAGAGAAAGCCCTGGAGGAAAAGAGAAAATGTGTGTGAAAGAGAAATAATTGGGAATCAGATGAGAGACCTGGGAGCAACAAGGTATTCAGAGCCAAAAAAGAGAATTAAGCACTGAGGGCCAAATTTTGCATTAAGTTACACCTTCAGTCAAGGTTTATATCAGTGCAGCTGAGAGATTTCTTTTTTCCTAGTGATAAGGATCTGGTAGCAAGAAAGAGTCAAGGAGGATTCTGGTAGAATAATTTTGGATTAAGCACGAATAAAGGAAAGGACAATTTTATAGCGAACACCGTCTACCCAGCCTCATGCAGCTGAATAAACTTTCAAAATACTGCAAAGCACACTAATAAAAATATGAATACTGAATATGCGAGTGTGCATATGGATAGGTATACATTAGTGGTGCTTTGGGTTGCCGTATTTTTAAGAGGATGAATGATGGCACATTTAGAAGCCACTTAAAAAAGTTAAATAACATAAATTATAACGTCTAAAGAAGAGGTGGCACTTTTGACTATAAGACCCATAAACTGCTATAAAACTGTTTGAGCAACATGATGCCTGAATGGGCCCAAATCCAGCTGGATGAGACCCAGCATTATGAAAACAAACTGACCAAGCTGTAAGAAGTGAGTTCCAAAGGAGAAGAAATGAGACTGTGCTCCTTATTAAGCTAATAAGAACAACAACAAAAAAGTCTGTCTGCCTGGAAGAAATGTGGATTCCAGTTGGAGCAATCCATAAATTAGGTTTTGTAATTCTTTTTGTGACTTCAATCCACGTTGTTCCCTCTAACGCAGAAATAAATAGCATCTAGTAAGGTCATCTTGCAAACATCAGTACTACCTGGCTCCAAGTTAAAATGATTCACTCACAGAAAATTATTTAAAGTAATGTCTTTGGTATAGAGATTTTGTGTCACCGGCAGTCTGAGTGACTGAGAGCTTTGTGCACACTGTGGGGCAGTGATGTTGTGTGCACTGGCCCAAAGTGCTGGTTCCAGTGCAGACAGCCTAGTCATGCCCTGAGCACAGGAAGGTAGGTCTCCACAATATTGCCCTGGTCCCTGGCTGCCCCAGCAGTGACCACACACTCCAGCATACTTCCAAGTGATGGTACCAGCCAAAAGGGCTAAAGTGTAGACAAATAGGATCACAATGTGGGGCATGCTGTGCATAATAGCTACTCCTCAATGGAATGAGCTGAAAGGTTCACTGAAAAGCAGACCCAGCAGCACACATTTAAAAAAATCTGTAAAGATCTCCTGTTCTTCTCTTGTGTTTGCCATCCCCTGAGTTTCTCACTTGTCCTGAAAGCATGGCTAGCTAAAAAGCTATGTTTCTATTGTCTAGTTAACATTCACATTTTATCTGGTGTGAAAAGTTTACAATAATTTTTCTGCAAGCTTCAAATCTGCAGTGCAAGTAGTATTGTGAGAAACTTTCACCTGACACAATTTAATTGAGGAGCTTATCAATGGTATGTATTTGATTCTCCACAGACCCTAAATATCCAAACTAGCCATGCTGCACAAGTATTGTTTCACTTTAAAAACAAATGAAGTTTTTCACCTCATGCTACTTCATTATTCAGATGTTTAGCCAAATGTCACAAAATTAACTCATTTTCCCTCCTCACAGCAAAAGGGAGGGGAAAGGTCATTAGCAGCAGTCCTGGTGCAGTGAGCAGTGGTCTTCTCTGGAAGAAATGCTGTGATGGGTAGTAATTTTGATCTATGGCAGATCATTACATTTACGCACTAAATACTTACCACTGTGTGATTATAGCAATTATTATTGTAATATTTCTTATGAACAGGGGTAACGCTGTAGGATAGAAGGGACAAAAGAGGTTAGAAAAGAAAACAGTGAGGCAGGTAATGACCTTACCAAAGAGTTGCCTGGTTATAAGTTTTCAGTAAGCAACAACACACACACACAAAAAAAAAATTAGGGAAACTTATGCATTTGTATTGTAAATATTTCTAATTTATTATGTCTAAATATACATGGTTGCATCAGAAAAGGAATAAAGGTGCTTGTTTGTATATAGGTGGTATCTGGTCTGATCAGAGGGAGATTATAGTGTTCCAATACCAAGAAAACTCATCTGAAAATGTGGACTGACGGTCACAGAGTAAGTTGCCACTTGAGAATATATACAATGCAGACAGCCAGTAACAGCTGGGAAAGTGAACTAATTCATATGCAGAAAAGGAGCAAAGAGAGTAAGTAAACGTTTGAGTAAATAAAGTAACAGTCTTCTGGTTGCTGATGAATGGTCATGGTTGCATTCATCAACACTGGAAATAAAGATATCGCTGCAGTGAAACATTAAACAGTGAGAGTGGGTGAATTTTCTTGTAAAAAGATAGGAAAAAACATGTTAGCAATGTAGTGCCTTATCCACTGGGCTATGAACCTCTTATGAACTCACATTATAAAGTGTTTGAGAAATGGGTTGTGGTAGGGAAAAGAATCAAAGAAAACAAGAGAGGAGACTCGGAAAGACAGAAAAAGGAAAGAGAAACAAGCTGGTCTCCTTCTGTCTTCTTCCCTTCTGCCCCCCATATCCTCTTTCAAGACAGACACCCAAGTCATGAATATGGTTATGAACCATTGAGCAACTAATAAACAATGGTTTACTAATATGTAAAGACTGCTTTCTACTCAACGCTCATCTATTCTGCTGAGTCATTTTCTATTTCATTATGTATTATGAGAGGTAAATTTACATCCTGATCTATGTACTGTATTCAAGGCTTGAATTTTGAATGAGATTGATTGATACCCTTGCTTTTGCTTCTGTACTTGATATATGATGGTGCTACCACGGAAAGTGATAAAAATGTTATTGAAATTATAATGATGTATTAAAATATCTGTACATTTCCAACTCTGCCTGGCTCCTTTTATATATATGTATTACAGTATTTCTAAATCTAGATAAAATTCTGTTTGAGAAAGTAAAGCTCTCAATACAAATTTCACAGCTTTAATTTAATTATTCTTATATGGACCTATTGTCCTGCTAGCCAAATAAATTGTCTGAAAAGCACATCCACATTATTCTGCTTTGAAAGTGAAAAAAAAAATCAAAAGAAGATTTTTCTTCAAAAATTGGGAAAGTATGCCTATTTTAAAGATACTCTTAGGAAACACATTCTTGGAGTGCAAATATATTAAAGACACAGGCAACATGAAATATCATAATGAAGGAATACAACTATTCAGTTTAGAATTATAAGATTGAAATAATGCAATAAATAACCCTCATGCAATTCTCCTCCTCAATTATCTTTACACTTGCAAATAAAAATGTGGTCTTCCCTTTTAGAGAAATATTAACAAAATTGCATAATGAAATACAACAGCATAACAGGGAAACTGTCCCTAGTCTCATGCAGTTAATCTGATGTCCTAGAAAGTGAGTGCTATGTTGCACATCTAGTGCATTACCTGATATAATTCATTAATTGAATTAATACTTAGTCCCTTTTTAAATCTTAGTGAACTGTCAACCTCAAAATAATACCTGATTCACAAGCCTTTTTTGAAAGGTATATCTTTATATGTATCTATCTCCTTTATATACATACATATATATTCACTGGTTGACTATTTTTTAAAAAGCAAGGAAAAGAAGGAAAATATTTTTTTAACATATCTCTATATTACAAATTTTGACAGAAAAGCTGATGGTCAGTGCATTAAACAAACTTACAAAGATGAAGCTTGATTACCAAACTAATTGCTTCATTTTAAATGATCACTCTTGAAGACATCAGCCTTCACTTGTTCCCCAGTTTCTTCTTCCACAAAATAAAGAAATTTCCTGCTCTAGTTTATGTTGCCAAGAGTTTGAGTTGTTCATAAGGATGGTGCTGGATGAGTAAAGTTACCTAATTTTTTTACTGCACGCATAGGACAGAGCAATCTTTTTCAAGTATATTTTTATTGTAATTGTTGAGTAAATCCTTTCAGTAAAAAAACCCCATGATATTATTCTGCTTTACAGTGGCTACTGTCCTTTTATGCCTTTAATAGGACAATGTAATGGCACCATTAATATTGTTGTACGCTACCATATAAACCGTTCCATCACTTAAGATGTTCTTAGAACAACTGTTCAGTTCTATTTCCTGTTCTTAACCTCCGTATCTTTGATTTGTACTGACCCTGTAACCTATCAAAGTGATACCACTGGAGACATATTCTACCAAGAGTTGCTATAATATCTCAGCTGAAGCCTGTGTATTACTTATGCAGTTTTCAAAATGTATATATAGGTATATATGATATATACATATGTGTGTATCTACACACACCCTGGCAGTGATGAATTTCAGTTCTTATTCTCATGCATGGGACATACATGTGTATAACATAATGACAGCAAACTAGGGAAATATTATATAGCTAATTAGGGACAGTACTATATATCCTACAACTTATAAAACATTTCCTTTGTAAGAATACCAGAATGCTAAGCATCACATTCATCAATAAGCATTTGTACTAATACATTAAAAGTCCAGTCTGGTGGCAGAACAGGATAGTGTTATTCAGGTTTCAAATTCTTGACTAGTGAATCATCTCCTACCAATTTGTATATGAAAAGGTAGAAATGGTGCTTTCAGTTAGGGCCTTGTTAGAGGAAAAGTCTTGTATATTTCTTCAGTGATTTCTTTCAGAAAACCAGCCAACTGATTTTCTTTCCAATTAAAAATGAATACTGTTACTCACCAAGATTCCAAATCGGGAAACTATTGACATGAGTTTTCCTGCTAACACAGAGCTGAATAATGCCCATCATCTGATGAGGCTGGAATGCATTAAGAACTTTATTTTTACTTAGCTTTTGAGAAGAGTTCCCATTCAAGCACTACATTCTGTGATACAAATACAAGTGAAACTCTGAAGCGTACGTCTACATTCTAGGGCATTACAGTGTTGGAGGTGGAATTGCTGCTGTTAGAATATGAATATTAAATTTACAGATTGCAAATTAAGGAGGACATCTGTACTCCAGGCAGCAGTGGAAGAAAGATAGTGTAGCCAGAGCTACACAATTAGAGAACCTTATGGTAGGTGGATTCTCAACTCACAAAGATGGTGTTGTCATTGCTTTTAGGGGAGAAAGATTTCTCACATCTTAGTATGTAAAATTATAAATTGTCCATAGAAAGAGATTCAGCTTACAATTTTTTCTTAAAACATTTACTATGAACTCTTACTTTATAATGGTGCGTTACTTCTGTGACCAGACCTCAACATTCAAAGGGATATTGTAGCATATATACTCTGCGGTTAGTTTTTCTATTCAGAATAATTTCTCTAAGTGTATAGCACAGAAGAGTTCTAAACTTTACAGATAAAATGAAGAATATAGTATTTACGTAATTAAGTCTTTGAATAGACATCGCTCAATTCAACAGTAGGCTTCAAAGTTAGCTGTGTGTCACCTTCACACTTCCAGTCCTTCTCCAGATACATGCTGAGCCAGATTCTTGGCATCAGATAGAGAAGTCTGAATGCTTCTCTAAATTACTCTGGCTACTAATTGTGCCAAACAGCCATTAAAGTATCCAGTAATCTCAGGGCAGAGTGCAGGTTTGGCCACACTTCCTGTGCCAGTCCCAGGCAAGCAGGTGGTTGGAGAATTATGCTGGCATTTGCCCCTTTAGTAAGCCTACATGCTCTGGGCAATGCTTCCACTGGTAAATGCAGGCATTAGTGACACTTGGCACTGACAGCAGAAGACAAAGGAGCCTGGAAAAGAGAGACATTTTGTGCCTAATACACAAAATGATTAAGAGTTATGTTACATACGCCATACACTGTCTGAGTGCTTTTCTCAGACAAAGAGATTATTAAAAGAGTATATTCTTGAAGTATTTTCCATTTCAGTTGAATTATTAAAAAATGCAGCTAAGACTTAATGACAGACTTTCATGTTTATAATTGTATTTCTTTCACCAAGGTCCATAGTGAGGAGACAGCACGTGTGACTTAGCAGTGGATGCCTGACAGCTTCCACTGGCTATAGAAGTTTTTATTTGCTACAAGGGTCATGTAAGTTTTAGTTCATTTTAGGTAGACTCTTTAACTGCTTATGCACCAATGATCAGTTGCCATTGTTCTGTCATGAAAAAATAACATCCCCAAGAGGAACTCTTACAGGTGTATGAACTTGTTCTGCTTGAAGATAAGGCAGAGTGGTATTAGTGAATGTCAAAGAATGCTTTGATTTTGCAAAGACAAAACTGCAATTTTCATGCTAATGAACAAACTCCTGTTGTCATTAAATCCTTCAAAAAGTTATAAAAGAATGTATGCAGTTAGCAGGCAGATCAAATGTATCAAACAGGGCTGAGGTAACCCTAGCCTACAATTAAATGTCATTTCCTCTTGGGAACGATTCTTCAACAAGAGAGCAGCAACAGTGCCAAGAACGCGTCAGCAGCTGCAACTGCAATTGGAAAACAGCAGGTTATATTTCAGTGTCTTAATTTGTTGTCTTAAACACAACCCTAAGAACTTCAGGTCTGAAAAGGTGTCAAAGACATGAGGTTGGGTATGTTGGTGATCTGAGGCTGACATTCAAGAATTAGAAGCTGTTTTCTGACAGTGCATGCACAAAATCTGCTCCTTCTCAGCTCACTGCCTCTTCTTTGCTTTTTATATCTTCACCAAAATATAGAGAGAATTAAATATGTAGATTTCTTTCATTGTTCAAGTTTCCAGAAAATGTAAATGACAGAAAATACATCTATTTAAAGTTCAGTATCTGACAAATAAAAATCAAATGTCAGTCTTCCATTCTCAGATGCAGAATTCAGAAGTCAGAAGATATTGCTCTCTTACAATTTGATTTCAAGAGAAGTCTAGATCAATGTTATTGATTTAACAAGAACCTTAATTATTCATTTTATATCTAGTTTATTACAAAAGTTTGCCACATGTTGACTAATTATTTTGCTAGGAAATTGTAACTGTCTAAATTAATAATGGAAACTGCAGAGTTTACCCCGAGGCTGCAAAAATTGGGAACAAGCAGGAAAAAAAAAACAAACCTGTTTTAAGGAAGCTAGAAATGTACATGTGATTAAAAGCTTCAACCTTGCACTAAAATAAAGCATAAGGAAAACTGCAGTTATTATTTCCCACTGGAGGATAATTAAATAGAAATAATAAAGACTGCATGATCTGTGAGGTTATACATCTCTTTGTCAGAAAGCATATTCCTGAATGACAGCTGTCACATGCCTTGGCTTAATGTGACACAAGCTATTTGAAGCCCTAATTGTGCAGAGAAACGCACAATTCTCAGAAGACATGCCATTGCTGACTGTGAAAAGAGTCCTTTGGCTGTGGCTGGAGGATTGTGTGACCACAACACAACTGACTTCAGATGCAGGGGGTGGAAAGAGTTAAATAAATATGGCCTTAACACAAAGGTCACAATCAGAACAAACCCACTTTTCATAAAGAGAAAATCTAAGAAAGGGACTTTCAGCACCACTGGGGCAAAATCAGCAGAAGACCAAAACACATCCTTTGAAAATTAGCTGAGAGTGGTGGCATGTCACATAATGATAATCAGTCAAAAAAATTCTATGACAGGAACCTTCATCAGTAAAATATGCACTGACACTTAAGAATGTAAAGAAAACCTTCTTTTAGATCTATGAGGCAAGGCCTCTTCCTTTCCATTTTAAGTCAAAAAGTTGAATATAATTTAGAACATGTGCAAAAGCAACAGAAAAGTGATTACCTCTGAAGTATTAACCATCATTAAAATTGCACACCTTAGGTTTTCGTTTGAACAAGCCAGAAATTATTAGAGCACTTTTCTTCGAGAGAAAACCAAATTGTGTATTTTTCTTACAAGGAAACTAACTTGAGTAGTTTTAGTGTGAAAATTAGAAATGAGGGGAGAAACTACTCTAAATCTGAAGCACAGGTGCAAATATTGAATTCTTCATATGATCTTCAGGGTCTGGGTGCACACAACAAGCAAATATACAAATAAACAAGCAACTCCTTCCACACACACAAAAGTGAAAGACATTGGGAACTCTGTATAAGACCCAAATTCCTGCAAATTATGAAGCATATTTATTTGGGTGAAGAGAATGGTCCTTGAAAGCTTTATAAAAAAAAACTTGGAAGCTGGGCTATACTATGTTTCGTTCTGAGTATATAATAATTAATAACCTAGGACAAATGTTCCTGTGATTCTTTTTTTCTTTTTTAGCAAGGAATAGCATAAATACCACCAAGGTGATACTGAGCATGGTGAAGACTCACACAGAATGTAGAAAAATAATCTTTTGAAAAGTGTTAGCAACCTCTTTCTTTCCAATCCTGTGGTATTGCAGGGTGTTGAGAATGTAGTTAATATAGTGTTCACGCTCTGGAATAATACAGGCATTTTTTCTGATGCATAAAAACAAGTAGATATTAATGCTTTTAAACCTTTGCCAAATAAAATGTCTGGTCAAACAAGAAAACTTTTCTTCTTCCAGAAGTTCTTGGAAAGTCAAGGAATATAACTGCATGTATGTAAACATTTTTTGCCTACTGGTCTAATGCAAATGCCTTGATTGTTGGACTTGAAGAAAGGATGCTTAAGTGCTTTTATTTTTTTTTTTATAAATCTAACTTTTCCCAAGACTGTCCTCACATTATTCATTTATTTTTGTTTTACTAGGTTTTTGTTCATAAGAATAGAAACTTCACAGCTTGATAAATTACATGTCAGAACCTGTTCCTGTTTATTGTTTGGGGGCTTAAGGGATTATCCAAAAGGTTTTGGCTTTCTGTTCTCAGGTTTTTTATAGCCACTTGAATGGTATAGGTAGACACACAAACGTACACAGAGTACTTTAGACAGTTGATGGCTGTATTTTTATTATTATTATTGCTATTTGTAATACATTTAGCCATTTCTCCTTGATTTTCTAAGGATGCTTTAGGCACATCTGTTTATCTTACCTTTTTCAAAAAGCACAATTTTACCTGCAGAAATAATTGTTCCTTTGTATTATAAATCACATAGACACAGTCCCCTAAAGCTCTGCTGCGTGTGATTTAAAAACTGAAATAAGCTAAAAGGCTTAACAAAGGATGAATATAAGACCTGAAATTGCTTTGACAGTAAGGATGCAATAATTTATTTCTACTCACTATTAGAAGTTCATTGATTCTAAGTCCATTAAATATTTCTGTAAATGAATGAAATGTTCAATTATGCTTAGATATTAATTGAATTATATTTTTAAAATATTTTTGGTGATGTAGTGCCCAGAATATATTTTTACGTTATATTACATTTTTCAAATTTTTTTTTAAAAAATAAAATTAAAAAAAAAAAACCAACCGGTGTCTGAAGGGGTTTTTGGTTTTGTTTTTGTTTTGGATTTCTGAATAACTATAAGAACTGTATCTTTGCATCAGATGTAATTATTTAGATAGGTCATCAACATTATTTTAATAACTCTAAGTGAAGAAAATCGGAATATTAATGCATTATTAAGGAAGTTATTTAGGCTAAGTTGAAGTATGTTTAATGCCATTTGATAGCTTGATATTTAATTATATTTCAGTTATAAAATGTAGCAGTATGCTTGTTAAGGCAATTGAAAAATACACAACAGCTCTGACCATACAAACTTTGCCAATTCTGTGTAAAAAAAAATTGCATTGGTGGATCTTTGAGGCTATTTCCATTCTCTTCATGTCTATTCACAGGCTCTGTTGCAGGAAGATGAAATATGGTAGCTCATAGGTTCTACAACCATTAGTGGTGTGTTGCTCACTTGCTGCTTTGAGAAATCATTAGAATTTTGATGGGATTTGTTTACCACTCAGTCGGTGGTTCACAAAAGCAAGGCAGAGATCTCTTCAGGCAGTTGCGCCACATAGAGATTCAGGCAGCAGTCAATGCAGCTTTACATATTGTAGTGCAGACTTGAGCCCAAAATTCTACCCTAACTTTCAATCTCCAATTTGAAATGTTTGAGGACCTTCTGATTCAGCTTTCCACCATACCAGTTCTCAGATATGGCTTCAACATTTGGTTTAATTATACTGTAATTGAAATATGCTGCTGTGTAGTGAAATTAATATCCTTTGGCTCTCAGAGAGCTGCCTTAAGGCCTGTTCCTGAAGTTCTATGACAAAGAAAACTCTCAATAGCTCTGTTTAAATACATTAATTGCAATGAAATCTTTGCCAGGGGTAAGACTGGAGGCCCTTAAATAGAATAGCATTGATTGGGACTGGTAAAACAAAATTTCCCTGTTATGTCATGAGCTTTACAGAGTTTAGCAGAATAAACATTTTCCCTGTCATGAAATCATGTTTTTCTTGCAAGAAATATTATCTCTGGTTTGGCTACTGGTTCATCCCTGAGTGACAGAGTCAGATGCTGCTGAAACTAGCACTCCCTTACTTTAGCATAATACTTCTGTATCATGCCTCTTTCTAACATCTATCTAACTAACCTGTTATTTCCCTCCAAGATATATTACTCTATATCCATGTTTTCAAATATAAATTTTTTACAGTTACATTATAATAAATCAGCTATACTGACACAGGACTTACAACAGTTAAACAGGAGTGAAACACCACATATGTCTAACAGAGAAGTCAAAAAACAGAGGATAAAACACAACGTGTAAGAACATAAGTAGTAATGAGTAAGAATATGTTATTTAGAAACCGCTTAAATTATTCTGGAAACCTAACATTAGCATGCAAAAGCATAAAATCAAAACCTGGAAATTTAATTGGAAAAAGAGAATGAAAAGAAAGGGTTTGGGGCTGTGCCAGTCAATTTTCTATTATAAGCAAAAATTGAGAGCTGAGCAAAAAATTCCATCTAAAACTTCTGAGTCTAGGAAATGTTTTGCAAATACAAGTTGATTTAAAAATGATTCAGCTAAGAAAAGAATTTAAAAATGCAAGAATTAACAAAGTATTTTTTCTAGTTTCTACATGAGATATTTAATTTTTCAAATCCAAAACATTAATGAAAAAGTACTTCTACAGTGTCTATTTTTATGTTTATTTTTAGATGAAATATTGTGTTAAAAGACCCATTTATTCAAGCAGTTTTTGAACTTGCTTCACTAAAAATGAAAATAATATGTATTTTGGTTCAAGCCAAGCAACATTTTTTACAGCAAAGAAAATGGCATTGTTTCTACAGCACGTTAGTGAACCTCTGTGAAAGAAAAGTCTGATACTCCATAGATCTAAAGGATTATGTCACATGCAATAATTTCAGTGATTGAATGAGTAAGTAGAACGGCCGTTCCCATTCCTCAGCTCTTTTTTTGTTTGACCCTATGGGTAACGATGAATTTTATGTCTGGGATTTTGAGGAAATGACCTACAGCAAAGGGATTTCAAATAGAAAAACTAACCAACATCACCTTTCTACACTGCAAGACTCATGAAGTCTTCCCTCTTTTTTCAAGCTTGCAAGTGTGAGACCTAAAAATACAAAGTTAGTGAAACACAGATAGAAAAAGCTATATGTACAGCCCTCTCTCCAGGTTTTAAGATCTGCATAAAAGCTGCTGCAGCTGCTGAAGCCACAGGCACAGCCATGCAATTCATGTGGGGGATCTTGCCTGTGTCTGGCCCTGGCCTTCAGATTATTTTTCTATAATATTAATACACGAGGAAACATGAAAGCAGCCAGGACTGTTAAATCTAAAATTTGTACTGCTACCAAAATACAGCAGCTGCAGCAGTATCTCTCAGCAATGCCTACAACGAAACACTCTGCTGTAGGCACCGTCAGGGAGCAACCGGCTGGTGGCTGGGACTGGACCCCAGGATGCCCCAGCGTGGTGCTGTACATCCCATGAGAACTGCATCCCCCAGGACTCCAGGAGCAAAGTGTTGGGGACAAGCCCCATAGCTGCAGAAGCAGCAGCAGGTCTAGTAGAGCTGAAGAAAATACAGCGGTGTGAGTCTGACATTACAGATTAGCTGAAAACTGTGTGAAAAAAATGATTCTGTCATATTTGCCAGGCCATCATTACAGACCATCTCCGCTGTGCTGCCTGCCCTAGGCAGTGGGGAGGGACCACATTCATACATATATCAACAGCGCACTGTTCCATTTTTACCTGAAAAGATTATGCTCATTTCAAATTATTGCATGCAGTGCCAGTCAATCAACATTTTTTCATTCTTCAGATCACACTGTGCTGGTTTCAAAGGGGGCTCAGGTCGTCTTTTATTGCAGTGGGAAGAAAGGGATAAAAGAGCTTAGTTTATTTCAGTTAATGAAAGCAAAACCTCATCTTTGTTTTTGATTTTTAAACTAGTTTTGCTGGTACATAATTTATTTTTGGCTTTTAAATATTAAAACATAGGGGTTTGATGATTAAATACTACAATTAACCACGGCAACATTCTCTAAATTTAAAATATAATTATGAGGTAATGATCAAGGCAAGTGGGCATTTTTGCCTGATAAAAGTGGAAGAACTGCTGACCTGATATATGTCAACCTCCATTATCTTTGTTGGTAGCTAACCTCCAGGTATTGCATTAATCTGAAGCTATTATTACAATTGCTATATATATTTCAGTGCAGATGTCATTGTTATAGATGATATTATAAATTCTTTATCTTTGTGAGAAACACACAGTCTTTGAAGATACTCTGATAATGCAATAATTTTGGAAGTATCCACAGAAAATTGCACCTATTTAAGTTTGTTTTAATCAATCTATTGTCAATTCTTACTGAAGAATTGTACTAATATAGCAGGCACTTGTGTTTGGGTGGAGGTTTCTAAAAGAAACAAGTGCTTTTACAACTATGTCTGTTCAGTATCAGTGAGCATAGTGCAGATAAACGTTGCACTAAAACAACACATGAATCCTTATCATTGATTTTTTTCGATGGGAAATTGTAGGCATGTCTGATTACATAGTTAGACAAAGCGATAAATTTTTTTCCCTGAATCATGCAATAGTGATGCCTACTTCACCCACCATCCAGTTGCTTAGAATAACCATACTTGTGACTAATTCTGCTACCCTTGGTTCACATTAAGTATGGTGACTTATTTGCATGCCTACTTATTTTCAGGATCAGACATTTAGTATTTTTAGAAATGTATTTTCATGTGTAGTGATTTGGTGCTTATAAGAATATATAAAAAAGCGTACTGATTACTTTTAAAACACTGCTAAGTCTTCGAGTATTCTATTACTATTGGGTGAATTCACTCTAGGCACTTCATTCAGTCTGTATTCATCGATATGGGAATAATTTGCTACCCTTCAAAGACAGATAAACAACAATTTAGAGCACTACTAATTAAAAATAATTAGCCTTTCCGTTACCATTAGTCTTCCAAAAGAATCTGTTAAAATATGTTCTTATTTTGAAATTTTAGTGAAAAAATACTGAGAAAGCTGTTTGCATTTTTAATTTCAACTTGTTTGGTTCAATGCACTCCATTCTGGTGAGCTGCAAATCTGTTTTTAATATCTGAAATCCATTTTAAGTATCCAAAAATGGAAATATCTTTCAGAAATCCTTGAAAAGGCATGTAGCTTTTAGAGGGCTCGATTTGGGCAGTTATTAACTTGTGAAAGCACTCTCCTGAAATCACATGGGCCATTCAGCATCTGTAGCCTTTGACTCCAGCCCATTGTCACTTGAAGGTGTCTTTGACTGGTGGGCAGGTGGTTTTCTGCTAGTCTTTCACCTCGTGTTTTGAATAACAAAGAAGTCCTCCAGACTATTTAATGGAATCTGTTAGATGTCAGAGTCCCATATCTTCTGGTCATGGGCATCTGCATGATTCACAAGACTGAATGATAGCTGTGAAGAGAAATACACTCAGTAACAGAAGGACCCCTCACAAAAGATCCCTTAATGGCTTTGTCAGATTCAAAAGAATTCTTTTGTTCTTCCCTCATCCTGACCTGCCCCTGATATTTAGTAACCTGCAATTTGAGGATACACAATACATCTAACCTTGTGATTAGCCCCCAAGTAAAACTAAAATATAAGTTAAAAGAGTGAGAAGTGATGCAAAATAAAGCAGAATATAGGTATGTAGTGGTCTTGGTTCTGTGCATACTTCTAAGTAGGCTGAAACACTGGGAGCAGTAAGAAGACAAGGAAGAGTGTAGGAAATAATTCTAGATGTGTGACATGATGTAGATAGAAAATGATCAATAAATTTCAGGCAGTAGGACAACTGAGAAAAACATTTTTTAAATATAATAATAATAGTAGCTTTAGACGAGGGCATCACTGAATTCATCTCAGGCTTGAGAGGCAAAGCCTCAGATGTTATAACTTATCATTGTAACACTTATATCAGTGGAACTATGACAATTTATGCAAGCTGAAGACCTGCCCCTCAGCAGCTCAAATGTAGTTTCTCTGCACTGCTGAACCAGTACACCAGCAAAGTGTTCTTGGCTCTCATTGCCACAGTATCTAGGCTCACTACCTAGTTTACCAAGTAAATAAACAAACAGTGCTCTTCAAAAGAGAGTCTGCAATTGAAGAGCTTTAAAAAGAAAAAAAACCAACACATGAAAATCAATGAAATTAATAAAAGGAGTCTGCTTAGGGCAAAACCATGTTGAAATTCAAGGATTTTTTTTTTTAAAAAAAGCAAAAAGATAATATCCACAGAACATGGTGGATATGTTATCATCATGAAAAGTATTGATTTATGTCCCTGACTAGATACGCTAAACAGTTGGTAGGTTACAAAAAATATGCAAGAAAAAAATATATAGTTCCCTCTTCTCATTTGATAGGAAGCATGAGCTAAGAAAGCTCAGAACTTGACTGCCTCTTCTATGATTCTGAAATGTGTCAAGTAATGATTGAAATGGATCAAGACTATTCCTTTTAGCTCTGTGCAAAAATTGTCCTGTTCTCAGCTGCATCATTTAATGTACTGCATTGACAGAGGCTTGTCTTAAAAGATCGTTAGATAATGTGGCAGTGAATTCCAGCATTTGTGAACAGAATATTGTATCTTTTTAAGAAAAAACAATTATTAATATAGCTGTGACCCAAGAGCTCCAATATTTCCTTCTTTAAGCATTGATTTAATCATGGATTCAGTATCAAAAGATAATTTATAAGTTTTCCTATCATGCCATGTGTTGTATGCTATATTTCTTTAAAAATACTTATCTGCTGCAGGTAGGTATGTTTTATCAGATACTGGATCATTGCATATGAGCCTGATCTACACTACTACTGCGTCTTTCTGTCCATAACAGAATAAAAATATTTTCTTCCTAAGAAAGTAAATTGACTGAAATGAGTGTCAGAATTTTTTGTTCCCTTTTTTTTCTTCACCCATGGATTCTCCTTTTAAATTCATGGGTTGAATATTTCTTTCACTATCATGGAAGACTCCAAAGTTGATCTGAAATTAAATCTGAATTTTTGAGTTTTCAAAATTATATTTATTAGACTAGTCTCAAGACCAACAATAACTAGGTTTCACTGAGCTGGGACAAGAATGAAAAATAGCATCCAGGCCCCACCACATACTTTGAAACAGAGTGTTTTGGACTTCGTTTCTTCAAATTCTGAAAGTGAAATCATAAGCCCCACTCAGGCATGACTTAAGCAATGATGCTGAATTATCCCTATTGAGGCTTCTTGTATGTAAAGGTAGTGATAAAACATGTCTTCAACAGTATAAATATATTAGAATTTTTCTCTCTCTACCATCTCATTCTCTACCCTCTGTAATGTCTCTACTGATGGTCTTACATCAACAAGCTTCAGGAAACTCTAATTGGTGGAGCTCAGTTTCCACAGCTATTGAGACAGTGTTGCTGTAGCATTAGAACCTGGGGAGACATAATCTGAACACTGGGCTCTGTAGCGGTATTGAGGTCCAAGAAAAAACACCTTAAATGTGAAAAAGTACGAGCAAGGCTGCTAGGATGATCAAGGGACTGGGGAGCCTCTTTTACAAGAAGGTATTTAAAGAGTGAACTGTTTAGCTAAGCAAAACAACTGAAGTCTGTGGGCACATATGATTGCTGTCTAAAAAACACATTGCAAGAGTAAATATTGAACAATGATATTGTAAGCTAAAGGACAATGCTGTCACAAGGAAAAAATGGTGATGACTGTAAATGTATTTAGCTGGAAATGAGACAGTTCTAAACTATTAGAATAATGTGTTTCTGGAACTGCTTTCCACAAGAAGGAGCATAGAAGTTAGAACTGAGAAATGAGTTGTCTTAATAGTTACAGAGTTAGTCACTCTTTCGGTATTCGCAAATATCATTATTAGTTCTTGCAGTTACATGTGTGCCGTGAATGGAGAATCTACACTCATTACGGAAATTACATAGAAATGAAAAGAAGATATCTGTCTTGTCTAGGAACCCTAGATATACACAGGGCTCTGAAAACTCAGAACCGAAATATGGTCCATATCCAGATATACTCTGAATCTTCTTGCCTGTCTGTATTATAGCACTTTCTGATAGACTTGATAGCTTCTTTCCACGTTTGTAACTGATTGAAGATTATTTCAGAAAGTTGTTCACTTCATCATTCCATGCCCCAGAGTTCCACAATTTGTTTGCTTACTTCATATTTTCATATCTTTAGAAAGAAGTGTATGGAAGTTATAAACTAGTATTATGTATTTTAAAAGAAGGCTCAACAGAACAGCTCAGGATGAGGGCAGTGATGTAAATTAATTACTATGATTAGTAGCATTGAATTACTACATCTGATTTTGAATGATCTTTTATTTCCATCATTAGCTCTAAATAGCCTTCAGAAACTATCAAAAAATATATATGTTCTTACTTCAGCTCTTCATAACAGAAATGTGTCTGCACCTGGACTTTTCTTGTATTGAATTTCTATTGATGAAAAAAAAGATTGGGACTTAGCTCTCAGCTGCAGCTGGCAGAGGAAATCCACTAGAAATCAGTATTTAGAACTTTCCTTTTTAATTTGCTATTGCAAGTAGCCAGCCATCACCAACGTTCTTTTCCATTCCTTAGAGCTCAGTCTATGCATAAATACACTCCACTTTCTCTACTAAAGCAAGCTTCACACTTACGGAATTGGAACTTCACAGACTAAAAGAAATCTTTTGCAATTGATTAGTGAATATGCCCCTTCAGGAATACAAGGGTGCATTTTAATTGTATGCACATCTTTAGACACCAATCATCAGTCACTGTTATGTGAAAATCTCAGATTTATAAAGGAACAGGAAATAGTTGCAGGTGAGCTGTAAGTTTAAAATGTAATTCCAATGGAGTCTGTCCTTTGGGCAGGCATTTATATGCTAGCTATGGCCTTTAAATCCTGACTAGACAGAGAACTTAAATCATTACACTTATTTAATCCTAACCCTATTAAGCAAAGCTTTTAAGCACATGCTTTGCTCAAGAAAGGTGCGGGCTTTGATAGAAATGCAACAGAAAGCATATCACAAATGAAAATACATTAAAATATAAAAACTTGAGAGAATTAGAGCATTGCATTTGAAAGACATCCATTCAGATAGGATTAATGGAAGAAATACAAACTTTATGAATTTTGCAAAGGTTTTCAAAGATATAATCTCTGGAGTTTTAAAAAGTTCCGTAATTCTGGGTCTATGTTCTCTTATCCCTAGCTGTAAATAAACTTTAATAAAAAAGTAAGTGTCAATAATCTGAAAGCCATTTTTAACCTGTCTCCTGCACTACCCTGACGTCTACAGTAATGATCTTCCTCAGATGGAACACAGCTGATCAGGGTCATTCACTGATAAACGTATTTCAGAGGATTTTTCCCCTCTATCTCAGTTTGAAATTCTTATCCTATAATGGTGTGTCCTTGCAGAAAATGCTTTTGACTCCCAACTTCTTATTTTTTTTGTGCCTAGTCTTACAGTTTTACTGGTAACTTTCAATTTCAAACATATATGACTAACTTCTTTCATTTACATACCTACAGTTGTATAGGCATTAGTGTTCATAAAGAATTTTAAAGGGTTTTGAAAGAGAGTTTGCTTCAAAGTTGCTTTTTTTCCAGTTTTGTTTTAGTGACAGGAATCAAGTTCTACCAGAATTTCCACCTTTTCCCAAAGAAATGAGGCAGATGTGTGTAAGATTTGAAAGGTTTTTTCTGCATCCCTATTCACTTCCAGTCCATGTTCACCCAGGCATCGGTCTGCCATCGTGCAGTCTCTGTTACTAGCTCTTCACTCAGCTCCGGGAAAATGCATTGCATATAGTCACTGCCATTTTAAGAATATCCCATTATAAGTTGGAGTAGATAGCTTTTCCCATTTCACTTGCTTTATATGCTTGGTATTAATGCATTTTTTTTTCTGTTTCTTTAAAAAAGCTCTAGTCTTTCAGTTGGAATAAAGTTCTCTCAAACAAAGCAGCCATTTTTTTTTCATAGCAAGGGCTTTGATTTTGCAAAGTTGCAGTAATCCTCTAGAAAGACATGGCCAACCTTTTCTAAAGTGTTGTGATGTAGCAAGAGAAGCTCTGAATGTTGCTGTTTCCCATAAGACTATCAATAAGACAGGAGATGTCACAGACGACATCTTGGATTTCCTACAACTGCATTTTGAAGCTTTTAAAGTTTCATTTTCTCTTTAAAATGCTTTTTTGAACATTACCTATGCCCAGAGGAACAGTTTAAAAATGAAAAACAGGCTTTTAGAGCTTCAATTGCAGCCACAGGGGACTCTATATTCTTCCACTGTTGCTTTGCTCTAGTATTATGCTTCTATTAGCTCAAAATATAAAGACCTGATAATGCAGGCCCCTTTGGAATGCCTAAGATTAACAACAGGAGTTCCAGCTTGGAGGACCTGCAGTACTATTTATTTGCCATCACAGTAGATCAGCTGTATATAATTTCTCTTTTCCTAAAGGAAAAAAAAGTCCCAATCGAAACTATTAATATTGTTTTTATCGAATTTAGACAATAAGAAACAGTCCAATGGAGTTTTTAACCATTTGCTTGTAATCAGGGATGCATGTTATTGTTACCAACTATCCTTTTCTTAGTTGAATTTTTGTCTCATTTGGGTTTTACAAGAGATGAAAGAGGCGCTCAGCAACTATTTTCAGGTCAGTCTCTTGTCAAATATTCAGGATGCATAGACTTTATCACTGCATGTGCAATCTGCTAGAAAGAAATATCCTAACAAGAAATCCAGTCTATTAAATAACTTTTCTGTATAACTCAAACACACTGAATTATTACAATAGCACTGCTCATGTTTGTATGGTGTGCTGGATAATTACCATAACATGTTAATGGCTTAGTGTTTAAATGCATTACTATGCGTGCGTAATATATGTACAAAAAGATGTCAGATTGTGGAAAGTGAAAGGTGTTTACGTGATGAATTCACACTCCTTATTGCAGACAGAAAATGGCCAGTAAAAAGACAGTACATCAATAAGAATTCTAGCATATCCATCTATATATTGAATTCTATATTTTCTGAGAAATTTCATAAACCTATTTCAAGAGACAGAGATAATAAGCATCCAAAATATTCTGGGCCTTCAGTACAAATATCAAATGCTCAACAGAATTTTGTAGAAAATTATATTTAGATTTTCATAATAGGTCTGTCACTCTCTGTTCTCCAACAGAAATATGTTCACTGCTTGTGTTACATTTTTCTGGGCTGGATGTTTCATTCATCAGCCAAAGTATTTTCTGCTTTTCAAGGTCTCAAGGGGAAAAAAAAAAAGCTAATTTAGGATACCCCTAAAGCTTAAGTATTTGCTGGTAGAAATATAGGCTTGTCATTGTGGATGCATAATAACCTTGCTGGTAATTATAGCTGACTATGCCAGTGGCTCAGAGTTAGGGAGAATATCTGTAGTGTTAGCTGCTAGAAAGTCTCTGACCTCAGATCTACCCATTTGATAAATTATTTTTCTTTATATTAAAAAATAGAGGAGACAGCTCCAACTCAGACTTGCTCAAAAGCTGTCTTTGTCCTGAGACAGGCCATAGGGGAGCACTTTGAAAAAGTGAGAGCTCAATTGGAACATGTGTATCATGTACATTATGATGCTAAAGAAGGACTTAGGGATCACAGATTCATTTTCTGTAAAGCCAGAAGGAACCCCTTCAATCACCTATCTGACCTCTTATTTAAAGGAAACCATAGGATTTCCCTGAATTCATTCGCATTTGAATAACAGGACATCTTTAGAAAAAAACCTAATCTTTATTTAAAGATTACCATTAATGGGGTTATCCACCACAACTTTTGTTCTAGTAGTTAATTATTTGTGCTGTTAAAAATGTGCATGTTGTATCTAGACTGAATATCTAGCTTCAGCTTCCAGAAGCTGGATCTTTCCTCATATCCACAGTCTGGATCTTCCCTCAGATCAAGCATCTTCAGTTGTCAACATTTGGTTTCTTATGTAAGTATTTATATATTGGGTTAATTCTAAGATACAGGGCCTCGCAGAGTCAGTTCTTTGAGAAACTTTAATGTCTCTTTCCCAGTCCTGAAATAATTTCATAGCATAATCTAAAATCTAAGTTGTAAATGACCTATGGGAGTTATTTGGCCTGATCTCCCAGCTCAAAGTAGAGGCAAACTATATCATGTTGCCCCAGCTGAGTTTTGAAGATCTGCAGGCATGGAGATTCCACAACTACTCTGAACACTTATTTCATGTTTTGACAGCCTCCTCCTGAATTTTTTTCCTAATATCTTCTCAAAATTTACCATGTTGTAATTTGTGTCCATCCTTCTCACCCTATCATTGTGCACTTCTGAGATGAATCTGGCTTCATCTTCTCTATGGCCTCCTGCTATGTAGCCAAAGACAGTAATAAGATTCTCCCTTTACCATCTCAGTTGGACTATGGTCTCTCAACCTCTCCTACACTTAACATGTGCTCCAGTATCTTAACCATCTTTGTGGCACTCTGCCGGAGCTCAAATTTGGACATGATACTTCAGATGCAGTCTTACAAGTGCTGAGAAGGGGGATACGTTCACTTCCCTTTACCTGCTGGCAATGCTTTGCTAAAACATGACAATATGTGGTTGGATTTCTTTGCCATAAGGACACACTACAGATTCACATACATCTTCTTGTCTACTGGGAGATTCCATCCCTCCAAAGCTGCTTTCTATCCATTTGGCATCCAGCCTGTACAGTTGCATGGCTTATTTGATTCCTGGTGCAAGACTTTGCATCTACCTTTATGAGGCTTGTGTCAGCCCATTTCTTCAGTCTGTTGAGGTCCCTCTTGTTAGCAGCCCTGCCCTCCAGTGTATTGTCAGCTCTTCACAGTTTGGTAAGTCTGTGTACTTGCTGAGGGTGCATTTTGTCTCATCTTCAATAAAGACATTAAACAGTATCTACCTTGTCTATATGCAAGTCTATCTTGCAAGTCCTGCCTGACTAACCTAGTGGCCTTCTATGATGAAGTGACTAGGTCAGTAGACAAGGGGCGACCTATGGATGTAATCTATCTGGACTTCTGTAAGG